>OX421289.1:20000-620000 GCA_949125355.1 Agriopis leucophaearia | reverse complement strand
TGTGCCCCAGCGAGGGTCCGCGGGGGATGATGGTCACTTTGTGTAGCGGGTGGGAATCCTGTAACAATACATTGCCTGGTGTTCAATGGTTCTCTGGAAGAGATTGCTTTTAATAATAAGGCTGCCACTTGTGGCGTATATTGTTGTTTTTCAGTTGGTGTGTTGTTATGTACAGTTGTGTTGTTATGTTCAGTTGTTGTGTTGTTATGTTCAGTTGCTGTAGTGTTGTTATGTTTTGTTGTTGTTGTTGTGTTGTTATGTTCAGTTGTTGTGTTGTTATGTTTAGTTGTTGTGTTGTGTTGTTATGTTCAGTTATTGTAGTGTTGTTATGTTCAGTTGTTGTGTTTGTACCTTAGTGTAGTAGGCGACAACAGCGTGCCCTCCCTCGTGGTAGGCGGTGATGGTGTTGGCTTCCTCGTCTGGCAGCCGGGTGCGCCGCTCCGGGCCCATCAGCACCTTGTCGCGGGCGTCCTCCATGTACTTCATCGTTACTACTTTAGCTCCATCTATGGCTGCCCTGGAACGAAACTATCTTGTAGATGGTGTTTGAAAGGGCTCCGAAAACAAATCTACAAGTGGAATGTACTTACAATTTAAATTACAATATGCGTGGTGATTACATACTATTTTTCCCCGTGTATTCACCCTTAAACCCGATTTTTAACCGACTTCCAAAAAGGAAGAGGTTCTCAATTCGACTGTAATTTTTTGAAATGAAAACTTCTTTAGGCGCGTTGAGCACTTTTTGAGTGAACTAAAATCATGGAACTCGCGTCATCGTCACGCTGTACCGTGTATTTTAAAACAGCGCCATCTCTTGTAGAATAGGTGAATTACTACTTAAGTTTTCACTTCTGACGTGCAGTCCTATGACTGATGTATTTTTTTTCATTTTTTACCTCAGAACTTTCGACTGGGAGAACCGATTTTGATTTTTTTTTTTTGTTTGAAAGCTGATGCTTCCCGTGTGGTCCCATTTCAATTTGGACCAGTTCTAACATTTTCATGAAGTAGTTTTTTTTATTGATAATTATATACATGTCCTGTAGTAGAAAGGGGATGGTAGGGTAAGGTCATGTAGCTCCGATGTACATTCTCCGAAATGAATCCTGTAGTGTAGACGTTAACAGACTCGCTACTTTACAGAGCGGTGCTTTAGACTGAGAAGTATCTTAGCCACTAACTTCTCATTGCCTATAAGTCGAGCAGTACTAATCTTCGAGCTTCGAGCTGGTATCCTTCGGCATAAAAAAAATTACTTTAGTTTTTCAGTAAGCTCACCCAAACATCTGGAAAAATTGGAAATCCCACACCTTTCGATTTTTCCGCTCCTGCCCTCCAAGGTGTGGAATATCCTTCCCCCAAAGGTCTTCCCGCCGAGCTTCAACATGAAGCGTTTAAAAAAGGGTGTCTACAACTACATCTCCGAGCTGGTAAAGCACCGTCAACACTGCTAGTGTTGCAGGTGTCTTATTCGAGATGGGGGCGATAAGTCCTGCACTGACGTCCGACTTGGGGTGTATGTATTGTGCATTATATCCCCCTACCAGCAGGTGCAGGTGTCCATAGGCGACGATTTCTGCTTACCATCAGGCGGAGCGCATGCTTGTTTGCCGCTCTTTTTTATTTAAGAAATAAAATCATAATTAAAACAGTGTGTGTGCTAACTTGAGCGCGGCCTGGTTGACCATGTTCTCTAGGTCTGCGCCCGTGAAGCCCGTGGTGCCGCGCGCCAGAATGTCCACGTTGATCTCGGCGTGTCGCACCCTGCCCAGGTATAGCTCCAGGATCTCGCGCCGTCCGCCGTAGTCCGGGGTGGGCACTGTTACCTGTCCAAATGTTAAAATACCCTATTGTATCATACGTGATGCTGGCTAAATAGACAAGATTTCTGGAGCAAAACTAAATTTAAAAAAAAACAGTGGTAGGACTGCATGTCAGAAGTAAAAACTCAAGTAGTTCTTCACCTATTCCACAAGAGATGGCGCTGTATTCAACAATTACGGATACATATATCTGAAGAGTGACGTCACGCGGGTTCAGTGCCTTTTTCCCCATCACAGAAATTGCCCAACGAGCACAGAAGTTTTCACTTCAAAAACAATAAAAAATCAGATAAAATAATTTAAATATTGACAGATCATAAAATAAAATAAACTTTAGTAAAAAAAAAAAATATGACACTGGGTGACGATACGAGCGAAGTCTCTCGCCTGATGGCTCTTCACGCTTGCCCATAACAGCTCAACGCCACTCAGAATTATGAACTTCAACAGTTCAAAACCCTGGATGGCAATGCACTGCGCTCGTCACCCCGAGATATAAGATGTGAAATCTCTGTGTGCCCTGTAATTTCGCTAGAAAAATTGCATTTTCCTAAAATATTGTAATGGATGGCGTTGACAAATAATTAAGTCAGCGTGACCCTGGTAACAGTGCCTAACTTGATGACAGTTGGAAACTTACTTTTTATCACTCATTGTTTGCTAACGCCATCTATTGGGCATTTTGTAAACTTTTAAAATCGGCTGTCAAAATAATGGGAGTGGCATGGTCGAATATCGACAAAACTCTTTTATAAAAAAATAATGTAAAAACAAATTACGCTAAGAGTGCTATGATCAGGGGGTTACTATAGGATCTCACCTCTACATCGAACCGTCCCGGCCTGAGTAGCGCCTGATCCAAGTCATCCCTTCTGTTCGTCGCTCCTAGAACAATCACGCCTTCGTTCTGGTGGAACCCGTCCATCTCCGAGAGCAGCTGGTTTATAGTCTATGGATCAACAATTGGTGACGTCATCATATGGAGTGCGAATCATTCAGTGAAACGATATATCACATACTAGCTGCACCAGTAGCGGATCCAGGGGGGAGGGATAGCTAACAGACTCAACCCCCCCCCCCCTCCTAAGTATCTGGGTCCACCGCTGACGGAAATCGAACTGCATATTTTCTATGAGTAACAGTTGTTTTAAGCATTCAATTAATAATTAGTTTCGTTTATAGCTAGACAACTTTTACTAAGACTCCGCTGTCCGTCTGTCTGTCTGTCACCAGGCAGTATCTCATGAACCGTGATAGTTAGACAGTTGAAATTTTCACCGATGATGTATTTCTGTTGCCGCTATAACAACAAATACTAAAAAACAGAATAAAATAAATATTTATGGGGGCTCACAAGCAAACGTGTTTTTTTTTTTGCTCTTTTTGGCAACAGGTAGACACTTGAAATATTCACAGAATATTGAGTTATTTTATTCACTTTAAAAATAAATTATTAAATTCAAATAAAATTAATATTTAAGGGGCGAGGAGGGGGTCTCCTATACAACAAACGTGAATTTTTAACCGTTTTTCTAGATAATGGTATGGAACTCTTAGTGCGCGAGTCCGACTCGCACTAGGCCGATTATTTTGTATATATGACCGTTTTCTAATAATGGAACAGTTGATATTCTGTCACCTCATTCGCATTTTTTTATTTTTTTGAGATTCGCGGGCATCCAGTGAATGCAGATGGCAGGATGTCGTTCAGTGTGGAGGTTAAAGGGGGAAACCTATGTCCAGCAGTGGACTTCTGGCTGATGATGATGATATTTTTTCACGATTTCCGTGTTGGTCCCAGTGTTGTTGTTTGGCGTACCTGGTTGGCGTACGGATGTAGAACGCTGTTGGTGCGCTTGGCGCCCACAGAGTCGATCTCGTCGATGAATATAACACACGGCGCGCGCTCCTTCGCTGCCTCTGTTACAACAACGTACACAACATTTATAACTAGTAGTGCGCCCTGAACTGATACCTCACAACACCTCAATTGATTCAGATCAAATAAGAACAACATAATAATTATAGTTTAAAAAACTAAAAAACACGCTTACGTAACTCGTTAATTATCAGAGCCATCTAGCGGAAAGACGCTCAACATCATGCGCCGCGCATGTTGTTTGGAGTCGTTCCCGCTAGATGGCTCTGTCAGTATAATTCAGAGTTCCACTATCCACCTCCTGATCCTCATCAGATCTCATCCGAAAAACATATATATTTACAGGGTTAATAGTAATCAGTATTTTTTTGCGAATTTCGAAAATTCATAGGATTAAAGTTGTTTGTTTTGATGTACTGAGACAGTAGCTCGGTATAGAAGGCTAAATGTGTACATAGATAGAAATAAACTCTTAATTGTGCACACCACAAATCAAAATTACATCCAGATAAACTTACGAACTGGTCACATTAGTGTTTGTGATATATTTGATTATTAATAATCCAATTATTATTCCATTGTTTTTGTAATTCTTTCGCCAAATAAATGATTTATGATTATGATGATATGATTAGGCCATATAGCTAAAAGCGATCTCCAGGCAACCATTGGATGGAAATGGAGTGTACTCACTGAACTTAATACATTTCATAGTGAAACTAATGTGCCCATATCCTCCACAACTATAACATTGCAGGATCGCAAGTAAAAAAGAAACTAGCATAATTTTCTCACATTTTGTTTACATTATACAGGATTTACTCATGCAGCCAACTAGTTACTGAGACTAGAAAAACACCCGAATCAGTTTAGGGGACAACTTACAATCCCTGAAACCATACGCCGGCTCAAAAGCGGCGCGACATAATCGACCAGGAAAGTCAGACAAACTGACTGGCAAAAGAGCTGGCTTTACTGTGAGCAACGCCCTCCACGCTAAGACTCATAGCGTGATACGAAAACAAAACACACAAAAGAAAACAGGGATTACTCGCGTAAAATAAAGCCGACTATTCCATCTATAGTCTATGCCTATTGCAACAGTTTTGTTTTGTATTGTTACCTATTTGTGTTAATGATGTTATGTTCATAGTTTCAACCGCATTCAGCGGTCTTTTTCAAGGTGCGTGCGTTTAGCTGACGTAAATCCCGTATTAATTTATATCGTTGTTTTTAACCGACTTTCAAAAAGGAGGAAGTTATCAATTCGACTGTATTTGTTTTTTAATGTTTGTTACCTAATAACTTTTGACTGGGTGAATCGATTTTGATGATTCTTTTTTTATTTGAAAGCTGTTGCTTCCCATTTGGTCCAGTTCTGATGAAGTCGGTTTTTTATATTGATAATTATGTAAGAATACTTACTGAAGAGATCCCGCACCCGCCTGGCGCCCTGTCCCACCAGTATCTCGTCGAACTCCGGCCCTGCGGCGTGGTAGAACGGCACCCCCGCCTCGCCGGCCACGGCGCGCGCCAGCAGCGTCTTGCCGGTCCCCGGGGGGCCCACCAGGAGCACCCCCTTGGGCAGCTTGCCTCCCAGGGTTGAGAACTTCTCCGGGGACTTTAGGAATTCTACCTGAAATTAAATTAAATTTATTCACTAAAAATAGGGTTATACACTGGTCTTAGGTATTTTTTATTTGAAAGCTGGTGCTTCCCGTGTGGTCCCATTTCAATTTGGTCCAGTTCTGTCATTTTTATGAAGTCGGTTTTTTATATTGATAATTATTTTGTTAAGTAATAGGCTTGCGTTTGACCGCCTACTCGCCTGATGTTAAGCGATGATGCGGTCTACGATGGAGGACGCTTACCTAGAAGAAACCGATTCACTCGTGATTTGAATACAGCGAGTTTTCGAAAACTTTTTTAGTTTTTGATTTGTTCCATACATTGCTGGGCTGAAAGCTATTCGAAACTTTTTTTCGTATTTTAGTGAAGCAACCTATACTATCGATTACTACCGATTTTAGTTCCTCCGCGTTTCCGCTAGAGGCGCTTTACTAAAATGTATGGAACAATACGAAAACAAAAAAAGTTTTCGAAACTGTCAAATCTTGTACTAAGGGTACTGATTCGTCAAAGAAACAGTTATGTAGAAGCATTTTGAACCCTGTTGCTGTGATCATAAGGTATTGATACTCACAATGTCCTTAAGCTCCTGCTTGGCCTCGTCAGCACCCTTGACGTCATCGAACGTGACGCCGATGTCTTCCGGGTCCACCTCCGTCTGACTGCCGAGCTGGATCCTGCGCATGTTGGGCCGTATTCAACTTCGTTACAATGACACAGAGTCTATTTTCAATTGTGACATCAAAATGGTGATGAAATTCGGGCATATTGAACTTCGTTGTAATGACATAGGGTATATATGTATAATGCATAATAGGGAGTAATAGTTATGTTAGTAACGTTTTAACCGTTCATGCTTGATCGGCTGAAACAATAGATTCGATCGTAATCAAGTTTGGCAAAAAATGCGTGCATCACAATTTTGCACGACACTGGATACTTTTATACAGAAAATTTCAATTTAAATCTAAAAAATATAACCGTTTAGCTCCAAACGTCAATGTAAACGAAATTGCTTATTTAACAAATTTTTAACTTGTTTGGAGTGTCTTTAAAAGTATATCTACCGGAAGACGGTGCCGGATACTGAAGCCATGAGCGAGACGAAGATGGCCAGGAACAGCACGATGGTGAGTAGCTGCTGCACCACCTTCAGGTACTTAGCAGCGCGCGGGACGCGGGCGTTGTCCGGGTGTGACCCTGTCACAATACAAACATTTACATCACACTGCATAAGCTATGAGCGGTTTACAATGGAGCACACTTCATCATCATCATCATCAGCCAGAAGACGTCCACTGCTGAACATAGGCCTCCACACTGAACGACATCCTGCCATCTACATCCACTGAATGCCCGCGACTCCCACAATGTCGTCGGTCCATCTAGTGGGAGTTCTACCTACGCTGCGTCTTCCGGTTCGTGGTCTCCACTCAAGAACCATTCTTCCCCATCAGTAATCAGTTCTTCGAGCTATGTGGCCTGCCCATTGCCACTTCAACTTACAGATTTAATAGCTATGTCGGTGACTCTGGTTCTTTGGCGAGTATTTACGTTCCGGATTTTATCGCGCAAAGAAACTCCAAGCTAGCTCTCTCCATTGTCCGTTGTGTGACTCTGAGTTTTTCCAAAAGGCCAACAGTTAAGGACCACGTTCCAGTACCATATGTCATCACTGGCAACACACACTGATCAAAGACCTTTGTCTTTAGGCACTGTGGTATCTTAGATGAGAAGATGTCACGCAATTTCCCGAACGCTGCCCATCCAATCCGATCCAATTCTTCGAGTTGGAGCACACTTGCCTATAAGAAACCGATTCACTTGTGATTTGAAGACACCTAGATTGTAACTATCGGGGAACACCTATTCAGGCAGCGCATTCCAGAGACAGTTCGTACAATAAAAGCGGCTGGTAAGGGTTTACGGAATATCAACCATGAAGCGGTACCGATTTTTTGTGCCCACTCTAGCATTTCGATAGAAAAATGTGCAGGAGTTAGCTCATGCAGATCTGATGCACACTCTCCCAAATGTATCCGATAAAAAACTAGCAAGAAAGCGCACCCGTTACTGTCTTGTTGCAACCATCGCTCCAACAACAGACTACGACAGCCTAAGAGTAATATTCTCACCGGCGAGGTATCCCTCAGCGAAGGCTATCTTGATCTTGTCTTTCTGCTGGTGTGTGAGATGCAGCCCCTCGCCGAGGAGCCGCTCGAGGCGCGGCGCGGGCTCCGGCCCCACGCCACTCTTTTCCGTGCCCTCGCCGCCTAGACCTACAGATGACGGACCTAGGTTAATTATAACATCAATACAAGGGTCATCTCATTTTCACAAAAAAAAAAACACAGGCCATCTTTGCCCACTTTATTACCGACTTCAAAAAACGGAGGAGGTTCTCAATTCGACTATGTTTTTTTTTTGTATATTTGTTACGCGATTACTCCGCCAATTATGAATTTATTTTGATGATAATTTCTTTGTTTGGTAGGTGTAATATCAGCTGTTCCATAGAAAACGGTCATTGACACTCGACAAAATGTATCACAACTCGACAATGTCCAGTGGTTTAGGAGATGTGCGTGGACAAACAAACAAACAGATAAAAA
The DNA here is from genome assembly GCA_949125355.1 of Agriopis leucophaearia. NCBI lineage: Eukaryota > Metazoa > Arthropoda > Insecta > Lepidoptera > Geometridae > Agriopis > Agriopis leucophaearia. Next base: position 612,054 of record OX421289.1, on the reverse strand, counting down.
TACCAAAAACTGTCTTAACGTGTTCAGCTGCTTATTTTAAGACTCCCTGTGTGTTTTTTTTTGTTATCTCGCATTTACAGATTGTTTATCTCTACGTTTTTATTATATGTATAGATAGATATAGATACTGTTGAGGATTAAATGAAATTACAGGTTTTCATGCACAGAAGAAGAGGAGCGGCGTGACTGCCATCAGGATAATGCACAAAAGTATTTTTGAATTTATGATGTAGTTGCTACGTGAGTCGATACGAACTCGAAAACACTTCTATTACTACTTATATGACAGAAAATGTTAGGCACACGCTCCAATTCTTAATTTTAATCAATTAAATCGGGTACCGACATAATTTGGTACATAAGTAAGGAAACAGATGGCGCTACAGGTATCAAAATATAAAATTAACATTAAATATGCCTGCGTCGCTAACAGATACCATCCGAGGTAGTGTTGTAGGTTAGGTGAAGTGAGAGAATGCCGTATTAGAATACTAACCGAAGGACTTACGTAGTCTGTGCATGAGGTTTGGGTTCCGCTTGCTGTCAGCACTCACTCCGCGCTCCGTCTTGAACCCTCGCACCTGGATGGCGTACGTGAACGTGCCCCGGGACAGCAGCCCCAGCCTGTCGGATACGGTGAACCTGAAACCACCAATTCAACACTAAATTACTCTATACATAAATATAGCGGCCGAGTCTGTCACCAGGCTGTATCTCATGAACCGTGATAGTTAGACAGTTGAAATTTTCATAGATGATGTATTTCTGTTGCCGCTATAACAACAAATACTAAAAAAACAGAATAAAATAAATATTTAAGAGGGCTCCCATACAACAAACGTGTTTTTTTTGCCGTTTTTATACATAATAGTGCGGAACCCTTCGTGCGCGAATCCGACTCGCACTTGGCCGGTTATTTTTTTATTGTTTAAAAACACTTCAGTTTCTGTAGTATATTTTTCTTATAACCAACGAAAAAAAGGAGGAGTGTCTCTAGTTTTTTTTTTTTTTTTTGCATAACATTTTCTCATAATGTTTTCCTTATTTGTGTGGACCTTTAATAAAGAGTTAACTTATAAAAATTGTCTGATGTGACATAATATCTTATCAAATGTTTTATGCAGAAAATAGGGTGGAATGGGTATATTTTTTAGATGAATTAAAATTAGTGATTCAATATGGCCTTATCAATCTCGTCATTGTACCATCACGGGTTTTATCTATTATGTGCCATTGAACTTTGAAGATTATAATATTTTTTATTTCAGGAAAGTTTATTCACCATGTCTTTACTATTTAAGCCAATGAAGCAGGTACAATATCTTAGGACTATGTAATAGAACGACAGCCTGCCAGTGTGAAGTTCTAAGGGGGAGGCCTATACTCAGCAGTGGACATCTTCTGGCTGATGATGATGTAATGAAACTGATTATAAGTTTATTGACATAAAAATTATTGTAAAAAGGTCAGTAACTGGTACACAATATGTCATTTTAATTACTTTGTTTAGTCTTACTATTATCTATTTTCTACTTTTTATTTACTTGACGATGCAAAGCCAAAAGGAGGGTATTCTAGTTATCTGGTAAATATGTATGTACGTTTTTACATTCCATCTGCTGCCTAATTGCCTCAGCCAATTTTGTTAAATGAGGTGTCGATATTATATTTTTGTGAGTGATGAGATGATGAGCACAGGATAAGCGACACCGACATCATCATAAATACAACATGTAGAGTATGGTCATACAAACTAGAAGTTCGCCTCGAAATGAGACATCGCGATCCCTATATCTTCGCAAAACTATGACCGATTTTGCCCATTTTCAAACTGTAAACTTGGAAATATGGTAGTCTTACTAATAAGACACTAATTCTAATTTAAAGTGGGGGTGATAAGACCTGCACTGACATCCCGCTTGGGGCGTATTGTGCATTTGCCCCTGACAGTCTACAGAAACCAGCCGAGCTCCTTAAGATAACGGAGCACGGCTTTGGGTCGCTGGCTAAACTGTTCTACCTCTATTTCGCCAGGTGTAGTGGTATTGGAGACTTGTTGTTGATTTTCTTCAAAGAGTCTCGACCACATAAGACTCTATTAAAGACAAGATGCCAGATTATTGGAATATTCAGAACACTGGATTAGAAATTTAATGTAAATAAAATTGTGAAACATTATTGTTTATTCACAAAGTTACTGATGCAGTATCCTATCCTGGATATAGGGAGCAATGGGTGCTGGGCGGTAGCATGTGCACTTTACAATCTGACTCACAAAGAACCTCAAAATTTCAAAGCCATATGACATGCATTTGGGCAGCAAACAGCATGGTGGATTAAGGCCTACTCTGTTTAGCCTGAGAGAAGGCATTCGTCCCAGCAGTGGAAACATAAATTTTTGATAATAAAAAAATGATGATCCTATCATCATCTTTATATATGAGTATCTATATCTTGATAAAGGATAAGGTTTCACAATGAAATAGTGTGCATAGTGACGAAAAACGCAAGTACTTTATGTTTTCAGGATATATAGTTTAAATTGCAGTTTTGCAGATGTGTTATGTTTCCACAACAGCATTGGACTGCTGATATTTATAAATTGTACTGATGGTACTTTAGTCAAGGGACAGGATGGATGCTATAATGTTGGCAGTTGAAGCATATACATATTTAAACATAGCACTAACCTTGCATTTTTCTTGCCAACATCAACTGTAACGGTAGGGAGTTCCCATCCATTCTTATTCTTTTCGAATGATTCCGAGGACACGTATGACACTTTCTGGGTCGAGGAGAGCGTGTTGAGACGCTGCAGCGGCTGCCGGGACGCCGCCGTCAGCGTCACAAGCCTCCTCAACTCAATTCTACGCATTTCCGTTAGGACATCCTTATCAAAATTTCGGAAACACTCCTCCAAACTTTCACGGCAAATCGCCGAGTCTACGGCGGCGGACGAACCTTCCTTTGACCTCACATTGTCATTTTTGTTCCCGCTATGCTTTCTGTGCTTGAATAAACTCGCGTATCGCGAAGATAACTGACTAAAACTAACTAAAATCTGCAATGACACAAAGGTTATGTTGAATGACGAAACGTAATTGCAATGTAACTTTCAATGAACACTTTTTAGAGGCTGCTGATGGTGATTTACCTGGTTTTGACTGTTTAATGAGTTCAATGAGAACATGTTACATGTAGATGACCTGTATTTATTTGGTGATTTTGATGTGCACTCGAAAATTTTGTAGGCCCTTACGTCAAACTAATTTTTCATAAAAAATAATTGAGTGTTGTCTTTACCGATTTATTTCCAACCAGACTTAATTTAATCGACTAATGCCCTAAACTACAACGCCTATTATGTGAAGGTGGGCCGTTTTTAGGATTCCGTACCCAAGGGTGTAAATGGGACCCTATTACTAAGCCTATAATGTCCGTGCGTCTGTCTGTCTGTCTTACCTTTTAACGTTGGTATCTTTCGAACTGCAATAGATGACCAGTTGAAATTTTCACAGAATATGTAATGTTATATTATGTAATTATGAAATAACAATAAATCAAAACAGTAAAAACTAACGGGGGATCCCCATAAAACAAACTTTTTTAAAACGTATTTTTATGTATACTCTAATGTAAAAACAGTAATGCGTAAAAACGTCAAACTTGGCCTGACTTAAGGTACTTAACTCTAACGTAAAACAAAATAACAAATAATGGCCAAGTGCGAGACAGTGCCAAATTTATGTTCACCACCAAGATATGCAACGTCAGCGGTTATACAAGTACCGTCAGGCACAGTCGGTACCAAAGAGTACTTTTTAATATAGGAAATAGAGGCCCCTCTCGGGAGCTAAAACCGGCAACAAGAATCAACGCCATCTGCATTGTTTTTTTGAATCTAATTTCACACTATACCTACCTATAACCACTAGAGATATAGGTAGGTAGGCAAGCAAATTTTATTTTTATATTTAGGGGTAAAAAACATGAATGAAATCTGACAATTTTCAATGATTTTTCATATATTTTATTTAAGCAAACATTGAGAAAATGTACAAGTTAGCGGTTGAGGTTTTAGGCCGTTAGTAATGGTTGAGGTTAGATTACAGAATAAGAAACAAAACAAGAATTATAGCTCACTTCCTGATTCTATACACCCAGGAACACAACACTTTTTTCTCGACATTGTCATCATCATGCCGGAGTCCTATCTCAATAACAAAACAAAACTTCGAGTCTATCTCACCACAAAACTTCGAGTCTCTATCTCGTCACAGAACTTCGGAGTCTATATCTCACCATAAAACTTCGAGTCTTTATCTCACTACATAAAACGTGAATGTCACAATTCCTGAAGGAGAATATCTCAATTCAACAGACTAGTATGTGATAAATGGAATTCACTATAGCAAAAACAAAACAGTTTAGGATCAAACAAACTAAACCAGCCATTTATAATACCACATGACATTTTTTGTGTTGCCAGAATAGTAAAATAAATCTTACTACTCAAGGAAATAATAATTTAACCGTTTTTCCAGCCGGGCCAGCATGCGCACCGCGACAAAATTTTGCCGATACTTTTTATAGTGCCAAAGTGAGGCAGGCGTATATGAAACCATAGGCGCCTTGTAGCGTTCTCGCTCGACAAGGTATTGTCGCGGTGCGCATGCTAGCTGTGCAGTATGTAGGTAAATGATACGACAGCAGTGTTGGAAATAGCACGATAACACTGCACAGCAAAGGCACAGCAGCCGGGGATGCAAAAATATATCGCCAGTGTGCCATGAATGCCGTTCAGCAGGAAAACTTGTTAAGCTAACTTCACGCTCTAGTAAAGTGGTCAAGGCTTTACAAGAAAGTCTTCTATGGACTTTTGGAAACATCACGAAAATACATGTTTCACCGCGTTATATTTAATCCTCCACACTCAAGCACGTCGTAATCAATTAATAAATAATAATCTGTCATTATTATACGTCAATACTAGAAAATATGCAAGTTAAGGTAAATAACACAATGAGGGCAATATGTTTTTTCACGTTGGCACCAAAGTTCTAAGATTTATTTTAGATCATGGTTGACGTCATCGACGCACGTTTTAAACATTTTCTTTTCATAAGTATTTAGGCGTACCCAACGGGTAAAAACGGGACCTTATTACTACGACTCCGCTGTCTGTCCGTCCGTCTGAATTTTTTAGAACCTTCTAACTTCTATAATTATTAAGTTCATGAAACTTTGCAGAATGTTAGTTTTTATATAGATCTCAATTTTAAGAGTACCAAAAATATATATTATTACACTTTAAGGGTGCCATTGGTACATGTGAAATGGGGATGAAATATATTTTTTTCACTCCACCCTGGTCGTGTGGGGTATCGTTGAAAAGGTCTTTTAAAATGAAGGTAAGGTTTCCTTCATCACTTTTTTATAAAGTCTATACTTTGCGAAATATGGCCTGCCAAAGTGGCAAAAAGTTGCCCCCCCCCCCCCGCATTTCTAAACTATAAGACATAGAAACTTGTAACTTACAGTACGGATAGGTCAAATTTTAAACCTTCATTCAATATTATTTCGAATAATACCTGATCATGACTTTTTGAGTAACAGCGATAAAACTGTAGTAAATTCAAGGCGGTCTAGCTCAAAGGTCATTGACATTTAAGTAAAATGGTATTTACAAATAATGTTTCTCAATCAGTTTTCTCTATGTTAAAAACATAAAAAGTATACGCTATGTCGGGATGGTACATCTCTGAAATGATCTCTGAAAGAATTCTACCAAAAAGTAGAAATACAATATAGGGTGGCAAAAATTATTAGACTATTTTAAGGAGACCACCAACACTCAGGTGTATCTTTTTTGGAAGGATTACCATTTTTTAACTTGCTAAAAGCGACATCTAAAAATGTTTTATGGAAATAGTAAATTAAAATGCTACAAAATTAAAATTAAGCACATTGTATTAACATTTGAGTGTGTTTCTGTTCACCTAAAATTAGTACAGTAAACCCTGCCCGTATTTCCGTTGCAAATGTATGAAGATTGAGCAGCCTGGTCGGTACTTGGATGGGTAACCGCCTGGGCCTGTTGTTGTCTTTTTGCACTCGTTTTTGTATTTTGTTTGTGGTGGTTAGGAAGTTAGGAACCCTCAGTGCGAGAGTATGTTACTGAAGAATGTAAATAAATAATAATGCAAAAGTTTCGAAAACTTGGTCGAAAATATCAAACTCGAAAATAATCGATTACCGTTTTTGTTAAAATCGGTTGAAAATCTAGAAAACATGCAAGCACATCACCACTGTCCTCTTAGGCTGTTGTATTGTCTATGGTTATCAGTTCAAAAAAGTATTTTGAACACAGTTTTCGAATATCGAAATATAAATTTAAAGTATTATTAAAACACGTTATCGTAGTAGTATATATTTAAAATCTACGTAAGCAAGAAAAGTACACAATGATTTTAAGTATGCTAGCAGTAAAGTTCTTGTTAACTTCAGATTTTTTTTTGCATAAATTGGTTTTTGAGCAAAATTTAATAAGTTTGATTCTATAGTCTATGCTTTATTTTGGACAGTAAAATCCAAAATGGCGACGAGCGATGACGAGCCTATGCATTTATATGAAGTTTTTCAAAACTGTTTCAATAAAATAGCAAATAAACAACAAGGTGAGTGAGAAAATGCATACCGTGGCCTATCTCGCGTTCCTCGAATGAACTATCGCGTAAAAGTGAAGTGTTTTATTGTGAAAATCGACCAAAGTGTTTGCGTGTTATGCCATTCCAGTGTTGAAAGCAACAGCATTTTTTCAAAATACTCACGAATAGTGCGACCTACACGTACATAATGAAGTGATCAAGCTTCTGTAATGATAAGCGCATGTGTTTTAAGTATTTCCAGAGGCGTAAAGTGGCACAAAAAGGCTACAAAGGGTATGTTTTGATCTGGCAGCAGATATCAATGTGCCTATACCATTGTGCTGCTGTAATTTCAATGCGAAACTGAATTGTTTCAATGGGTTTATTTACTTTGACGTCCTCGCTGACGCTGTAATCAGGTAATACGATAGTTTTATCGTCGAAAAATTGAACGGTTCTATTAATATTTGGGTGTTATTGTGTTTGCTAAAAATTATCTTTAGATGCACCTTTTTTTGCTTTTGCTTCACATTTTTTTCAAATGTATCAATGAGAAGTATGTATCATTCAGCTAGGACTTGCCAGTTTAGCGGGATTTTATGGCTAATAATGAGCGATTTTATGTTCTTTTCGTGTCGATGTTTACAGCATATTGTTTATTTACACTAGGCATGTAAAGGCGAGGATAATTAGGCATGTAGATGTATAGAGCAAGTATGGCTAAATAGCTAACCCAACCTTTTCCAAACTTCACTGTGGAAAGTACTTAAGCTTTATCTAAGTACCACCCCCCTGGTAGATGTCTAGATTTTTTTCTTATAAGTTTTGGCTCCTAACATCTTATCTATTTAGCCAGTGTCAAATTGTACAATATTCAAGTAGTCAGTAGTAATTTCAAGATTTAGTAGACATCGTCAAGCTATTCATAGTCACAGTCAAACTCAAGTTGTAGTCTTGAAGTACCGCTTCAAGTCTCGATTTAAACAATGAAGTGACTAATCAGTCCCTTTTTAGGCTTCTGTACCCAAAGGGTAAAAAGGGACCCTATTACCAAGGCTCCGCTGTCCGTATCTCATGAACCGTGATAGTTAGACAGTTGAAATTTTCATATATGATGTATTTCCGTTGCCGCTATAATAACAAATACAAAAAAATAGAATAAAATAAATATTTAAGGGGGCTACCGTACAACAAACGTGATTTTTTTACCTTTTTTATAGAAAATGGTATGGAACCCTTCGTGCGCGAGTCCTACTCGCACTTGGCCAGTTTTTTATTATATGAGAATTATTCACATAGGATTAAGCTGTTTACTCCAACTTTAGTTTTACAAAACAAATAGTATGAAAACAATGTTGGTTTCCATAATAAAGCAATTGTGTGCCTTTTCTGGGCACAAATTGCTTGTTAGCAAGCTTTCACGACTTCTGCATTGACCACTCTCAAGAGAGAGACGAAAGACATGTGATGTACATGAGATAACTCAGGCATATGTCTTCAGAAGTATGACTGGCATATCATACAGCCCACTGGTTTAGTTCAAGTCATGATTGCAGCATGAACATAGAGTTTCTATAAGCCAATGCTGCTCACCTACCATCAAAAAAATAAATAAATATGCATATTGGGTTGTTACCAAAAATATACTAAAACTATACTAACTATGGCAATGTTTCCAGTGAAATTACAGGGCACACAGAGATTTGACATCTTATATCACGGGGTGACGAGCGCAGTGCATTGCCATCCAGGGTTTTGAACTGTTGAAGTTCAAAATTCTGAGTGGTGTTGGGCTGTTATGGGCAAGCGTGAAGAGTCATCAGGCGAGCGACTTTGCTTGTCTCGTCACTCAGAATCATAAAAAAAGATATTTGTTTGCACACTACTGCTTGGCGGTTAAATAACTGGCAAAGGTGTGGTACTTCCCCAGGCGGACCCCTGCAAAAGAGTCCTACCAGTACCAAATATATGTAAATAAATAATAAATAAATAAATATCTGGGACATTGCACACACTGTCATCTGACCCCAAACTAAGCAAAGCTTGTAATATGGCTGCCAGGGACTGTTTATGTATATGTTTATAGTTCCCTGTAAAGAGTTTTAATATAAGCTTAGATGTAACCTCTTTTTTACTGTATCTGTGGTCAGGGTTTGCTTCCATATTTAGTTGGCATTGAATGGACATGCTACTTAGTCCAAATATAAAATGTTTTATTGAAAAGACATTTTATTTGGAATGACAAGTTTTATTTTATAATATTCAAATTGATCTAGCTGTTTTGAATAAAAAAAGTAACAGGCATACATATGACATGTATCGTACATAACTTCTTACTCCAAATACCTTCGTTGTTCCATTGTGGGTAAAAAGGTAATTCTCAAATAGTTGTCATATTTTTAATATTAAGGAAGAGTTTAGAGGTTCCCACTAGATGGACCGACGACATTGTGAGAGTCGCGGGCATCCAGTGGATGCAGATGGCAGGATGTCGTTCAGTGTGGAGGTTAAAAGGGGAGGCCTATGTTTAGCAGTGGACGTCTTCTGGCTGATGATGATGGTTTACAGGTTCATAATTACTTCTGTTGTTACTGTTATAGAAGAAACACTTATCATATTATCATCGCACCGTCTGAAAGTTCATCCACATATCATAGATCCGTGGAAATCGCACACTGTGCGTTTTACACGTTTCTTTTTGCCTCACACCTGCAACTTGTGGAAGGAGCTCCTACGGCATTTCCGATTTCCGAGTAGCTACAATTTGGGGTTCTTCAAAAGGGATGTTAATAAAGTCTTTAAGGGTTTGCAACATATCTGTGATGCCCCTGGTGTTGCAGATATCCATAGGTGACGGTGATAGCTTACTGGCAGACGGCCCGTCTGCTTGTTTGCCACCTATGGCATTAAAAAAATACTTCATGCCCAGCCTCCATTCATACTGAGTTGTCAGAGCTCGATAGCAATTACCTTAACATGTGCATAGGCCATAGAGCAACCAGTAGCATACAATAGGATAAGCCCTGATATCGAGAAAAATAAAGGTTGTGTAAAAATGGTATGGAAAATATGAATTTTTCACGATTTTATAGTTGGTCTCTTGATAAAAACTGTTTATAATGTGCAAAATGGTTTTTTTTTTGGCAACTTCATTTGGATGCTTGAGTACTGACTATAAGGCGATAATACAGCCTAAAGTGCAAGAGTTACTCGTCGACCTTTACACGGAGATCTCCGGTGTAACTCAATTTGTATTTCAAACCCTACACATATCCATGAATAACTTTATAATACCTATATTTACATCTGTACAATATTTACACAAGTGTTGTTGCTAATATACAGACAGATTATGGAACAGTACAGATGTAAAACTCAGACATAACTCCAATCTCATAGATACAATTTAAGTATCAAGTAAAACTATAATTTTCTTAAATAAGCAAATAAAACTTTGACTTTGACTACTTAAATTAAAAGTGGGTTAGATTAATAGTATAGGCCTGTATTTTTTTATTTGTCCTATTAAAATGTAGCCCATAAATAAAGCTGATTAATGAAAACAAAATGAAAATCTGATCAAAAATAAGCAACTTAAGCATTTTAATATCATGCTAGACAGAGAGCGCGAATGTGATTAAAATGTTTACGAATGGATGACCGAGGGGGGTGAGAGTGCTAAAGGGGAAACTGTAGGGTAGGTATAACGCTTCCATTTATTTATTTTTTCTGAGGAACACCCAGATATCATGATTGTTTATCCTAGGTGGGAATCGAACCCACGCCTCCAAGCGTAGAAGGCAGGTTTGCTACCAACTGGACCAACGGGGGCTATCGTTGGGGCATATATTGAATGTCCTTCTAGATGTATTGGCCTCCAATTAAATAAATAGCTACTTTGGTATGGCACTTTTCTGCTCTTCCCAAGTTGTCCCTCTGTTATTATTCTGTGTTGATAATATACTGTACGGTATTCAATTCACATAGATTTAGTCATGCTCCTGTTTGTCCTAAGAGTATTTTTTGGTATATTTTAGCCTATTTTCTATGCAAAAGTACTATTAAGTGTAACTTTTTATGACTGTTTCAAGCCATATTTGGGGTAGATTTCTTCTCGTCGCGATAAAATTCGGAACATAGATATTCGTCAAAGAACCAGAGCTACCGACATAGCTATTAAAATCTGCAAGTTGAAGTGGCAATGGGCAGGCCACATCGCTCGAAGAACTGATGACTGATGGGGAAGAAAGGTTCTTGAGTGGAGATCGCGAACCGGAAGACGCAGCATAGGTAGGCCTCCCACTATATGGACCGACGACATTGTGAGAGTCGTGGGCATCATCCAATGGATGCAGATGGCAGGATGTCGTTCAGTGTGGAGGTTAAAGAGGGAGGCCTATGTTCAGCAGTGGACGTCTTCTGGCTGATGATGATGATGACTTCTCGTCTCTTAGTTCGTTACTTTTTCTCGATTATACTATTTCCATACGTTTATTTGCTTTTGTAAAAAGCTGAATAAAACATTTTCTTATATTATTTCACTGAAGTTTATTGGGTACCTGCTCCAGACTTAAGCCCGTTGTAGAAGATGCGCAGTAGCTTGTGCGAGTACTGGCGCCAGCGTTCAAAAGTAAAAAGCCACACGCGTGGCAACGCGCACAACTCGTGCGAATATTGTACTTCAAACGACTTGCTTCGCGCTTACTTAAACAAATAATTATCAATAAAAAAAACCGACTATAAAAATGTCAGAACTGGTGCAAATTTAAACGGAACCACACGGGAAACACCAGCTTTCAAATAAAAAAAGAATCATCAAAATCGGTTCACCCAATCGAAAGATCTGAAGTAACAAACATAAAAAAAAACATAGATAATTTTTTTTTAAACAGTCGAATTGATAGCCTCCTCCTCTTTGGAAGTCGGTTAATAAATGATGCACGATATTTCTAATATTCCACTTATTATTCATTTTGATATTTGCTCATTCGCTCTTGGCCAGTTATAATGTACGAGCTGCGCTCCGCGGTTTCACCCGCGTTATATCCGGGATAAAAGTAACCTCAGTTACTCCTTATAACATCGTCTTTCTGTCAGTGCAAGTCAATCGGTCCAGTCGTTTTGAAGTCCATAGGGAACATACACACATCGATTTTTATATTATACTAGCGATCCGCCCCGGCTTCGCTCGGGTGTAAGCGGCCTTCGGCCTCGCTACTATGACCCGCTACAGATACACAAAATTTCATCCAAATTGGTCCAGCCGTTTTTAAATGTAAGAACCTTTTCTTCGAAGTATTAGAAAACATTTAAAAAAAGCTGCCGTTTTAATTTTTTGCCATTTCAGCCGTTCTCAAGTTTTAGCGTGACTAGGAAAAATAGGGGTTACTAGCGACCCGCCCCGGCTTCGCACTTCATATCAAATTTTCCATGTCAAATTATCTAACTGATGGTGAAAACCGCATCAAAATCCGTTGCGTGGTTTAGGAGGAGTTAGCGGATATACGGACATGCAGACGCGGAAAGCGATTTTATTTTATACCATGTAGAGAAGAGAATATAAAGTACGGTTCCAGAGAGATTTTCCAAGCTACTACTACTTAAGTATATATAAGTAATTACTAGCCGTCCGCCCCGGCTTCGCACGAGTGTAAGCTCGGCCTCCGGCCTCGCTACAAAATATAATATAGCCTATGTCACCCGGGGATAGTGTAGCTTCCCAACAGTGATAGAATTTTTCAAATCGGTTCAGTAGTTTTTTAGTTATTTCGTTACAAACATCCAAAAATACAAATCTTTAATTTTTATTGAAAAATAGGTTACTTTTGGCCGCCAACTCGCCTGATGTTAAGCGATGATGCGGCCTACGATAGATCACGCTTGCCTAGAAGATACCGATTCACTTTTGACTTGAAAACACCCAGATTGTAACTATCAGGGAACACCCATTCAGGCAGCGCATTCCGCATTCTTTCCTCTTTATAATATTACTAGCCGTCCGCCCCGGCTTCGCACGAGTGTAAGCTCGGCCTCCGGCCTCGCTACAAAATATAATATAGCCTATGTCACCCGGGGATAGTGTAGCTTCCCAACAGTGATAGAATTTTTCAAATCGGTTCAGTAGTTTTTTAGTTATTTCGTTACAAACATCCAAAAATACAAATCTTTAATTTTTATTGAAAAATAGGTTACTTTTGGCCGCCAACTCGCCTGATGTTAAGCGATGATGCGGCCTACGATAGATCACGCTTGCCTAGAAGATACCGATTCACTTTTGACTTGAAAACACCCAGATTGTAACTATCAGGGAACACCCATTCAGGCAGCGCATTCCGCATTCTTTCCTCTTTATAATATTACTAGCCGTCCGCCCCGGCTTCGCACGAGTGTAAGCTCGGCCTTCGGCCTCGCTACAAAATATAATATAGCCTATGTCACCCGGGGTAGTGTAGCTTCCCAACAGTGATAGAATTTTTCAAATCGGTTCAGTAGTTTTTTAGTTATTTCGTTACAAACATCCAAAAATACAAATCTTTAATTTTTATTGAAAAATAGGTTACTTTTGGCCGCCAACTCGCCTGATGTTAAGCGATGATGCGGCCTACGATAGATCACGCTTGCCTAGAAGATACCGATTCACTTTTGACTTGAAAACACCCAGATTGTAACTATCAGGGAACACCCATTCAGGCAGCGCATTCCGCATTCTTTCCTCTTTATAATATTACTAGCCGTCCGCCCCGGCTTCGCACGAGTGTAAGCTCGGCCTCCGGCCTCGCTACAAAATATAATATAGCCTATGTCACCCGGGGATAGTGTAGCTTCCCAACAGTGATAGAATTTTTCAAATCGGTTCAGTAGTTTTTTAGTTATTTCGTTACAAACATCCAAAAATACAAATCTTTAATTTTTATTGAAAAATAGGTTACTTTTGGCCGCCAACTCGCCTGATGTTAAGCGATGATGCGGCCTACGATAGATCACGCTTGCCTAGAAGATACCGATTCACTTTTGACTTGAAAACACCCAGATTGTAACTATCAGGGAACACCCATTCAGGCAGCGCATTCCGCATTCTTTCCTCTTTATAATATTACTAGCCGTCCGCCCCGGCTTCGCACGAGTGTAAGCTCGGCCTCCGGCCTCGCTACAAAATATAATATAGCCTATGTCACCCGGGGATAGTGTAGCTTCCCAACAGTGATAGAATTTTTCAAATCGGTTCAGTAGTTTTTTAGTTATTTCGTTACAAACATCCAAAAATACAAATCTTTAATTTTTATTGAAAAATAGGTTACTTTTGGCCGCCAACTCGCCTGATGTTAAGCGATGATGCGGCCTACGATAGATCACGCTTGCCTAGAAGATACCGATTCACTTTTGACTTGAAAACACCCAGATTGTAACTATCAGGGAACACCCATTCAGGCAGCGCATTCCGCATTCTTTCCTCTTTATAATATTACTAGCCGTCCGCCCCGGCTTCGCACGAGTGTAAGCTCGGCCTTCGGCCTCGCTACAAAATATAATATAGCCTATGTCACCCGGGGATAGTGTAGCTTCCCAACAGTGAAAGAATTTTTCAAATCGGTTCAGTAGTTTCGGAGCCTATTCATTACAAACATACAAAAATAGGTACAAATCTTTCCTCTTTATAATATTAGTGTAGATTAGTATAGATAGACTGTAGACAAGAGATGATTAAGTACGGTTCCAGAGAGATTTTCCAAGCTTCTACTACTTACTGAAGTATATAAATTATGTATATTTTTCTACCTCACTAATACCAAAACTAAACGAATAATCCAATAATAACTTGTCATCTCTCGCCTCGGAGCGTCGTAACAATATTTTAGTTGAAATGATTCATTGGACTATCATTATTTTAACCGCCAACTATAAATTTTCATTTGTATAAAGTAGTTCAGACTGTGCACATCGACCACATTATTATGTAGACGTGGCTAAATGATGGAAATATAAATGGTCGTGAGTCGGAGTTTGGAAATTACACTAGTGGCTCCCTCGTTTCACTCTTTAGTTAGGTTGGTTGTAATGTAGCGAATATGCCGTTGAGTTTAGGCTCGATGATGGCATAATTGTATTCCTAAATATTAGTCTAAGGTCGGGACACACAATGCGATGCTGCGTAAAAAAATATGGATTTCGGGTATAATGACGATGAAGGGACCGTTTTAATTTCGTCGTTATATCCGGAAGTCGTTACATGCAAAAAGATACAGACAAGTATAGTAATAGTGTATAGTTTATATTAATTTGTTGGTACCTTTTAACGGCTGTATATTTAGAACTGGTATAGACTAGACTACTTAGCCAGTTGAAAATTCATAACAATGATTAATGACCTCCTCACACTTAGCACCACCGCTCCATGTATAAGTGTTGTGATGAACCCAATGTCCTACACTACTGAGGGCCTTCTAGTCTCCTCGCCAACCTATAGTTAGTTGCTATAGTTTTTTTTTGTGAACGGTCGATACTTACGCGTCTCGTTCGTGTTAACTTGATTTACCGTCCGCCGCCGGCGATCTTCTATTTGGAGCTGTACTCCGCGCCGAACTTTATGACCCATGTGAAAGAAAGAAATAAAATATATTTTATTCGACACTAGCGACCCGCCCCGCCTTCGCACGGGTATATGTTTTATTATATACCTTCCGTAAAAAATTATCTAACTGATAGTGAAAACCGCATCAAAATCCGTTGCGTAGTTTTAAAGATCTACTTAAGCCTTTGATAATATAAGTGGATCTGCCTTTAAACTCGATCTAGTACCGAAAAAAGTCTGCCAAAATCTGAAGGGGGCGAGGTAACACGTATTGCACACACTGACATATTCTTACTAGTTCTACAAACGCACACTTCAATATTGAGCTCACACAGCTCCATATGATGTGATCAAATGGACGACCAAGTGTAAATGCCAGAGGGGAAACAGTAGGTATATAACGCTTCCATTTATTTATTTTTTCTGTGACTTAAGCATATATAGGGACATACAGAGGGAAGCGACTTTGTTTTATACTATGTAGTGATTACTTCAAAAAATTATATCTAAAAGATACAATGAGTGTCCAATGCGGCCGTCTCGGCATTAATGCTGTAAATCAAAGACTATCCAGCGTCGGTTTCAGATGAGTCCTTGGGTTCATTGTTTTTCTCGCCTACATACTCAACCAGTGGGATCGATTTTCTACTTTTCATAGCTTGTTGTGCTTAAACTTTCACCTCTTATATACGTACAGCTGCAATTAAACGGAAAACGTAATAGAGGCTCGATTTTTTTAATCGTTCTAATTTATTTAATTCTCTCCTGTCTATATTTCCATCGGACTGCCAAGTGGGCACGAAAAATCGACACCGTTTTATGGTAGACATTCCGAAAACTCGTACGAAGCGCTTTGATTCCATTTTTATTGTGCGAACTGCTTGGTCTGTGGAATGCGCTGCCTGAATGGGTGTTCCCCGATAGTTACAATCTGGATGTTTTCAAGTCAAGAGTGAATCGGTTTCTTTTAGGTAAGTGTGATCCATCGTAGACCGCATCATAGCTTAACATCAGGCGAGTTGGTGGTCAAGTGAAAACCTATTATTTAATAAAATAAAATAAAAAACATACTCAGTCATAGGACTGCACGTCAGAAGTGAAAACTTAAGTAGTAATTCACCTATTGTACAAGAGATGGCGCTGTTTTAAAATACACGGTACAGCGTGACGATGACGCGAGTTCCATGTTTTTGTCCACTCAAAAAGTGCTCAACGCCTAAGAAGTTTTCACTTCAAAAAATAATCGTTCGTATGACATTTAGCAGTAAATATCATTCGAACCTCGCCTCCGTTTATATTTTTACCTCAGATATCCGTCATTGATGAACCAATTTGGATATTTTATTTTTTATTTGGAGGGATTTATTTTTTCATTTATTTATGGATTTATTTTTTACTAGGAAAGTTTTTTTTAATACATTCGGTTTAGTGATTTGGCTTTTAAATCAAAATAACTGGAATAAAAATATGTCATCAGAGTAAACGAGATTGCGTATTTAACTGAATTTGTAGTCGGTTTTTTAAATTCATCTTCATCATCATCATTTCAGCCACAGGACGTCCACTGCTGGACATATGCCTGCCCCATCGATTTCCAAAAGGACCGGTTGGAAGCGGCCTGAGTCCAGGTTTTTTAAATTGATATAATTATTTGTCTACTGATGATGGTGAATTATTAGTACGGCCGCCGCTTGCATGGTGTCTCGTCTCCTGGGCGCGGCGCTGTGTCTCTGAATATCCTAATATACATATCGATCCATCCTACTTCAGCTTTATCCTAGTTCAGGGGCCGTTCAAGTATTAAGAAAGCAGATTTATTACAATTATTTACCCCCCCCCCCCCCCTCCTCACCCTTGTCAGCAAAAGTAAGCAAAGCTCTTACTCCCCCCTCCCATGCTTACGTAAACAAATTCTGTTTTTTTATTGATTCACGAGTAGCAGTGACATAATATGTAAAAAAGTAAATATAATTACTGCTGACGAAATCACCATCTACCCCCCCACCCCCCATGTCATCAAAAATAAGCAAATCATAGACCCCCCCCCCCCGCCCCCTATAGTGCTTACGTAATACTTGAACGGTCCCTAAGATAAAACCCATTATCGTAAGTGAAGTTTTTTCTCAGATCAACACAGACAAATTAAGAAATAGACACCTTAAAATGGGCAATACAAATGATTATCCAGCTATATGATAGGTCATTTATTAGTACTATAAATTGGACCGAGTAGGGTTACCATAAGATTTGTTATTTTTTTATTGTGCGAACTGCTAGTCTGTGGAATGCGCTGCCTGAATGGATGTGCCCGATAGTTACAATCTGGGTGTTTTCAAGTCGCGAGTGAATCTGTTTCTTGTAAGCAAGGGTCTAGGGGTGGATTTAGGGATCAACCACTGTATACCTCCTGATTCCATCATCAGATCGGTTCGATCGTATCAAATTATTTTATTGTCATCGATTCGATACGAATATTTCATTAGAAATGGGTAAAGATCTACTTTCAAGATTTGTTATATATTTCGTTAATTTTTTGTGAAGCAAATGCATTTGTATGGAATAATATTCGTATTGTTTTGGCCCGTGGTTGTGAATTGTAGTAATAATTTCTCATAATAATGATATCGATTTTGGTTTTATTGACATCTATACAAAGTTTTATTGTTCAAGCTATAAATATCACTGTCCTATTTATTGCAGTTTATTAGACAAGGACAGCAACATTGTTAATATAGCAGCATTGTTCGATCATTTAAAAAATGGACGCCAGTTTGTGGTAAGTACACATACATCATCAGCCAATTAACGTCCACTGTTGGACAGAGGCCTCCCTCATACAGAGGGGTGTTGCCATAATCCCCATGCTTGGCAGGCGGCTTGGGGATCGCAGTACGTTCACCGTGTACTATTAGGACGCTGCTGCCCATCCTTCGGTGGTTCTGGTCGTAGTTTTAGGACATACCCGGGTCTCTAGTTTGTGGTAACCCTACTTTAAATCATAAGTATCATAAAAACGCTGGCCGCTATCAATCAATCCGCGCCTTTGACACGTCATTGAACTATCTCGCCGTATTCGGAGCGTTATGACAGCCCGTTATGGGTTGTGGCCCCAGTGCGGGCGGGAAGCGAGGTAGCAGATAATTAATATTTTAATGCTATGTTTCTTCGGATTGGATTTATTTCCTGACCTTTTTTTTTGAGATTTTAAGCAGTTCGGAGGTCTCCAGTGTCCTTTAAAGATGGTTCTAAACACTTAGTTAAAAGCGTTTAACGTTTGCATGCTTTTTAAAACATTTTTTCTTTTCTACGTTGTCTCTCATAACATACCAAATTAAGATAACGATTTTAATTTGACGGAGTAAAATAGTACGACATTTTAATTTGACGGAGTAAAATAGTACAAGTAAAGAAATTCGTTTGTTCACAAAAAAAATTGTATTAACACTCTTAGTTTTTGTACTTTTTGATTTCAGGAGTATCCGCCGTAACATTACATATTCTGTTAAAAAAAACTGGCTAAAGTATTTACGGTGCGGCGTTTGGGAGTTTTGTGTAGTCTTAGAATCCCTCACTGCCCGCAGGTAGGTAGATGGTTAGGGTGCCGGTTAGGCAAGAAAACTACAGGAAAACTATCAGGGTGTGTATTATTGTTCTATAACATTGCACGGCCGCACACTTTTCGCACCTAGTAGGTAGATGTAGAAGAGGATCACTGGAAGCGTATAATGCACTCGTCACAACGGTTAAACAAGATACAGCTGTCAAAACTGTTTTACTGATGAATTTCTAGTGTAATTCCGCTTCTACGTCGCTTCAAGTACAATAAGGAATTTGTGATAAACTTACCTGGTAAATATTTGTTTATAATGTTAATTTTATTGAGTTTAATTTTGCCTAACCTGATATAAAATATTAATTA
The DNA here is from genome assembly GCA_949125355.1 of Agriopis leucophaearia. Classification (NCBI taxonomy): domain Eukaryota; kingdom Metazoa; phylum Arthropoda; class Insecta; order Lepidoptera; family Geometridae; genus Agriopis; species Agriopis leucophaearia. The sequence continues at coordinate 592,919 of OX421289.1, read as the reverse complement.
CATAAATTGAAAATTAACGTAACCTGAAACAAAAATTAATTAATTCTGAATTTCATCCGCAAAATTTCATCCAAATCAGTCCAGCCGTTTTTAAAGTAGCCTATGTGCTATTCCAGACTATAATCTATCTCTGTGCCAAATTTCATCCAGATCCATTCAGCCGTTCTGGCGTGATAGAGTAACAAACATCCATCCATACATCCATCCAAACTTTCACGTTTATAATATTAGTGAGAGTGGTATTATAGATAATGTGAAAAATTTCAAGCGAAATAACTGCAGTCGCGAACTTTTAAGAGTCCCCTTAGAGTCTCGTTCAAAACGCTATTTCTGATAGTTTGTTCCACACAACCTCTGCAATGGTTTGACACATTTCAATCTGCATCATTTTATCGTTTACAGCATTACTGTTTGTTACGTTGTGTGCTTATTGGAATACAGGGTGTTACTAAATATTACAAGACATTGGGTTGTTGAGATAATGACACAATATGAGTAATCCACCTACCACAGAGCAAGCTATGTCAAATCCCTAAGATAATAGGCATAATGACTAATATTTTTTTATTACCTCATACAAAAGCATCATCAATAGAGCTTAGCAACGAAAACAAAATTTAAATTAAGTAGTTATAGTGCAAACATAAATAAGTTATGAGTATTTTAATTTCATGCTAGACAGAGAGCGCACTATACTGAGCTATGACGTCAAGCCTCAGGCGCCGCATACAAATGCTATACTAACAAACGCTTTGCGAAGAGGGATGGAGCATCCGTCTCCATCCCCACCTAAAACTCTAAACGCTCATATCTCAGAGATTAATCATCCAATTCAATAAAGCAGAAACGGCTTGATGGATTTGGATGAAATTTGGAATATACATTGTTTATGTCACGGATTAACACATAGGCTAATTTTCATCATCATCATCAGCACCGATTTTCATCACCACGCGGGTGAAACCGCGGGGCACAGCTAGTATACATTAAATAAGAACAGGGTCAGTGGAGCTTTTTCATTGGTGATTAGTCATAATTATATACTCGTGCTCACCACTCATACCGAAGTGGTGAGCACGAGTAGGTATATTGATCACCAGTGTTAACTCAGTTGCACACCAACTTACTTGGTGAGCGGTCGTCGGACTTTGGAGCGATGCGACGTAGTTTGGCTAAGTAGTATTATTAACCGACTTCCAAAAAGGAGTAGGTTCTCAATTCGCCTGTTTTTGTTTTTTATGTTTGTTACCTCAGAACTTTCGACTGGGTGAACTGATTTTAATGATTCTTTTTTTATTTGAAAGCTGATGCTTCCAGCGTGGTCCCATTTCTGGTCCAGTTCTGATGTTTTTATGAAATCGGTATTTTATATAAAAATAAAATTTATTTTATTACCAAGAACCATGAACACGTAAAGGTAAAACAATGTTTGGCGATAGGGTATGCTCAGCGCCGAGCTGCGAGGTCCTGAAGGGTCACGCAGGGCTGGTTTTCAGCATACCCCTTTGAATAGAAAAAAATATGGTAGGTGAGCATTAGGCGACGGCGGGTATTACAATACTAATTGGGTCTAGTAACTAATTCATTGGAAACATTACATTGCTATAACTATTATTAGTAATTATATTTGTATGTGAGAAAGATATAGGCATTATGCTGAGCTGGGGTTGATTTGTGACTTTATCTTATAACCTTTGTCTTATGGGTAATTCCATGCATAAGTGTACCATAATTGAAATAAATAAAAATGAAAAATTCGCAGAAAAAATACTTTAGTATGGTGGCCACACTAATAATGATTTGGTAAACACGTAGTTGATCACTTTTTTTTTCTTTCTCTCTGACGGATGACGATTATTTTTTATGATACTGGGTGACGAGACGAGCGAAGTCGTTCGCCTGATGGCTCTTCACGCTTGCCCATAACAGCTCAACGCCACTCAGAATTTTAACTTCAACCGTTCAAAACCCTGGATGGCAATGCACTGCGCTCGTCACCCCGAGATATAAGATGTCAAATCTCATCAGATGTCTCTGTGTGCCCTGTAATTTCGCATAAATGACGCAATTCTGAGGTAACAAACATTTAAAATACAACCTAATTGCGAATCCCTCCTTCTTTTAAGTCTGTTAAAAAGGGTCGATAATCTTGTACATGTCGTAATGTTTCGCAAAAATTAACAATAAAGCTTTCAAGTGTTTATATATGGTGTAAGTGTAAACCAGCAGATATCTGATGCGTTAACAAGGTAGCTAGTTACGTACGCGGCGTGTTTGAACTCGAGTCACGTGGCCTTCTTTCGATGGTCTCTAGTTCACTTGTTTCTCTCGTGTCGAGATATAAGTCGATATCAAAATTACAGACTTTACAGAGACAGAACTTTTTCGCGTCACTAGAAAGGATATATTATTTATCAGACAATAATTATCAATATACTCTTACTTACTTACTCTTACTCTTTATTCGTAACACAGGTTACATGTCATAAAGTTGTTAGCTAATTGCAATAACAATTACACAAAATAGTAATGAGCACATACTGTCAATAGTAAACAATTCGAAAACATACAATAATTAATAATTACCAATTAATTACGGTTAACAAAATAATTAAAAAATGCCAAAAATTAATCAATAATATTAAAGCTTAAAATAATATAAAATTAAAAAACCGACTTCATAAAAATGACAAAACTGCCGGTCTATTCAGCAAGCTAAGTGAACACGTAAGTGAGGTGATAAGCTAAGTGAATGTGTATTTTTCTTGTCGATTACTATAGAGAAATGTCGAGTGATCACCCTTGACTGTAGTCCCTTACTCATATATATATATTTTTTTACATTTATCTGCAGAAAAAGGTAAGAAAAAATCACATTCACTTGGCTTATCACTTCACTTGCGTGTTCACTTAGCTTGCAGAATAGATATGCTGGACCAAATCTCAAATAGAATACTTAAATAGATATCAATACCCAGACATAGAAAAAAACACAAAAATATGAGAATTCAAAAAAATCCTCATGAATGTTGTTGCCTTAGATGGGAATAGAAGCCACGCCCCCAAGCGCAGAAGGTAGGTTCACTACCAACTGAGCCACCGGGCCAGTCAATACAGCAATTATGATCTAAAATTCGCATAGAAAAGTGAAGATTTCCTACAATCTAACCAAAGTTCATCTAGAGTTGTAAACGATAGTGTAAGGTTATCGGAGCTGGGTTACTTACTACGTCTATTGCACTCGTGTTAGGTCGCAGCTATTATCACTTCACACTAAGGCCGCATTTTCGACATGAGCGGGCAACTTCAACTGTTCTCTCTGGCTAAAGGTACTCAATACTCAATCATTTATTGCATAATTATTATGATGTTAGGTAGCATGTTTAAATTAGGTAATACATAATAATAACCCTGCTTGGGTATGGCAATATAGTGCGGAGCGGATCGATTTATTACATAATTGATTTGTCTTCTAAATATTCGTTTAAGCTATAATAACATTTTGCTAGCAATATTTTTTTTAGGGGTTTGTCAAATTTATTTTCATTTTCTATATCCTTTATCTGTACTGGTAGTTTATTATATATTTTGATGGCCATTGGATTTGGGCCGGAGCTATGCATTGCTAATTTAGAAGTCGGTAACATTAATTTATGTTTATAGTTAGACCGTATTCGATAGTTTCGGTTTTCAACTAAGTTTTTAAAAAATTGTGGGTACTTTCTAACAAATTTCCAGTTTTCAAATATATATAGAGAGGCGACAGTTAAAATTTTATATTGAATAAAATATGGTCTATGGAAATTTGTTATACTGATGTCTGGGAGTTTGATATTGGCGAGGATACGGATGCATTTCTTCTGGATAACAAAGAGATCTGTGGCGTCTACACTATTGCCCCAGAGAGTGATGCCATAGCTGACACTTCCGTGCATCACGGCCGCGCGCGTTTGATTCGATTTAAAAATGTATGGCGACGTCAGTCGTCGGCTGCATGCGTCTGACTACAGAATACATACAGTACAAGTACAGAAGATTCACTCCGCAAGAGCATTTAAATAAGTAGCGACTCTTACTACCACACAATAAAATACAATTCAGGACGTGCGAGCGCTAACTACCTACAACTATATTAACCTACAAGTTGCCTCTCTGTCTATCACGTAACTCTTGTCGCGTTATCTCTGTATATCGCGCGGCAGCGGGCACGGCAAGGCCGACAAGACGACTACTTGTAGCTTCGTACCTAAAGTGCGGAGTGCGCCAGGCCTGACCTGACGCAGACCTCGGAAGCGGTGCCATTCATTTTCATGGTGCAAAGTTTTTTTTTTGGAGAAGGCTTGCGTTTAACCGCCAACTCGCCCGATGTTAAGCGATGATGCGGTCTACGATGGAGCACGCTTGAAACCGATTCACTCGTGATATGAAGACACCCAGATTGTAACTATCGCGGAACACCCATTCAGGCAGCGCATTCCACAGTACGCACAATAAAAGTGGGATCAAAGCCCTTCGTACGGGTTTTCGGAATATCAACCATAAAGTGGAGTCGATTTTCGTGCCCGCTCGTTCGTGGTAGTCCGATAGAAAAATGGGCAGGAGGAAATTAGATCATGCAGATTTAGGTAAAACCCTTAAAGACTCTATTAACATCCTTTTTCAAGAACGCCATATCCACGCAGACATCAGTCTCTGAGCGGTTCAGATTGTTTTCTCTCCTCCTCTGAATCACGCTGTATTTATATACGTATTTTTGACGCCCTCAGATCAGGGATTTCTCCTGCCTCTACACTCAGGAACATACGATCTAATACGCCTTGATTTTAGCATTGCATTGCGACTGATAATGTCAAGCCGTGAGAGCCGTGTCTTCTAAGTGAGTAGGCCCATAGGCCGTAGGTCCGCGCTATCTTGTGCGTGTATGCAATAAATACAACAATTAATTGACAGATTAATGTCTGTTCGTTTTGATTTATGTGTTGTACTGATTGGTTGGTAAGGATGGCATGTCTTCCAAAAAACAGTCATTGGCCCAGATCTTTTTTTTATGATACTGGGTGACGAGACGAGCGAAGGCGCTCGTCTGATGGCTCTTCACGCTTGCCCATAACAGCTCAACGCCACTCAGAATTTTGAACTTCTACAGTTCAAAACCCTGGATGGCAATGCACTGCGCTCGTCACCCCGAGATATAAGATGTCAAATCTCTGTGTGCCCTGTAACTTCGCTGGAAACATTGCCCTTCAATCCGGAACACAGTAGTGTGCACACTACTGCTTGGCGGTTGAATAACTGGCAAAGGTGTGATACTTCCCTAGGCGGACTCTGCAAAAGAGTCCTACCACTACAAACAAAAGGGGGGACAACATTTTTTTTAACGTATTTTTGTTTTTGCTCTAGTGTAACCTAGTTAGTTTATAATATTAATTTGATATTAGGTACTTAATACAATGATATTAAATTACAAAGTCAATTACAATTGCTGTATCTAAAATAATGAAACTTTTTTAACCTCGCTCTCTATCAAATGAAATGACCCAGATAACCGAGCCCAGAGTAAAATGTCCCGATATGAGTTAATTATTTATTACTGTTATGATACATGTAATTATTGTTTATCGCGTTATTGAAAACGTTATCAAATTGTTTGTGTATACATTTGTTATTTTATATATCTTTTATCTATATTAATATTATAAAGAGGAAAGATTTGATTGTTTGTTTGTTTGAATTGAATAGGCTCCGAAACGACTGAATCGATTTGAAAAATTCTTTCACTGTTGGGAAGCTACACTATCCCCGGGTGACATAGGCTATATTATATTTTGTACCGAGGCCGAAGGCCGATATTACTTACATCCGTGCGAAGCTGGGGCAGATGGCTAGTTGGTCATATAATTTGACTCTTTCATGTTGATTCAGATTTCTTAAGAGCCCTTTCACATTTTTTAAGGTAAAATGCAACGAAACTGATTTTTTTACCGACTTCCAAAAAGAAGGAGGTTCTCAATTCGACTGGTTTTTTAAAATATATTTTTTACCACAGAACTCTCGACTAGGTGAACCGATTTTGATGATTCTTTTTTCATTTGAAAGCTGGTGCTTCCCGTGTGGTTCCATTTCATTCGTTCTGACATTTTTATGAAGTCGTTTTTTCATATTATTAATTATTATTATTGTTTATAGGCTTGCCTTTGACCGCCTCCCTTGATATTAAACGATGATGCGGTCTTTCAAATAAAAAAAAGAATCATCAAAATTGGTTCACCCAGCCGAAAGCTCTGAGGTAACAAACAATAATAAAAAAACAGTCGAATTGTGAACCTCCTCCTTTTTGGAAGTCGGTTAAAAAAGAGTATCCATTCTTGGATTTCTTGGATAGTACCGTATCATAAACGTACATTTTAACTCACACGCCGCTCTCCCGTGCCATCCACGCATGGCATCTTCATCATCATTATCAACCATATTCCAGCCGCTGCTGAGTAGGTCTCGTATTCAGCGCGCCATCTCCGGTCCTGTGCCATTCTTGTCCACTGCTTTCCTACCGTTTTATCAGTGTGGTCCGACTAGCGTGCTGGGCCCAATTCAACTAAACCAATTGTTTTTTATTGTTAATGAATTGCCTCATTTTTTTTACTTTTGACACTTTATCTATTTACCAAAAGTGTCAAAATGGCAATTTTTGAGGCAATTCATTAAAAATTTAAAAAGAATTGGTTTTGTAGAATCGGGGCCCTGGTGGTCTGCCTGGAGCGTAGGTCTCTTTTTATTTCTTCACTTATTGAAAACATTGACCTTTGGCTCTTCTTCTGTTCTGTGTTGTTCTAGACAGTTCCATAGTATTCCTACTCGGTAACACGTTTGTCATTAAAACCTAATTCTATACCAATCGAGTATGTACTCTTACTACGTAAATTATTTGCTCAGCTGCGCCCGCGTCGCTCCCTCATTGGTCGCCGCGCGTCGTCCAATCACAGAGTGGAGTTTCAATTTCGAGTAAAAGTTTTTTGAATAATTGGCATGATTCATATCCTCTTTCTTAAAACATGTTACGTAGTCCATTCATTTCTGTCTAGATAACTTTATATTCAACGATCACTGATTTTCCATGCAGTAATCTCAATTGAGAGCCAGTTCTCAATTCAGGTTAGCCTCGTTATAATCTTGTACTGCATCTTCACGTATCATTATTTGCGCTATAATTTAATGCTAGTAATGACTTGACACCTAATTTTATGACATTCTGATGTTATACTTATATACTTCACAAAATAAATAAATAAATGTTCGGGACATTTTTGCACCCACTGTAGTATGTATTTAATAATACATTATACTAGCCGTCCGCCCCGGCTTCGCACGAGTGTAAGCTCGGCCTTCGGCCTCGCTACAAAATATGATATAGCCTATGTCACCCGGGGATAGTGTAGCTTCCCAACAGTGAAAGAATTTTTCAAATCGGTTCAGTAGTTTCGGAGCCTATTCATTACAAACACACAAACATACAAAAATAGGTACAAATCTTTCCTCTTTATAATATTAGTGTAGATGTAGATGTATGTATATCAGTCTCTGGCAGCCATATTACAAGCTTTGCTTAGTTTGGGGTCAGATGACCATGTGTGCAATAATGTCTCTAATGTCCCCTGATCTATAATCTAGGTAAAAAAAGGTAAATATTAATTACTACCTGACCCTACAAAGGTTGTCCTGTCTAAATCCCACAGAACAAAACAGCAAGTAACTTTATTCCGATTTTTCAATTTTCCGGGCAAATTTTCCATTTTATTTTTATTTTAAACGACCTCTGTATTTAGCCAACAAAACAAAACAAAAATTCAAATACGTCAAGCCGTTGATTTTTAGCGAGAGTAATGAACAGGAATAAATTTTTATTATATTACAAGTGTATAGTTTTTTTTATTTATTTTTTAATTGGACCCGGGTTTGTCCTTTAAACTGCGACCAGAACCACCGGAGGAGGAGGGCAGCAGCGTCAGAATATTTATTTATTTACTTCAACATTATAATATTCTATTTAAAACGTAGTGTCTATAAAATTTGGGGTTGCCCTCGACTTCCCTGGGATCCCATCATCAGATCCTGACTCTGACAATAGGTCCAAGTTGGAAGTATACCCTTACCGAACATTTCTTTTAAACGGTCAACAGAAGACGGAGTAATCGCTGAACATACATTTAAAAAAAACAGTGGAACATAGAACCGTGCTCCTTTTTTGAAGTCGGTTAATGAATAAATAATCGTGCCATGTGACGTCACGCATTAATAAAATAAACATTTTTATTGTATTAGGGGGACGGCCTATCATAATATCGTAAGATCGGGTTACAATGGAATCATGTGTTGAACTGATAACTTCAATGTAAATACTATATTATACCTACTTTATTCATAAAATCTAAACCCGGTCTATTCTGCAAACTAAGTGAACGCGCAACTGAAGTGATTAGCTAAGTGAATGTGATTTTTTCTTACCTATTTCTGCAGATAAATGTCAAAATATTGAATAATAAGGGTAAGGGACTACAGTCAAGGGTGATCACTCGACATTTTGACATTTCTCTATAGTATTCGATAAGAGAAATAAATAAATAAATATCTGGGACATTATTGCACACACGGTCATTTGACCCCAAACTAAGTAAAGCTTGTAATATGGCTGCCAGAGACAGATATACTATACATTTTTTTTTTAATACATACACATAAATACACGTTCACTAAGCTTATCACCTCACTTGCGCGTTCACTTAGCTTATTACCTCACTTGCGCGTTCACTTAGCTTATCACCTCACTTGCGCGTTCACTTAGCTTATCACTTCACTTGCGCGTTCACTTAGCTTATCACCTCACTTGCGCGTTCACTTAGCTTGCAGAATAAATAGGTTGTCGTGTCGCTTGATTTGGTGTTTCTAAAGCATATTTTTAGGGTTCCGTAAGTTCTTTTTGCTCGTCTATCTACATGCTTTAGAAACGGTATGTGCGTAAACCTTTTTTTTTAATTGGCTAAAACATTTTAATACGTTGGTTAGTAAAAAAAAATTGTTTAAGGATACGTTAGTCAAGATTAAAAGTCTGATTTTATGTAATTATGTAAGTCAATTATTACTAAAAGCTAAAAAAGTCAAGTCCGGGCATGTGCGGACAGATCTAGCCCTACTTGCGTTTGACCGCCATCGCTTGATGTTAAACAAATGTTGCGGTCTACATACAGAGCGCTTAGACACTCAAAGCGTGTACTATCAATCGCAAGTCTAGCTCATCTTGAGATAATTATCAATATTTATTTATTTTATTTATTTATTGAGATAAAAACGATATAATCACTTACATTTACCTCACACAATAATACAGTAAAATAATAGATTCATAAACTACAATTGCATGCAAATAATGTCGGGTTATAATCTAAATGGCAACTAAAACAATAATCAATACAGTTTCCTAATTGTCAAAATAATAGTATAAAACAATTTTATATAGGTATGTCAAATAAAAATAAAATTAAGTCTAACAGTCCAAATCATTATCGGCTTTTTTGCCCCTATCCCATTGGTCAATTTGATTCTCTGAATATGTCAAAAAAGTTGTCTTTACAATATTCCAGTTGTCACAAAAAATGTCAAAATCAGTGTTGGCGGCAAGGAGTGCATTGAAGTGGCGGCGGGCGCGAATAAGAGGTGACATTGAGCGCGCCACTGTGCGATTGTTATCTACGTGAAACAAGTCATTCCGCCGACCGCGTCTGCTGGTAGGAACCCCGTGTCCGTCAGGGACGAATAGCGTGCACAGTAAGTCGTGCAGATTGACTGAGTCAACTGCACCTCTAATTACCTTGCAGCAAATATTGAGTTGGTCTATCATTCTTCGCACTTCTAATGAATTGTACCCGAGCTGACCGAGCAGGAATTTGGTCGGGTACAAGAATGGGTAATAACCATAAAGCTTCTTGTACAACATCCTCAAAAAAGCTTTTTGCACCTTCTCAAGCATTTTCGTGTAGGTCACGTGATACGGGTTCCATACACAAGCACTCGCTTCAAGCTTACTTCTGACAAGAGAGTTGTATAACGTGCTAACTACTTGCGGATTTTCGAAATCCCTGGCATTTCGTAAAACGAATCCTAAGCGACGGTAGGCCTCTTTAGCAAGATCTGATATATGATCATGAAAAGTGAGGCTACGATCAAAAGTAACCCCAAGATCTTTGATACGACTAACTCGATTTATTGGTAAATTGTTTAAATGGTAATGAAATATAATTGGATGTTTTTTTCGGTCAAAAGTCATAATATTGCATTTATTTATGTTAAATGTCATTTTATTTCTAACGCTCCAGTCATAAATTTGATTAATGTCATTTTGTAAGCTTTCGCAGTCATCGGTAGACTTAATTTCAAGAAAAAGTTTGAGGTCATCAGCGTACAATAAACATTTAGCGGCATCCAATACTTTTGGGAGGTCATGAATCATAATCTGGAAAAGTAAAGGGCCAGTAATCGAGCCCTGGCTTATACCAGATTTAGTATGATACGGTTGTGATAGATGAATCCCATGTTGTACAAACTGGCGCCGGCCCTTCATGAAATCCGCGAAAAAATTTAAGAGTCCAGGAGAGAAACCAATCGCGTCTAGCTTCCCCAACAAGATGTCATTGCAAACTTTATCGAATGCCTTTTGAAAATCGAAATAAACGACATCAACCTGCGATCCACGATCCAAGGCGCTGGAAATGTAGTCGACTAAGCCCAGCAGATTCGTGTTCACGGAGCGGCCCGGTCTAAAGCCATGTTGCTCTTCGCCTATCTGGTGTCTGACCTGTTTATATATTTCGTTGTGCAGAATATACTCAAAAACCTTGGCAGGCGCACAAAGGATGGCTATTGGACGATATTCCTCTACCAAGGTCTTGTTACTACTCTTCGGTATTGGGGTCACCCTGGACAACTTCCACTTTTCGGGGTACTGCCCATTTTTGAGCGAAAGATTGAGAATATGATAAAGTGGGAGAATTAAGTGCTTTTTACCAGTCTTAAGGACGAAGCTCGGCAAGTTATCGGGGCCCGGTGAGCTACCTGACTTTAGCTTATTAAGCCCGCGCTCGATATCTTCGGGTAGCAAAGTAGGTATACTAACATAGGCACCGTACCCGTCCCGCTCTCGACACGCGCTTGCGTTCAATTCCGGTAATTCATTCAGGAAGACACTCGAAAAGTAGTCTGCAAAAGCTTCAGCGGCTTCTACACCACTAAACGAATTACCCTTGTAAGATACACAGGGCTCGAAATATAAAAAACCGACTTTATTAAAATGACAGAACAGGACCAAAATTATATTGGACCACATGGGAAGCATCAGCTTTCAAATAAAAAAATAATCATTAAAATCGGTTCACCCAGTCGAAAGTTCTGAGGTAACAAATATGAAAAAAAAAACAAGTCGACTTGACACCTCCTTTTTGGAAGTCGGTAAAAAAGAACAACAAACACAATACACTTAAAATTGAAATTGTGCAAAGTTTCATGCATATATTTTAGTAACTAGTTATGGAAGTCGGTAAAAATAGTAGAAGCCAAATCGTTTCTCTAATTGACCACTGCTGGGACACATGCCTTCTCTCAGAGAGAGAGAGGATGAGCCCTAATCCACCATGCTGGCCCAGTGCATGTTGGTGAATATTATTTATGTCTTTGTTTTGTCTCTAATTAATGGGTAATTAACGGAACGTAGATATTCGCCAAAGAACCAGAGTCACCGACATTGCTATTAAAATCTGCAAGTTGAAGTGGCAACGGGCAGGCCACATCGCTCGAAGAACTGATGACAGATGGGGAAGAAAGGTTCTTGAGTGAAAACCACGAATTGGAAGACGCAGCGTAGGTAGGCCTCCCACTAGATGGACCGACGACATCGTGAGAGTCGCGGGCATCCAGTGTATGCAGATGGCAGGATGTCGTTCAGTGTGGAGGTTAAAGGGGGAGGCCTATGTTCAGCAGTGGACGTCTTGTGACTGATGATGATGAATGGGTAGTTTAAACTACAATTCCTCTAAATCGCAACAGGAGGTCGTCATCTAAAGTCTTTTTTTAATAGTAATTGCATAACATCGCCCAAATATGGGATATATCGTTTACTTAGAAGCATTTTCACACATAACATTATACGCACTTGAATTGTAACTATATGCCCCTTTTGTAGGTGTGTGCGTTTCCATTCATTCATACTCTAGTATAACTACGAAAAAAAGTAAATAAAGCATAATTATCAAACAATATAAAAAACCGACTTCATAAAAATTACAGATCTAGACTTAATTGACAACATCATCATCATCAGCCAGGAGACGTCCACTGCTGAACATAGGCTTACCCCTTTAATCTCCACACTGAACGACATCCTGCCATCTGCATCCACTGGATGCCCGCGACTCTCACAATGTCGTCGGTCCATCTAGTGGGAGGCCTACATACGCTGCCTCTTCTGGTTCGCAGTCTCCACTCAAGAATTGACAACATAACAACATTTTAAAAAAATACAGTCGAATTGAGTACCTCCTCCTTTTAAGGAAGTCGGTTAAAAAGAACAACAATTATACAATATACTTAAAATGTAATTATGCAAAGTTTCATGCATATATCTTAGTAACAATAAAAGTTAAAAGGTTCTATAATTAGGACGTACGGACAGACAGACAGAACTAACTTTTAAGGGTTCTTTGTAGTACTACAGAATCGAAAACTAAAAATCGACTTAAAAAAAGTTAGTAACTGCACAAAATCATCATTATTTATCACACTATTAAATATGCCCCGCCTTCTACCTCCTTTATGAATCCTCTCCATCCTAAGGTTGCCTGGAAGAGATCGCTCTTAGCCATAAGGCCGCCGATTGTTGTACTAGTTTTAAGCTGTTTTATCGTGTCTTGTGTATGTAAATTGTATTGTGAACAATACAGAGTTTATCCTTCTATCTTTTTGAAATTTGTTATAAATACAGATCTTGTTATTACATTTTTAAATAAAATTTCTATAGATCTTTCTATTTCATAGAATTAGAACGCCAAAACCAGGTTTTCGGTAATATTTTCGTAAAAAAAATATAAAGGGCCTCTTAAACTACGATTATAAGCATAATATCATATGCTAAAAGTGGTGTTATAAAAATTATCATCTTTTTATTTAAATTACACGGGAATTACTCACGTAAGATTAGGCCGGTTACTCCGACTATAGTTTCAACCGCTTTCGGCGGACTTTATCAAGCTTTGCAAAGCAAAGCGAGACGCAGCCGCGCGCGCTTTCTCCATGATAAAGACCGCCGAATGCACTTGAAACTATAGTCGGAGTAACCGGCTCAACCTTACGTGAGTAATTGTCGTGTAATATAAATAGTGTGAAAACCACGTCAGTTTCCATAATAAAACTAATCATCTGGTGATGACAAACTAATGGAAACAAACTGCCGTCGTCCTCAATTAAATTACATTCTTATTCCTTTACTACAGAATTTAAAATCCAACGTTATTTATCTAATCAGATTCTACAATGTTTTCGCACTATTAAACGCACAAGGATGCTATTTTTTTCGCAATTTGCATGCGATTTTGGTCCGTTTGCGTTGTTGATGAATTGCGTGTGTCATATGATACAAGCTGGGTTTTTACTGTGTATTTTAATTGAGAGAATTTAGAGTTTTTCCATCTTTTGAGTTGGCACTGACGAGTAAGTTAAGCCGAGCAGGCAGCCCTAGTGTTGAACATGGAAAACCTGTCTCAATTGAAGTATGCCATGAGTAATCCTAAGGTTACCCACGAACCGGAAGACGCAGCGGTAGGTAGGCGTCCACCAGATGGACCGATGACATTGTGAGAGTCGCGGGCATTCAGTGGATGCAGATGACAGATTGTCGTTCAGTAAGGAGTGGGAGGCCTATGTTCAGCAGTGGACGTCTTCTGGCTGATGATGACTTTAGGCGCGCTGAGCTCTTTTTGGGTGAATAAAAATCATTGTACCTCGCGTTATCGTCACGCTGTCACAGAATACATAATACACACTACCGAATATTTTAAAACAGCGCCATCTCTTGTAGAATAGTTGAATTACTACTTAAGTTTTCACTTCTGATGTGCAGTCTTATGACTGATGTGTTTTTTTTAAATTTATATACTAAAATAATTGAATAATCCACACATTGAAACAATGGTCGTCAATTTCCAAACGTTTTCCTCCTACCCTCTATTTGGTTAGGAAAGTAAACAGCCAGTGGCCGCCGCGTTTGTGTGCAAACATCAGCCGTGCTTTTTTAGGGGTTTGTTTGTGATGCTATAGGTTGTAATTGGGTGAGATGTCTGGATTAGTGGTGAGGGTATACTGGTTTTATGAAGTTATCAGGTTGATTCATTGACTTGTACACATGTGCAGGGTGGAAATTTTAACTTTAACCAGAACGATAATAATACATTCCATGGATTTTAGAGAGCATTTATAGATAATGAAAAATAATACACGTTGAGAAAAATGGAGTTTCTGACAAAAACTTTTTTGATGACATTCGATCTTGTTCCTTAATAGGATTAAAGTCTCTTTTGGACCAGCTTCAGTTAGATTTTCTATATCTACACTAATATTATAAAGAGGAAAGATTTGTACCTATTTTTGTATGTTTGTATGTTTGTAATGAATAGGCTCCGAAACTACTGAACCGATTTGAAAAATTCTTTCACTGTTGGGAAGCTACACTATCCCCGGGTGACATAGGCTATATTATATTTTGTAGCGAGGCCGAAGGCCGAGCTTACACTCGTGCGAAGCCGGGGCGGACGGCTAGTCTATAATAAAAACGTAGAGATAAAAAATCTGTGATTGCGAGATATAAAAAAAATACTCAGGGCGTCTTAAAATAAGCACCTGGGGGCCTTACCCCTAGCTTCTCTTTTGCGAGCCAACTTTTAGTAGGTATCTGATAGGTATCTAAAATTAACCAACTCATTTAAGCTGCATCATTTAAAAGCGTCTAACTTGAATGAACGAAAATCCGTTTTACTATGCGTGTGTGCGTGAAAACAGCCAAGTTTGGCGGCTATCAAATAACTACCGCTTATCGTAGTTGATGGTACCGTTTAGACAAATAACACCTATGCGGGTCAACTTTTCGAGCTAGGGGTAAGGCCCCTGAACACGTTAAGACAGTTTTTAGATTTTTTGTTTGTTTGTTTGTTTGTCCACGCACATCTATACCACTGGACGGATTTAAATGTGGTTTTCACGAATATGCTTAGCTATGACCAGATTGAGGTACCTATAACCTGTCGATGTTATTTTACGCAAGGGCCGGATTAAGGGAGGAAACAAAGGTTGAAAGTTTATATGAAAATATATGCGTAAGAAGTCGCGGCAACAGCACTAGTCTTAAATAAATAAATAAATATTCGGGACATTTTTGCATATACGTTCATCTGACCCCAAACTAAGCAAAGCTTGTAATATGACTGCCAGAGACTGATATAATTACTTTTTTTAAAATAAATACATACTTAAATAGATATGAACACCCAGACATAGAACAAACACAAATGTTCATCACATGAATGTTTGTCCTAGGTGGGAATCGAACCCACGCCCCCAAGCGCAGAAGGCGAATCACTACCAACTAGACCAACGGGGCTATTATTAACGGATAGCAATTGACGAATTTCGATTTAAAAAAAATTACCTCGTGTCGTTAACATTTCAAAACAACAATTCAAAAAGATAAACGTACGCACTAAAATATTATTATTATTTACCTACATCTAGTACTAAGTACTTACATAATTATAATTATCAATACAAAAAATCGACTTCATCAGAACTGGACCAAATTGAAATGGGCCAAACGGGAAGCACCAGTATTCAAATAAAAAAATAATCATCAAAATCGATTTACCCAGTTAAAAGTTCTGAGGTAACAAACAAAAAAAAAACAGTCGAATTAATAACCTCCCCCTTTTTGGAAGTCGATTAAAAATAAAGTACAGTGAAACTCGTCTATCTCTCTACTATACTGGGTACAGTCGGGTGCAAAACGAAGGACCCCTCCGTGTTCAGCTTTGCGTTAAATTCTACGCGATTAACGGTATATACGCGTGACTGTGCTGCCTTATTTATAGGAGTGTCCCAGAGAAACGTATTTGAAGTTTTGAACGAAACGTCAATTAAAATGTTAAGTTCATACTAATATTATAAATACGAAAATGTGTTAGTTTGTTACCTTTTCCCGCAGTGACAGCAACGGATCGACGTGTTTTTTTACGTGATAACGTCTTATAAATCGATGAACGCCTGCTGCACGCACGAAAAAGCATGACTCATTGTCACGATCCGTCTGGACTGAGCGTGCAAGCGAGAACGCGGAATAAGCGATAGAGAGGCACGATCGGACTAACAGTTCGGCTTGTGACGTGTATTCGTGATCACGTAAATTTCGTCCGTAAACATACATTACAGACAACCATTTTTTTTGCCTAAAAATTGTTGGAGGTTAGTAACATATAACTTTTTATCCCAGAAAAATGAACTGTTCGCGAGGGAATGTCCACGCGGGTAAAACTGCGGGACGAAACTAATCATGCTATTATTATAAATGAGAAAATGTGTTTGTTGGTTTGTTTGTCCTTCTTCAAAAAATCTCAGTAGTTCAATCAGTTGAACAGTTAATTGAACTACTGAGAATAGACGAAAATATAGTGTGTTACATTTAGTACAGTTTTTTTTATTGACCCCAAACTAAGCAAAACTTGGAATATGGCAGCCAGAGACTGATATACGTACATATATATATTTTTTAATACATACTTAAATGGATATTAACACTGAGACATAGAACAAACAAATGGTCATTACATGAATGTTTGTCCTAGGTGAGAATCGAACCCACGCCCCCAAGCACAGAAGGTAGGTTCACTACCAATTGAGCCACCGGGGCAGTCTGCTTAACAAAAGCACTTTTCTTAGACCGACTGATTATAATTTGGTCTGAATTCTTTCGATTGCGTTGCATTTTAGTGAATGTTACAATATTCGCTAAACTATAGTTTCGTTCAGTTATCTAATAGTGTTATAACATAGAATGAAAAAAAGACTTCACTATTATTTTAATTCCTAACGTGCTGCAATTTTTATTTTATTTTAACCTTTTTTACAATCATCATCGCTGGATTCCAATACCTATAACTGTCTGCTATAACAACGTCACCAATTTACCATGCATTAAATATATCAAATATAAATAAAATACCTGGGACATTATTGCACACATGGTCATCTGACCCCAAACTAAGCAAAGCTTGTAATATGGCTGCCAGAGACTGATATACGTACATATATATTTTTAAATACATAAATATACTTAAATAGATATTAACACCCAGGCATAGAACAAACAGAAATGTTCATCACACAAATGTTTGTCCTAGGTGGGAATCGAACCCACGCCCCCAAGCACAGAAGGCAAGATCACTACCAACTAACCTAAGGTGGCTGTCTAAAGTTGAACTGTGGTCACCTCGCAGCCAAGTAAAAAGTTCCGTAATAACTACATAAGGAAAGTAATAACAGCACTATGAATAAGAGCCAGCCACCCCAATAATCACTTCACGGTAGACAATATTTGTAACATTAACGACAAATCCGTTTCGAGGCTCCCACATCCACCCTCCACAACCCCTCTCTTTTCCACCACCTACTCGTCCCCTGCGTGAGAGCGAGACAGATAATGAGAGCTTGCAAGCGTGTAATTATGAAGATTGGCATGGAGATGTAATGTATGGTCATATTTTTATATTATTCTGTACTAGAAGAGGGTTGTTAATCGATTAGTCACTATTATAGAGCAAGAGCAGGTCATTCTAGATTTATTCTAGATGTTTTGAAATACTCTGTCTGTGGCTTAATGAAACTATCGCTGGCAGGAGGCGGCACTCTTAATTGAACACCCTATATGGGTGTGGTTTGGCTAGAATTGCCCTAATGATGTCCTCCTTCCTTCTTCTTTCTTCTTCGTTTTCAATGACGGTTTTGATGGTGAAAAAGCTCGGCTCAACGGTGGTAATTCTCCTCTTTTTGTATGTTTCTTAACCAAGTATCAAGCGCAGTTTCTCTTCGATTTTGCCTATCACTAAAAGTCGGGAACTTCACCTTTTCTCATGATACAGAATAAGCCCGATGAATACATACGATCGAATACGATGAGTTAATGCTCAGCATTCCGTAGAAGTTTCACATATATGTACGAAGCTTCGAGATGCATTTGTGTCTAGCATTTGAAGTTCAATCACCACAGGTCAGATCTCCACAACCTCTATACGTACGTATAGAAAAGTATAAACATTTTACATATCTTTCGTTGGACACATTTTTTACCATGCGGCATGTAGAGCACTAGACAATATGGCCAAAACCAATTCAAACGGGTATTTATAATAGATCGGCTCAGCTCACTCGACCATTAAGCCATCTACCCTCATTATCAGTGTAATATCACATAATGTAATCAAACAGACGAGCAAGGATAACAATTTGTCTAAATTCACTATGGACACTCGACACGGCGCGTGGATGCCACGTGCGTGGTGTTCGATTTGAGGTTTTTTTGAACTGAAGAGTGGTATAAAATATGTTCAACATATTGCAACGATTAATTTGGTTTGTGAATAGGAAAATACAATTTATCTCGTCATATACTGCGTTCGGCAGTTTTACCAGCTATCTTCTCTTCATAAAAGCAATTAAATTTTTCTGGTAAGTATGTCTAATCCGAAGCAATTATGCAAGTCTTAACTTTTATCTAGGTTACAAGGACATACAAAATACAATATTGGTCCAAGAACACTACCCTGCGGCACCCCGCTCCCATCTTTTGATCGCGTTAATCCACCGTGAAAGTACTTTGATTTATGGACTTACTATCGCATTGATGGTCCTCGGCAGAGGGTAGCCACCCTCAGTTATTCTCCGGGGGGATGATTTGTGCTTTTTGGAGCGAATTTTTAGGTGGCAGATAAGATCGAATGCTCTATAGAAGTTTTTAATTATTTGATTTGAAAAATGGGGTGATTTTATTTATAGGTAGTTAGGTTGTAATTTTTATTGTGAATTTGTTGTACGCTAAATTAATTGACCCTTTTTAATAAAAGTAAATAACAATTCAGTGACTGGAATGAAAATACCAGCAATCGAGAGAATACGTCAACTGTGCTCAAACGTACGTCAAATTATCTCATGTAATCGTTCGTAGATTTTAACGGAATCGTTAAATGTAAAATAAAATGTTTTTCCCGGTCGCCACTGTATCTAGCGTATGCGGAATAACTATATTCCACAATATATACAAGAATACTAACAAATATCGGCGTTATTAGTTCATTGCATCAGGCGTTACTTTGCTGAAGTCCATCTACAAAACTGTTTTTCTGATGAATCTCTAGTGTAATTCCGCTTCTACGTCGCTTCAAGTACAATAAGGAATTTGGTGACGTAGAAGTGGAATTACACTAAGGGATTCATCATAAAAACAGTAGCGTCGTTATTCATTACAATTCCAGAACAATTGGTACTAAAGTGTAATAATTGGTAGTAAATAAAAACATTCATAATGAAAAAGCTATAGAGTTGATAATCTTTCTATTATTGAACGTTACAACTGATTGATATTGCAATACGGGGTGTGATTTCGTATCGATTTAGATGACCCCAGCCACGAGAGATAGCGTTTGTAACATTATTTTCTAAATTCCTGTTCTCAATAATTTATTACCTGTAGTGGTAGGACTCTTTTGCAGGGGTCCGCATGGGGAAGTACCACACCTTTGCCAGTTATTCAACCGCCAAGCAGTAGTGTGCAAACACTACTGTGTTCCGGATTGAAGGGCAATGTTTCCAGCGAAATTACAGGACACACAGAGATTTGACATCTTATATCTCGGGGGACGAGCGCAGTGCATTGCCATCCAGGGTTTTGAACTGTTCAAGTTCAAAATTCTGAGTGGCGTTGAACTGTTATGGGCAAGCGTGAAGAGCCATCAGGTGAGCGACTTCGCTCGTCTCGTCACCCAGTACCATAAAAAACCCATTATGAAATTCACATAGAGGTATTAGATAGCATGTTAGGTATCAAATAATGACCCTGGTTGTGGTTGGGTATGGTAACAAAGTGATGTCTCAACATCTTCTTGGTTAAATCCCAAACTAGGCAGAGTTTGCAAGCACGTTTTGGTTCTCCACTTTACTCTAACAGTTACTTTTATCTTACATTTAATTCCCATTTTCTCATAAATGAATTAGCATCTTTCACATAATCCATCTACACGTGTTACTCCCTGTCTGAATATAATTGTCACGTTATTTTATACCTAGTAAATAGTCATCCTGAATATTTGCTAATCATTGTTAATCAACGATTATTAATACCGGTTTCGGCCGCGGTCTGCTTTTATCTGTAACTCTGTCTCGACAATGCTTCTTATATTTAATTATTTCTTATCTACCTAAGTATACGAGTATATTTTTATCGCGAATAATTCCGCGTTTGACTACCAACTCGCCTGTTGGTAAGCGTCTAAGAGCGACGATGTGGTCGTTTGTTTTTTCTAGCAATGCAATGTAATGCATCAATGTATGATCCTTGTTTTCTATAACTTAGGCCATCCCCCAATGCCATGTCGGTCCACTCTATAATTTGTAAGTCGTTCTGTTACAGTTTTTAATTTAATAAGCAATTATTCTTGTTTCAGTGTCGAGTTCTTCAGAATGTGCACTTATATTGTCAAAAACGCTTTGTATTTTCCATTGTTATATGTGTAACTTTTCATCGTTTACTTTGTGGTTATTTTACTATGGAAACTGACGTGGTTTTCACACGTTTGTGGTTATTATTTCGCTTATTACCTTTCTAATTATGTATCCATATTCACAACTTTTTTCTTTCTTTCTGGTATCGATTACCGCGGATTGGGCCGTATATCAATTGCAGTTCAGTTAGCTTCACAAGTGCGTGCAAATGCTTAGCTTTAGTTTTTCCTTCATTATTGTAATTATTCAGTTTAATGTTACCAGAGCTGTCAAAACAATAATTGAAATTAGTTTTGTGGGTAATCCAGACCACAGTCTGGCAGAAGTTAGTTTATGAGTTAATTTAGGTCCTCGTCCAGCATACAGATGTTGAATTACCTTTTCATCCTGTTTTTGATAAAATATTTTGTTAGTTGCGTTTTTAACGTTTTATTCTATAGTTTTTTTTTTATTGCAGACCAGACTTGAGTTTGAACGCAATCTCACCTAATGGGAAGCGATAATATGGTCGAAGATGTGACACTCTTGTCTAGAAAGTACCTGTTTACTTTTTTTATGCACAATCTGCGCACTATCACTCCATAGTATACAGGGTTAGTCGGGACGGTGGTACTACGCTTATGAAATTATGAAAATATTTTAATTGGGACTAACCGTACATCGCGAAAAAAGTACCAGAGCTGTTGTTACATATTTTTCTATGAAACTTATTTTTTGCGATTTTAGGGTATGTTCCGTAGTAAATTAATTTGTTCACAATGAACAATTACTATTTATTTGTAATTAAAATAAATATTTGGCACATTTTTGCACACACGGTTATCTGACCCCAAACTAAATAACTAGTAAGCTTGTACTATGGCTGCCAGAGACTGATGTATATACATGTCATACATATAACACATACATACTTGAATAGATATGAACACCCAGATATAGAACAAACACAAATGTTCATCATATGTATATTTGTCATAGGTGGGTGTCGAACCCACGCTCCCAAGCACTACCAACTTGGCCACCGGGGTAGTCAATTCGAACGCGCCAACCACTAAGCTATCGCTTAAGTAACATCGCATCGCAGCTTTAGCTTAGAAGATCTCTTTACAAGTAGATAATTTGAAGAGATCTCTAAGTTCCCTGACCATGGCCTTGTATCTTCTACATTATCTGGCTAAACAGGCAAGCTTGCGCATAATCATCTTTCCAACAATAATTACTGAGTGCTCACGCCTTTCCAAACTTACGCAGTTTATCCCTCTGTTCATCATAATTAAACTTCTTAAAATGCTCGTAAACAACACAAAGAACCTCCCCTCCCTCGTACAGTCTTATCCCCTCCTGTCTTAAGGCCGGTGTCCTCCTTAACTGTGTGGAGTGGAGCTGGGTAGCAATGTCTATATAAATAAAAATCTGTTCGTTGGAAAGCGCATGACAGAACGGCTGGACCGAATTGGCTTACTTTATTTTAAATGTTCTTAATACTCCAAATAGGGTCAGGTCAGGGAAAGAAAACAAGAAAAGTTGCCCAGAAAATAGTTTTTTTTTTTGGAAAACTATGAATGTGCTTGGTATTTTTGTATGAACTCAAGATCATACAAATTTACTGAAATTTAGACAGGACATCGTCTGTCCGGTCAGCTAGTACTGACTCATCAGTTTTCGAAAACTACTTGACCCACGAACCTGAAATTTCGCAGGTTTCCTTAGGTGTAAAGATCTGCTAAGAAAGGATTTGCGATAGGACCGAAACATGGGGGGGGGGGGGGGGGGGGCAGAGGAGGTTGAAAACTTGTATGAAAATCTACGCATACGAATTTGCGGGCAAATGCTAAAGTGTACATTAATTTACTTTTAGGCTTCATAGGCCGTGGCCAAAGTAGGTGCGTGGTCTGAATATCAGAATCCGAAATATGCTTTCATCATCATCATCAGCTAGAACGTCCACTGCTGGACATAGGCCTCCCATGGACAACGTGCCATCAGCATGCACTGGATGCCCGCGACTCTCACAATGTCGTCGGTCCATCTAGTGGGAGGCCTACCTACGCTGGTTCGTGGTCTCCACTCAAGAACGTTTCTTCCCCATCGGTTATGGGTTCTTCGAGCGATGTGGCATGTCCAATGCCACTTCAACTTGCAAATTTTAATAGCTATGTCGAATATACACGTTTCGGATTCTATTGCGCAAAGAAACTCCGAGCATAGCGCTCTACATTGCCCGTTGTGTGACTCTGAGTTTCTATCTGTTCTAAAATATTCTTTAGTTTTTTTTATATTTTATTTGGAACAAGCTGCGTCCCGCGGTTGCACCCGCTCTCTTACAAGAAATTAGATTTGGTAGGATAGTAGGCATACCAAATTTCAGTCTAAATATTATGTTCAGCAGTCACGGAGGTAGTGAAAGTAACGCAGCGAGTTTTTATTTTATTTCAATCCATCTGCTCTCCGTACAGCTTTGATGGACACCGGCCGTTATCCCCTCCAAGACAGACTTGGCCATTTAGCCTTAAACTGCCACAGTTTAAGTGATTCAGCACCACAATGGCTTACGTTCTGAGACAATTGTTTAATTCATTTACATAATTATCTTTGTCTATAAGACGGGTCGCGGGTGTTTCTGAAATTTTGACGTTGACGTTGGACTGTTGTGGTTAATTGTGTGATTGAGTGTTTCTGCTTTTGAAATAGTTCGTATCAATTATATATGATTACATAAAATATTCTTTATTTCAGGCATTAAAAACCCATATGTTACATAATATGAAACAAAAATTGTATAAAAATAGTATGAAAAATTATTAAAATAAAATAGAAATCTCGAAATGTAGCCAATATGTAAAAATTTAAATTATACTTAGTAAAAAGAATGCGTCTAACAGTTACCACAACTTTTTTATTTATTTATTTTATTTATTAATGTTTTCATTTTTGATTCTCTGGTATGTGTTCTCGCGGATGATCATTTTGCGAAGTGTCGCAAAATGATCATCATCAATTAAACCTGATTTTGGACAGTCTTAAGTATTTTTTTAACGCGAATAAGTCTTTGAGCACCAACTCGCCTGGTAAGGTTGGTAAGCGACGATGTGGTCGAAAATGAAGCATGCAGACTTAGAAAATACCTATTCTTTCTAGCCTTGAAAAGGTCCAAATTTTATCTCTCAGGAAAAAAGGAAGCTGGCAGGTTTTTCCAATCCATGGCCGTACGGATTAGAAACGTAGAATCGAATCGTTTGGTACGTAAACTTATCCAAGGAAAGTCCACAATGTATGTAAAAAGCTGCATGAAAACAGTAACTTGTGATCATTTTTACTAGCCTTTTGAACGTAAGGATTGTAGCTGGTAGCCAATATGCTATACAGTAAAATATTGAAAGAAAATGTTTTCCTATATATTTTAAGGGAGTTGTAAGTGCTACATGGGAAACTAGGTATAACGCTTCCAGTTGTGGAAGCTATAATACCATTCTTTTTTGATTGGGGGTTACCAGTACCCAGTAAAATGGTCATGCACCCTCTAGCCACCCTCCGGTAAACGCTCAACCGTATAATTTGTGTTTGAGTGACGTCATGACGTGTCGACGTCGCGTCGGAGGGTTATTATTCACGACATGCGTTCATGGCGCGTTTAAAGAACGCATGTTGTTGCTCAAGTTAGTTTTAAAATTATTTCAAAATAAATATGTAATCATGAATAAGCATACACCTTAGCATGTACTCTAATCCCCAAGGAAAACAAAATTATGTTTTTTTTATTGTAATCAAGACGAGCACGTCGCTCACCTGATGGTAAGCGCTTTTCAAGGCAAGAGTGAATAGGTATCTTCTAAGTCTGCGTGGTTCATCTTCGACCACATCGTCGCTTACCAACAGGCGAGTTGGTGATCAAACGCGGAGTTATACGCGATAAAAAAAACTTGGTCATAACAGTTCAGTGCTAGTCCAGTCCAGTTGCTAGTCTATCAGTCTTTATCGGATACATTTTGGAGAGTGTCCGTCAGATCTGCATGATCTAATTTCCTCCTCTCCATTTTTCTATGGACTGTCAGAGCGGGCACGAAAAATCAACACCGCTTCAAGGTTGATATTCCGAAAACCCGTACGATCCGCTTTGATTACACTTTTATTGTGCGAACTGTTAGTCTGTGGAATGCGCTGCCTGAATGGGTGTTCCCCGATAGTTACAATCTGGGTGTCTTCAAATCACGAGTGAATCGATTTCTTCAATGCAAGCGTGTTTTTCGTAGACCGCAGCATCGCTTAACATCAGGCGAGTTGGCGGTCAAATGCAAGCTATTAATGAATAAAAAAAAAGTACTTTCTAGAGAATTAACAGTAGGTACACAAAACGGCTGAACTTCAGAAATAAATACTTAAACTAAAATTTGACGGAGTAATAATTATGGTAACTAGTGTTTTTTGCTTGTTACCATATTACTCCGTCAAATTTAATTATATCAAATTGACAATTTCTTTGTTTTCAATGTTACGATAGACACCAAGAGGAATATTTTGTCACTTTGGAAATTCACACTGATTTTATATCTTCAGTAATGTGAAAATACGCGAGCGAGAGATCTGCAGACGAGAAGAGCCCCTTTAAGAACCAACAAGCCACGAAGAAAATTTATTTGTTGAAATAGTTTTTTTTTTAAACAGAAAAATTTAAATAAGCTGTAATGAATACGCAAATAATGTGAACAACAAAGTTGTATAAAAACTAAGATGTCTTCACGTATATTTTACGTATCAAAATAATCAAACCATGCAAAACTTTACCAGTTCTGGAAGTGGCATCGCTGATGTACAGACGACATAGCGGGGGCAACTAAACCCGAATCATATGCCCCAGCGCATCCTCTGTACTGTGGTGTCCACGATTTTAGGACCATCGGTGATTACCGGTTTCTGATACGAAATCACACTAATTTTATAAATGGTAAAATAACAACTAATAATAATTATCAATATAAAAAAACCGACTTTATAAAAATGTCAGAACTGGACCAAATTGAAATGGGACCAAACGAGAAGCTCCAGCTTTCAAATAAAAAAATAATTATTAAAATCGGTTCACCCAGTCGAAAGATATGAGGTAACAAAAAAATACATTCGAATTGATAACCTCCCCCTATTTGGAAATCGGTTAAAAATAAAGTTATAATATTCTTAATGGAATATTTACCGTGATAAGGTGTGGATGGAGCTCCCGATATTTCGGCGCAGTTACATGCACCATGGTCACGATAAATACATAAAAATGCGAGGGGTGGCTGGCAGAAAACTTCACAGTTAGGCGAAGACAACATGATCTACTCTCTTTTTTAGTCTTAACTAATACCCAAAGACTAGTCTACACTTCTACAGTAATATTGTAGAGGTTAAAACTTGGATCAAATAAGTTTCGTGAGTTTGTTTGTCAAGACTAATCTCTGACCATGATCCGAACTAAAAGTTCTACGCCATCTCTGAGTGACATAGATAACGTTTTGTTCGCAAAACGGGCGAAGCCGCGTACAAAAGCTGACGTTTATGCTTGTTAACCATCCGCGATTTGGACGAAACGCAAGAGCCATTTAAGATTGGGCCTAAAGCAAAATCTTCAATCTTTGATTAGATTTTCACAGTAGTAAATCATGTCCAAAATCGAAAAAAAAAAATACGTTAGGAAACTTCAATATATAAGTAAAGGTCGACTCTGACGAAAACATGGTAGGATAAAATTTTCTCGATAGAAAACCATCACAAAGTTACCTCTAATTTTCAACATTTTTGGTTTGCATTCTGTTTTGGTACATATTATTGAACAATAAATTATGTAAATATTATCACTCATGTATAACCTAGAGCTGACCCTAGCAATTTTTAAAAATATTGTCTATTCTATAAGCTATGAGAGTAGAAAGCACTTGGCGCTTACAACATTTTTAATCCGCGCAATACGCTGTCTTTCGTCTCGCGTGACACAAGCTTGAGGCATCGGTTTGTTGCACCGATCAGTTACCATCGCTCTGTTGAGACGGGTAGTCCATGTCAGTTCAGACGTCGAGTACGCAAGCTTGGTTCCGCGCGTCGTCGCGCCGCCCGTGTTTGTTATCCGTACATGCGCAGGGTGTGGCGAGATGCGCGGGGGAAATCAGAATTTATCCTGCCATTAGGCCCGCTCTTAAGTTTTTTATTATTGCTTAAAAAGTAACACCTTAAAAATAATATTTTATATTGGTCCCCACACTGGAACCTTTATTAGATCACCGTATGTCTGCGTATCTACCAGAGATGCGCAAGATAGCTAAGCAGTGTGCGAGGAAAAAAACAACAAATAAAAGGCGAGGCGAAACAAAATGAAGCGAACCTATTGTTCGATTTTTTCCTCGCGCATCGCTCATTGTTCTAGCACATCTCTGATGGATACCCAGCCTAACGCGTTGATGTCTTTTGTAAGGTTGGTTTTAAATATCCTTTATTCTTATGGAGTGTGGTCGCCGTACTGTTGGGGACTTGTAAGTCGGGGTACTATATGATTATTCTGTGATGTAGCTTTACGAATTACGAATACATATAACAAGAAGAAGTACAAGTACGGAATATTCACTCCGCAAAAGCATTTAAATAAGTAGCGAGCTACTTTACACAATAAAGTGCAATTCAGGACGTGCGAGCGCTAACTACCTACAGCTATATTAACCTATAAGTTGCTTCTCTGTCTATCGCGTAACTCTTGTCGAGTTATCTCTGTCTATCACGCGGCAGCGGGTACGGCAAGTCCGACAAGACGACTACTTGTAGCTTCATACCTAAAGTGCGGAGTGCGCCAGGCCTGGTCTAGCTAAAGTTTAGGTCAAATAATGTAACCGGTATATTTAGTCACAAAGCATTTCTTCATATTAGTCACATTTTTTGTACCTATATGGCGGATCAACCAAGTTTCAAAATTATTATATTGCCTACATTCAGTATTGTCATGTAAAGAAATTCAGATTGCTGCCGTCTTCTTCTGAAAAAATTAGCTGTAATTTCTAAATCACCAGACATCTAGTTTTTCAGCTTTTTGGGATAAGTATTCTGTAAATTATTTTGGGATTAAAAGTATGATGCATACATCATACTTCTTTCTCTTTTCTTCATCTTTCACATCTTTTTCTTTTCCTTCCCTTGTCAAATTTCGTCAAAATCGGCTCAGCTGTTTTATCAACAAACAGAGAAAGAAGAAGTTGATTTCTCTATAATATTATTTTTTTCAGAAGTCATTTTAGACATACGTATAAATAAATAAAAAAACGATTAAAGAGCTGATAATCTTGGAACGGCTAACCAGATTTTCTTGAATCATAGCTAAAACGCTCGCGATCAATTCGCCTATAAGACAAAACAAAAAAGCTACGATGTCGCAAACAGATATACACGTGAACTTTTAAAACTCCGCTTTTTGCGTCAAAATCAACATCATCAGCAAGAAACCGTCCACTGCTGAACATCCCCCTTAGAACGCCACATTGCACGACAGCCTGCCATCTGCATCCACTGGATGTCTGCGACTCTCACCATGTCGTCGGTCCATCTAGTGGGAGGCCTACCTACGCTGCGTCTTCCGGTTCCGGTCTTTTTGCGCCGTGAATAAATTTCCACCCGCCTGCCATCCTCTCAACCTGACGTTAAGATCTCTGTTGGGTGCCGCAGGGGTGAGGATAAGAAACTCTTAAAGCCGTAACAGACGTACGTACCACGGACCGCCGTCTGACCAACAGGAGGGAAAAGAAAATTTTCTCTTTCCCTCCTGTTGGTCAGACGGCGGTGCGTATGGTTCGTGGTCCGTACGTCTGTTACGGCTTTTAAAATGACTCAATACTATTCATGTTCTCACTAGAACATGAATAGTAATTTAATAATTAATCTGAATTGTGATTTACTTCTTGTGGATTAAAAATACAATGGTACAGATATGTTTTATTAACATTCCGTCCAATTAATTTTCAATCGTTTTATTATTGTGGCTTGTTTTTTGTACCATGTTGGGCGCCAAAATGTAACTCAATGATTTTTATAAGCTCGCGATAAAAGGGGTAGTTTTAATAAAGGGTCGTGGATTAATATCATGTCTACGTATGGTATTTCAATTTGGCACAATGAAAATATGAGTGAACGCATGGGTGATTTAGTAAAGGGAAAATATGGTATGTGGAGTACCAAGTTTTACTTGTGCGCCCGCATAAATTTGCAACATTTATTTAAAATTTGTGTGATGCACCATACGAGTACATACTTAGTTTCAATAATTATCAATATAGAAAACCGACTTCATAAAAAAGACAGAAATGGACCATTTTTTTTAACATAATTGTTACCTCTGTACTTTGGACGGGGTGAATCGATTTTGATGATTCTTTTTTTATTTGAAGCTGGTGCTTTCCGAGTGGGTCCCATTTCAATTTGGTCCAGTTCTGACATTTTTATGAAGTCAGTTTTATTTATTGTTTTTTTTTTAAGAAGTGTCGCTATATTGTATAAAATAAAGTACGCTCGCAATCTATTGTATAATTCGTATAGTAGAAGAATGCTGGGTGTTACCCATCTCTATGCTACTGTGTGTTAATAAAATATCCTTATAACATCTCTATACTAAAACAGTTACCTAAAACCTTTATGAACGGAATGGCATAACACGTTGAAATACACAAGTGATTTTCACAAGGAACCGTTCGAGGAACGCGGCCGTGCTTCGAAGGACAAGTGTTGTGATCACTTCTGTTTGTGTGCTTGTAATAATTGTGGTTTATTCTATTGCAGTCACAGAGAAGGCTGGCTACCAATCACCATATGGAGGGATGGACAATGGAATGGTGAGTTTTTTAAAAAGTGAAACCTTCTTTAGCCGCGTTGACCGATTTTTGGTAGAGGCAAAACCACAGAAAAGAGAAGTAAATAGAACGGAAATGAGAAGGAAAATCTGTCGCCAGGTATTATGACAGAACCTTGATTGGACATTCTTATTTAGATCAACGCGTCGAACTCCGCGTCATAGTTGCTGATATCGAATGACTGATGTTTCGTTTATATTATGGGGGCAACTGGCTACAACAAGTTTCTTACAAAAATGCTTTGACAGCCGTTCAATTATTTTTTCTGTGGGAAAAACTCAATGGCTTCGCGTCACCGACATGCTAACCGCGTGACATGTGACGTGAAAATCTCATTTTTGTGTGCAGTCCCCATGACTGCCTTTTCTTTTGGAGTGTTTGATTAAAACATCTTGTAGGTAGCTGGTACTTCTGATGTGTTTTTTTTTCTTAACTGAGGGCGCGTTCTCTTGCTAACAGCGCCAACGACGCCAACAGCTAATGAGAATTGAGAAGTAACACATCACGAAAAAAAAAAAATTGTGGTTTCCGGCGTGATTCGAAACGCGCCTTAAGTTAATTTATTTATTTTGCTCGAACTGATGGATGAAACACTATTCATAATTCATTTTTATTCTTTTACATACAGACGGGATTTTTAATTTAAAAAAACTGTGACTTACAAGCTGGAATATAGTTGAGTACCAACACAAATACGAGTAAAAATCGCAAAAACACAATAACGAGGATAGGGTAAGGATAACACGAACTCCGCAAGTTTTTGCCCGACACGCTGGAACCTTCCGTACGGAACGCATAAATCACACATCCATACAGAATTATTTATCTCTCTCTGAATATGGCTTATACAAAAGGTTTAACCTTCTAGCGTAGGATTAGTAGCATTCATTTTTGGTGACGGAGGGAAACCTATCAAAGATACTCGGTCGCATTGGGGGCAATTGGGTTACAATGTTCTTTTTCTTTAGTCATACTCGGAAAGTAGGTCTGAAGTTGCCTGAGGAGCGGGTCGAAATTAATACATTTCAGCCCTAGGGAGAATCACTTTCAACTGACAGTGACAGTTGACAACTGACAGACACTCAAATTATTAAAAAAAATAGTTATATTTTCACCTTTGTATTGTGAACCATATTCCACCTTATTTTTCTCTTAGGAGGATTATGCTCCCGCAGTTCTCGTGCATTTGCCAGTGTAAAATAAAATTCACTCATATTTTCTTTAGTCAGTTCATGTATTTATAGTTACTTTCCATGTACTTTCGTAATGAAAAGCACAGTGTTTACCTCGGGGTTAAAGACTTATTTAGTCCCTCGAACTATTAGCCAAACCCCGTCTCGGGACTAAATAAGTTACTTTCACCCCTAGGATAACAATGTACTATTATCGTGTTAAAGTCCGCGTTTGACCACAAACTCGCTTGTTAGTAAGCGACGTTATGGTCGAAGATTGGGTAGGCAGTCTTAGAAGAATCTTGAAAAGACCATTATGTCACTTGGGAAACAAGGAAGCCGGCAAGTTGTTCCATTCCTTGAACAGTGCTTGGTGTCTCTGCTAAAGATACCACGTAAATCTCCATAAGAACACACCCTCCTAGCGCTACCTAAGGCAACAGTTACGAAGAACGTGAGGTACGAAGCGATTTGATTCTTTAATTGTGCGGACTGCGGTCTGTGGAATACGCTGCCTGAATGGGTGTTCCTCGATAGTAACAATCTATTGACAGTTGGTAGTGAACCTGCCTTCTGTGCTTGGGGGCGTGGGTTCGATTCCCATCTAGGACAAACATTTGTGTTTGTTCTATGTCTGGGTGTTAATATCTAGTTAAGTATGTATTTAAAAATATATATGTACTTATATCAGTCTCTGGCAGCCATATTACAAGCTTTGCTTAGTTTGGGGTCAGATGACCATGTGTGCAATAATGTCCCAGATATTTATTTGTTTATCCGATAGTTAAATCACGAGTGAATTGGTTTCGTAAGCGTGCTCTGCATCATCGCCTAACATCAGGCGAGTTAGCAGTCAAACGCAAGCCTATTTAAAATAAAATAAAGCGTTTCGGGAAATGCTAAGAACGTTTATCCTTCTTCCCGTTTTAATAGCCTAGGTCACGCACGCTGCGTCGTTACAGCTTCCCTGGGAAGGTGAAAGGAAAGAGTCCCAAATCTGACCACCCACGAGCTCAATTATGATCCAATTTTAATTGGCTCGTACTATAATACAATTAAATTATAATACAATTGGCGATAGGTTGACAAAGTAAGGAAAACGCTGTATGCAGGCCGCTTCTAACTGGCACTTTTGGAAATCGATGGAGGAGGCCTATGTCCAGCAGTGGACGTCCTATGGCTGAAATTATGATGATGATGATGACAAAGTATCAGTGCCAGTGAACTCCATAAAATTGAGGTTCTAAATTATTTAACATGCCTACACGCGATCACCCATCCAGGTACAGTTCGGAATTAGACCTAACGTGTGCTTCATATCACAAATACAATACAATAACTTTTTATTAAAAACCACAAAAGCAACGATAACATTATAAATTACAGTAATTATCTAGGCTTTTAACAGGCGGCCTTATCGCTTAAAGCGATCTCTTCCAGACAACCGTGGCACAAAATTACTTCATAGAGCAGGTACATGACAAATCACATTAATATTATAAATGCGAAAATGTGTGTTTCCTGTACAGATTTGATTGAAATTTGGTGAGGAGGTAGTTTATAACCTGAATTATCACATAGACTGTAGTTATATTATTATGCTTTTTATCTCGGAAAAGTCAATAGTTCGTCTAGTCTAGGAGGTGAAACCGCGGGGCGCTGCTTGTGTAGTATATAATTAATTCAAAACCGTCAACCGCAGCCTTCAATCATCTGAGAACGAGCTTAATCCATGTATAAACAAGTTGTAAATATGTCATTTAGCCGCGTAAAGGTTTTCCAATATGCCAACCCGTCAGGCGGGTGTGGTGACTGTGACCAACACTGACAGGTGGACGACACAATTCATGTTTTTGTACGTACCTTGGTTCTCCAGTAGTCTCCTAGCACTCAGGCCTGTCTATACGGAGTACTGTAATGCTACGAATTGAGATAAATGGAGGAGCATTGCCAGATCAGCGGTCGACGCCAGAAAAACAATCGTGACACACTCAGATTTTAACTATTGGGGAATAGCCACCCAGGCAGCGTATCGCGCAGACTAGCGGTTCAAACAACAAAAGTGGAATCAAAGCGCTTCGTACCTCACGTTCTTCGTAACTGTTGCCTCAGGTAGCGCTAGGGGGGTACCGGTGTGTTCTTATGGAGTTGTTCCTAGCACAATACCTGAAGCAACTTTCCCGGGAAATGCTCAGAGCATTTCCGTTCCTTTCCTTTACAAAGGGCCACACTACGCCGTTGTCTTCCCTAAGCTCGCTGAGTGGAAGGTCAGATCCTCAAGTCTGACCTTCCACGAGCTAAAGCGTACCTACTACAGACTAATCAACCATGTGTCGCCATTTCGTGCCCGTTCTGGCTATCCGAAAGAAAAAGGGCATGGAAGGAACTAAATTATGCACATTCGATGCACACTCTGATAAGTATTCGACTAGCAATTTTGCGCCGCTGTTCAAGACTTTGTGGCTAAGTCTGTATTATAGGTATTCGTTGCTGATGAGCTTCTTGGCAAGTTACTCAATGAGTTCCAATTTCGTACTCGAAATTCAAATTTTATTGACGTTGAAGACCACTTACACGGAGAGGCCAAACTAAAAAGGTTTTCCCTGTTTAGTTGCTGTGTAGTCCCTGGTCTGCTAAATGCGTTCATATAGAGGTTCTATGTATTTTACGTCGCGTCAGTCAGTACGACTGTCAACTCCGAGCATATGAAATTAAGTTACCGTTTCCACTAAGGTATAGCGCTGAGATGTGCTATGAAGATGCTCCGCATGAGTTAGCTGAGCTATGAAGATGCACGACTTGTACTCTCCTCTGTACATAGCTACACCATTTGCACATCCCTCTATACAGGGTTACGCATATAGGCTGAACTACGCCGAAAGGAGGTCATTGTACTCATAATTATGAACACTTTTTACTATGGGGCCAACCCTGAAATCGCGTAAAAAAAACTGCTGTTCCATAGAAAACAGTCATTGACCCTTGTCAAAATGTATGGAACAGCTGTTTTTTGTCGCCATTTCAGGGTTGGTCCCATAGCAGAAGTTTTTATAATGATGAGTGCATCCAGTTTAATCCTGTATAAAAAACAGCTCCGTTGAACCTGTTTCCACCAGTGTTAAGCTATGAAAATAAAGGTTAATATTGGTGGATGTCAAACACATCTATAGCTACGCAGAGTAGAACATCTCTGGTGGAAAAGAAGTCTTATGCTCTTTGGCGGCGGCAAAAATTTACACTACTGGCATGACCAGGCCGTCAGGTCTTTGCAGATCGAACGAGAAGATCCAAATGTTCGCTGTCACTTCAAGCATAGAACCAGTACGTGCAAGGAATGCAGCACGCAGATGCGAACCGTCATTTTGTTTGTCATTCATTAAATTGCTATAACCTGTTAGATCGGTTCGGCTTCGGACGGCGAATAGGGGTTTGTTATCCAGAATTTGTCGCGGTGCGTTCACCCTGGGATTCTCATCATCATCAGCCGGATGACGTCCACTGCTGAACATAGGGCTCCCCCCTTTAACTTTCACACTGAACGACATCCTGCCATCTGCATCCACTGGATGCCTGCGACTCTCACAATGTCGTCGGTCCATCTAGTGGGAGGCCTACCTACGCTGCGTCTTCTGGTTCGTGGTCTCCACACAAGAATCTTTCCCATCGTGGTCGGTTCTTCGAGATATGTGGCCTGCGCATTGCCACTTGAATTTGAATATTTTAATATCTGTCGGTGAAACTGGTTCTTTGGTGAATATCCACGTTCCGGATTCTATCGTGCAAAGAAACTCCAAGCATAGCTCTCTCCATTGCCCTTTGTGACTCTGAGTTTTTCCTGGGATTATGTTTATCTTAAATAGTTTAATTACTTACTCTCAGATATTGTGGTTTGTGTTTGAGCCCGAGGAAAGCCCCTGACAACTGGAACTTGAAGGCTAGGCTTCTTAATCTTCAGCATCAGCGCAAATTACTCAATACAAAGTTGCTAGTCTAATCGGTTTTTTATTGGATACATTTTGGAGAGTGTGCATCGGATCTGCATGATCTAATTCCCTCCTGCCCTTTTTTCTATGGGCTGTCAGAGAGGGCACTTAAAATCGACACCGCTTTATGGTTGATATTCCGAAAACCCGTACTAGACCAGGGTCGATAATTTTTAAAACCAAATAAAATAATAGTAGGATGAAACCCATTAGAAAAGGAGGAGGATATTATAAAAATGAAAGGAAAAATAAATTACGGGCGATCTGAGTTCGGGAAGTGGGGGGGGAGGGGGTTTAAGGGTAAAAAATGGTTTATCTCGATTTCCGGTAAAACTACAAGTCCTATGAAAAAAAGTTAAATCGCAAAGTTGTAGGTAATAAAAAGATCTAAAACTTCTGTGGATACACTTTTTTCACATAACCTCAAAATTTATGTGAAAAATTCAAAAAAACAAGTTTTTGGTTTTTTATTTTTATCTTTTACAAAAATTTTGTTTTTTTCACGAAATTTGGTGAAAACTTACCTTTTTATGTCCCAAATACGCTGTAATTTATTTGATTAAAAATATTTATTTTTTCACCTTATTTTGAATTAATATCGAAAAAGCACCCTAATTTTCAATCGAAAATTCACCCGTCAAAATATCAGCTTTTTTCAAAAAGTTGGTATGTTTTCTGTTTGTTGAAATCTCTACTTTCCGATGGTGAAAAAAATAATATATGTCACTATAGTACATCTTCTCAGAAAATGCAATGCAAAAAACTCGAAAACGTTTTTTTTTTTGAGCTATTTATTAAAATTTACACTTTAATTAATCCAAAAACATGTAATCTTACGTTTTTCGAGTAATTAAAGTGTAAATTTTAATAAATAGCTCAAAATCGTATATAATAATTTAAAAAAAATCGTTGGCGAGTTTTTTGCATTGCATTTTCTGAGAAGATTTACTATAGTAACATATATTATTTTTTTCACCATCGGAAAGTAGAGATTTCAACAAACAGAAAACATACCAACTTTTTGAAAAAAGCTGATAATTTGACGGGTGAATTTTCGATTGAAAATTAGGGTGCTTTTTCGATATTAATTCAAAATAAGGTGAAAAAATAAATATTTTTAATCAAATAAATTATAGCGTATTTGGGACATAAAAAGGTAAGTTTTCACCAAATTTCGTGAAAAAAACAAAATTTTTGTAAAAGATAAAAATAAAAAACCAAAAACTTGGTTTTTTGAATTTTTCACATAAATTTTGAAGTTATGTGAAAAAAGTGTATCCACAGAAGTTTTAGATCTTTTTATTACCTACAACTTTGCGATTTAACTTTTTTTCATAGGACTTGTAGTTTTACCGGAAATCGAGATAAACCATTTTTTACCCTTAAACCCCCCTCCCCCCCACTTCCCGAACTCAGATCGCCCGTAATTTATTTTTCCTTTCATTTTTATAATATCCTCCTCCTTTTCTAATGGGTTTCATCCTACTATATTTTTTTTTTCACTTTTTATTATTTTTAAAGGCTTCTACCCTGGTCTATACGAAGCTCTTTCACTTTTATTGTGCGTACTATGGAATGCGATGCCTGAATGGGTGTTCCCCGATGGTTACAATCTGGGTGTCTTCAAATCACGAGTGAATCGGTTTCTTCTAGGCTAGCGTGTTGGCTAGTTATCCTTAAGTTGAAAATCTTTCCTCGAGCACTTTACATTGTGGTCTTGCAGCCTCCTTTGAGAGCCAGTTCCTATTCCGTGCTGGGTGTGTTTACCAACTTCGACGACACCGTCACAATGTTTGATGGGAAACATTGGCGTGACTAGGCAGTAAAACCGACTAGTATGCCGTGACGGATGTGACGTCATGATTCATATCCAACGGGCTTCCCGTGACGGGATTTTATATCATTATTTATGTTAGCGTCCTTGATTATGACTAAATAGGATGTCAAAAAATATTAATTTTTACAAGCTTTTAGTCAACCTGCCCTGTTAGTATGTATTTGTGGTAAATCTTAGATTTTAGACCAGTATCAATAGTTATTCTCAACCGATTGAGCTGAAATAATGTTATGGTACCAACGAGCTGGTCTGTTTTTTTTTTTTATTTAATTAGGACGGTTTGCGCCAATTACACTAATGAGACAATGTTACAAAATATTATGATACTTAAGATGATGTAGACAGTAGGTAGCCATGAGAACTCCTATAAATAATTACCATGGTCTTGATGATGGAACCGGAGGGTGGCCATATCTACCTTCTTTATACGGGTATCAAATGAAAAGGTTTGCTAAAAAGAATAGGAAATAGCTTGTTTAAAAAAAAAAATATTTAAAGTTAAAGTAATATAATTTATTGCACATTATGTTATGCTAAGTATATAGCTAACACTTATATTAACACAATGACCCAATTAGGGTACTACGGCAATTTAAGAAATTTTTAGGGTTTTTTTTTTTTAGTTTTAAGTATTCCAAAGCGATGTTAATTTAGACGCTACGTTTTCCGTTCGCGATTCATTTCTGTCTGCAGAATCTCTACCTCATTGCTATTTTACTCGTTGACTATATCTATGCTATATCTATGTGTACTTAATCGTATCGTGCAGGTACAGAGGAGTAGACAACGCGTTAGCCGCTCGGGCGGCTCCTGTCTCGAGTTTTATGGCTATTCCACTGTCTTTGTACAGTCGTCAACAGAGAACGTTCCATATAAAATACGAAACAGTGGACACGGTGGACATGTTTTTCTTTTTAAAATAATTTTTGAAGTCTTTTTTGATAGAGCAAGCAGAAAATTCCACAAATAGATCGAGTTCAGGGGTTAAACCGTGCTAATAAGTGCCCGTTGTGTGACTCTGAGTTTTTCCAAAAGGCCAACAGTTATACGGATATAACGGATCGACATGGTGGCGTTTCTATTCAAACAATTCAGCACTTCGATATACCTATAGTCGATATGACAACGCTGGAGGGACTGCAACACTGCCCAGGTCTCGATTGAATCGAAGGCTTTTTCATAGTCCACAAACGCTAGACATAATGACCGATTATACTCCTCAGTCTTCTGTATAATCTGGCGGAGCGTGTGTATGTGGTCTATGGTGCTCCAGCCTTTACGGAAACCGGCTTGTTCGGGAGGCTGGAAGTCATCAAACCTGCTTTCGAGACGGTTCGTAATGACTCTGGAGAACAACTTGTACACATGGCTCTGGAGTGAGATGGGCCTATAGTTCTTCAACGACGTGTTATCACCTTTTTTGAAGAAGAGCACCACCACACTCCTATTCCATGCTTCAGGCGTAGTATCTTTGAGTATGACGGAATCAAATAACTTCTGGAGGACCAAAAGTACCGGTTTTCCACCCGCTCTCAGAAGTTCTGTCGTGATTCTGTCATCACCCGGCGCCTTGTTGTTCTTAAGCTGTTTCAGAGCCATTCTAATCTCGTACAAGCTAATGTCTGGGATGTCCTCAGTGTAGTGTCGGGTCAGTTTAGCTCTCTTGTCCTGAGCTGCGCTGACAATAGGCTGTCAGCGCAGCTCAGAAAAGCAAGTTAAAAGTTAAAGTAGAAGAAGAGCAAGTTACCGGAATCTAGAACTATCGTATCCTGTCCCTCGTCGGATTTCAGATAGTCCCATGATGTCCCAACGTATTTTGCTCAATTCTTCCTCCAGCTCGATAATCTTCTCGTCAGTCCTTAATGTACGGATATTGTGTGTTGCCAGGGCCAAATTTCGTGGGGGGTGGTAGCGGGGCAACTGCCGGAGATTTTTCGAACCCCCTGTTCCACCGTTACCTGGCCAGCTACCTTGACCAAGGATAGTGGAACTGCCGGGGACTGGGGGCCGTACGTTTTGGTTGTCTGACATAATCCCCACGGTTGCCATAATCCCCACGCTTGGCAGGTGGCTTGGGGATCGCAGAGCGATCACCATGAAATTTTGAGGATGCTGCTGCCCATCCTCTGGTGGTTCTGGTCGCAGTTTTAGGACATACCCTGGGTCCGGTGTATAGTATACCGGAATTATCCATGGAAGAGACCAAATGGGAACAATTATATCTTGCATGTCAAAAATAAAACAGTATTTGGGTTTGACGATCTTATGCCGACTGTTCACTCTCGCCATAACGCCCGAGATACTAGACACTCGTTGGGTCTCGGACGAGTGTACAACCGGCATCAAATTATTTCCTCTCTGGCTCTGAAATAAATCCCTACCACTTGTGTCTCCGCCAGTACTTATGTTACACTTAAGAGGCAACAAAGGATGCGAATTAAAAGCAAGTTGTTCCTCCCTCCTCCCCTTCCCCCATCGCAGTCTTTACGACTTGTATTGTGTGTTGTTTTCTTCGATCAACAAATTGTCTATTGGTAAAGCAATGCAGGCAAAATTATGTAGTAAGTGCGGCGTACAAGCGCTCTTAGAAAACTCTTCTCGGTTTACCGTATACGGTAAGGTGTAGTCACAGAATGTAGAAAGCGCAAAATTAGAACCCTAGTATAAACAGAAAAGAGTTGACTTTTCTGTGGCCGCTTGTATATACGCCGCGATGTCACGACTTTCCAGTCTGCGTTGGGTCGTCTCCGTGATCTAGTGTTGCCTCAGTCGCGTTAACTTACTAGCACCATGCGCGGGAGTAGGACAGCCAGCGCATACCGTCACCACCACAAAAAGGCCCCAGAATGCGACGCGTTATCGAGGATTAAACTAAAGCAGCACTTCAAAAACGCATAAAATAATAATAAAGTATTGCTTTTTTATCAGTCTTTTAGCTGTAATGCTACCCTCAAGTTACTTCAGTCTTTACCAGAGCTCAATCTTCACGCCTTCGCAGAGTTCCAAAACAAACGAACCAGGAAAACACTACCCCCAATTAATACACTTACAAAACTACCCTGACTCGGAGGAAAGTCCCTAATTGTGTTACGAAGGTCAACGGACGTCCCTTTTTTTATTTCCTCGGGCATTTACTCGAGTGGCCCTTGCTGAGCTTAGTTTAAGGGTCTATTCAGACGAAGGTGATACTCGCCGGCACTGCACCTTACTTCTTTCAACACACGTTTTCCCGCTCTACAATAAACTTCTCGTCAACAAAGCACTTTAGAAGCATAGTTTATTATACGCTCGTAAATAAGGAGTTGGTCTATGTCCCAGTGTCGCGCTGTCTCAATCTGTCATGGACTTTTTAGTTGTATACCTGACTACAGCTACTTAAAATGAATCGATAATCCACCGGTTATGTATTTTATGGGTTATTTGTAGATAGTATTATTTTTTAACTAAGGAATAGGCTTGCTTTTGAACTCGTATCACTGAGCCTTTCCACATGGATAGCCGGATTCTTTTCACTTGGTTTGTGAAACAGCGCCATGGAGTTCTTATCTCGGTTGAACACCACGTAGTGACAAAGCACAACCAAAAATCACCATTTTACTGTACCGTACAGTAGCTGATAGAATCTTATAGTCAACCTATTCTTTTGAATAGGTCGACTATAAGAAAACACTGTCTACCTTCGTCTTCGTTCCCTACAGCGCCTTCGATTGTCGCCTACATTTAAACAGGCCTTTACTCGAGTGGTCCTCGCACGGGCTTAGTTTTACGGGGACATAACTCGGCTGGAAATAGGGCTCGTTTCGAGATAGCAATAAGAATGATGCGGGAGCCAAAGGTCCGGTATAAGTAGTTATTGCTTTACTTTTAGCTCTTAGTGCTATTTCTTTCCTAGAAGGTATATGTAATAGTCTCTAAAATACGGATCTAGATATCTACCACCACAGAATAAATAATAGTGCTGACACTTATAAATAAAATAGCTGAAACTTACCTCGTCGTAAATGTAGGTAGATTAAACCATCACCATATGCCAAAGACAAGGTGGCGAAATGAGGACTCGACACTTCTTTTATAGTCGGATCCAGCGCAGCGCAGGACTTAGACATTTAAATCCCTGTGTGACACTGAAAATATTGTTTTTGGTAATCATTTTCATTTTTATCTTTCTCATACACAAACATGTTTCACCGTCATCACCAGCATCACAGTATCACACACAATTTTATGTCATACCAATTTATCGCACACATTATCGGTATTGTAGTGGTATTATGTTGTGTCAAAAATTGTTAGTGTACGACCAGCGAAATAACGCTGTGTAGGACGAGTGCCCAACGCCTAGTCTACACACGGCGAGCACTGTCCTGAAAATCCGCTACACGTGAGAGAGCAGGGTGTACCTGATACACCACCTAGGCCGACAGGGAGGTAGCTCAAAAGGCCTGTATGTCAGATTAAAAACAAAACGAGAACGCCGCCCTTTTCTCTGAGAAATTAAGATACCAAAACGGAACTGTTGTCGCTCCGCTCCGCTCGCTTGCAGTGGGGTGTTACTCTTGCAATACGGTGAGCAATGTAAACTTCTACTTGATATAAAGGTCCTCTCGTGTAATGTCTGTCATGTGTGTCGTCCCGTCATAACGCACTGTTGTCCGTGTAGTACGGCGTGGCGGCGACGTCGTGCTCCGCGCCGAACGGCCACCACCAGCCGGACCGGAGGCCCCATCACCACCACCATCACCACCACCACCAGCACGCGGACGTGCCGCCGCAATGGGTGAGCGGAGGCTCTGTTGTTTGAGCAATGTAGCGATTTTGCGTTTTGTTGTTGTAGCAATAGTTGATGTTGTGTTGTTCTGTGCTCTGTTAGCAGCAATGTAGTTCAGTTGCTACACTGTTGTAGCAGCAATATAAATGTAGCGTTGTTTTAGCAATGTGTTTGTCCACTTCTTATTTGTGTCGTTGTTTTTTTTGTGCTTTTGTTGTCTGTTTTATAATGTTCTTAGCTATATATATATACTGCATGGTTGGACCAGGTAAGAAATGTAGAAGTTTTATTAAAGCAATTCATTCTTAGCACTGTGTTGTTTTAGTTGTGTTGTTGTACCAAAACACTGCGTTGTTTCACTCGTGTGTTGTCTTTGCACTTTTTTCTGTTTTCTTTACTGTTTGTTTTGTGTCGGTTGTACTCATGATTATATCCCTACTATTTCTACTGTAATAGTAAATATGTTGTTTAATTATCTGTTCAAATATCAGGACCTGTTTTTTGGCGTTTGAGATTATGTACAGGGTCCTTACGCCCAACTCTAAATGCGGGCCCGAATAGGTGCAGTTTCCAAAATCACGCGACCGCGAACGGTATCTCAGCGCATAATAAATATATATATATAAATATGCATATACACGCATATAAATATGATAATTTCTTGCCAACAACCTCAAAACAGTCTCGATTAATCTTACGCTGAGCTTTGTCTTGCTTTCTCGGCTAATGAGAGAGCAAGACAAAATTCAATGTAAGATAAAAATAATGTTTCTTAGTATGTGTTGACTTGAATAAAAGATTACGAAGTGAACTAAATACAACCTGAATTATGTATTAACTCATTCAATTGTGCAATATTTGTAGTAATAAAGGGCTAGATATCGGTCGTAAGAACTACGTTGTTATAATTGTATCACAGTGGAAACGTGCCCTATCGGTAACTCGTGAACATAGTTGCTAAATGTCGATATTACATTGCCTTAATTTTTTTTCGAAGGGCAAGTGCCTTTATTAACTAAACCTAATTATCAATTTAAAAATTTTGGACGGACAGACAGACAGATAGACAGACGAACGGAGAGAACGAATTTATAAGGATAAGGGTAAAAACCGACTTCATAAAAATGACAGAAATGGACCAATTGGAAATGGGGGGAGCACCAGCTTTCAAATAAAAAAAGAACCATCAAAATCGGTTCACCCAATCTAAAGTTCTGAGGTAACAAATATTAAAAGAAACGTGAAATTGAGATCCTTCTCCTTTTTGGAACTCGTTTAAAAATACAAGCCAACACTGACTACAGAAATTCAGACTGTCCATAGATAACTTTAAATGATGAAATGGACTAGCATTTGACCACAACTCACCTGATGGTAAGCGACGAGGCTTGCAATCTATGTCTTCAAATCATGAGAGAATCGGTTTCTTCCGGGCAAGCGTGCTCCATCGTAGACCGCATCATCGCTTAACATCAGGCGAGTTGGCAGTCAAACGCAAGCTTATTAATACCTAAAAAGGGTGCCTATATTCACTCTTGTCTTGAAGAGACCCAGGTTATAATTAATAGGGAACACCGAGGCAGGGAGCGCATTACATTCCTGTGCAGTTCGTATTAGGAAGGAATTTCGGAAACGCTGCGTACTGTTTTTTTTATGATACTGAGTGACGAGACGAGCGAAGTCACTCGCCTGATGGCTCTTCACGCTTGCCCATAACAGCTCAACGCCACTCAGAATTTTGAACTTCAACAGTTCAACACCCTGGATGGCAATGCACTGCGCTCGTCACCCCGAGATATAAGATGTTAAATCTCTGTGTGCCCTGTAATTTAGCTGGAAACATTGCCCTTCAATCCGGAACACAGTAGTGTTTGCACACTACTGCTTGGCGGTTGAATAACTGGCAAAGGTGTAGTTCTTCCCCAGGTGGACCCCTCCCTGCAAGAGTCCTACCACTACAAACTACCACTAAAGACAATCCAAATGCTAAAGCCCACTATCAGTAAATTACTAGCTTAAATCACTAGCTGTGCCCCACGGTTTCACCCGGGTGGACATTCCTTCAGGAATTGGCGACCACATAAACAGAATTGGCGACCAACTAGCTTCATATTCATCTGGAAGTCGAGCTTTTTGGTCCCTAGCCACAGCCAGGGCTGCTGAAATCAACTTCAGTTCTGTCACTCGTCTCTACCAGCCCTGCGAAGGCCGAATGACACATTGATTTAGTCCAAAAAAGATTTGGGCGCGAAACCGGGTCCGATGGCGTTCTCTTGTGTCGGAGGCCAAGCAAGACCCACTTCAGGTCGCTGCGCCGGCGCAGTAAATAAGTAGGTACGTAAGCGTCATTTGTTGGAGCGATCTTGCGATCCCACGCTGAGCCATTAACTGCATGAAAGGTCTTCAAATCATAAATTACACATTCCAAAAGTGCTATCTTCCACCAGTTTTTTTTTTCAATACTCGATCTTTATCTTTATACTTTTGTCATTTATACCTGCGTCGGGCACGTACCATTTATTTTTTGCTACCTAGTTAGTGATGGGATAGTTGTCGATAACATTTAGAATGTCGATATCGATAGTTTTTTGATTGTGAAATAATTTATTTTATTTTTTAGCAATGCTGCTTAATACACTTAACACTAATATCGTAAATGCGAGTGTCTGTT
Organism: Agriopis leucophaearia; assembly: GCA_949125355.1. Lineage (NCBI taxonomy): Eukaryota > Metazoa > Arthropoda > Insecta > Lepidoptera > Geometridae > Agriopis > Agriopis leucophaearia. The sequence continues at coordinate 548,780 of OX421289.1, read as the reverse complement.
AGTGTGTATTTTTGTTTGGACTCAACTCCATAAAATCTGAACGGATTTGAATAGAATTTGTTATGAAGTTACACTACTGCTTGGTGGTTGAATAACTGGTAAAGGTGTGGTACTTCTCCAGGCGGACTCTGCAAAAGAGTCCTACCACTACAACAGTTTTTGTGTGTTTACAATGATATGGAGATTGTATGTAGATTTTTGTCTCCAAACCCCAAGACATTCAAAACCATTTATGTGTTACTGAGAATTATTTTAATATTTTTCTGAAAATACCAGGTAAGCAATTTTTTTTAAATAGTGTAGATCTACGTTTGGCCACCAAACCGCCTAATGGTAAGCGACTGTGTGGCCGAGGATGGATTAGTATACAATTGGTATCTTTTAGTTGCGAATGAATTAATAATCAACCGTAAACCGCAACATCGAGACAAGTCCTGGAAAAGTCCTCATTACCCATCTCTAAGCGTTCAATTATCCTAGAAATAATTTGAAAATTAACTATAAGAATCTACTAAAAATAAATCTCATTAAATAACAGCAATTCGCTCAATTACCAGAAAGTAAAATTAAAGTGGCCAGAGTGCCAGAAAGTTTGCCATGCAATACAGGCTCAGACGAGACCTAGTGCAGGGTATATTGATCTTAAAGGTACCTATTATACATACACCTAAGCAATTACTTGTATTGCTAAATGTTTCCAACACAAAAACAAACTTATAATACGCTAGCTGTGCCCCGCGGTTTCACCCGCGTGGTGATGAAAATCGGTGATGATGATGTAAAGTAGCCTATTTATTTATTCAAGACTAAAGCAATGTATATTCCAAATTTCATCCAAATCCATCCAGCTGTTTCTGCGTGATTGAGTAACAAACATCCATCCATCCAAACTTTCACATTTTAAATATTGGTGGGATTATTCAAACAGAAAAAAATCGAATAGCGATAATCATTGGAATCGTTTATCGATATATCGATCTCTTTCCCGTTCCATCCCATGTCTATCCCGCGAGGGTGAAGGTGGGGTGCGCGGGCGGCGTTACGCTAGCACCTGGCGCCTGGGACGCCAATCGCGTGCGCGCGCGCCGCACACTGGGAATATGGGAAAGTATTGGAAGGATTTGATGGGGGATAATTAAATGTTGGATTTAAGAATGAAGTGGACTGACGAGGTAATATTATTGTAGGAAATGAAAGCTAGATCATGCGGTAGTTCACAATCGAAAGGTCACCCTATTGTGGTCAAAACCTACACACACTATCGATTACTAACATTTTATAGAACATACTAACTTATTAATAAGTATTTATGTGTAACATTCGTCAAGGTAACACGGACATGCAGGCGAGGAAAAAATAGTAAAATTCAGCGCCAACAAGACTCAAGCTTGTTTTACTCCGCCAAAAAGAGTCAGTTTTCATTGTATCCTACTTTCCGGGATGTATCCATACCTCTGCAGAGCATCTACAGCTACTAGGGTAATAAGAGTCAAGTCCAAAAGAGGCTCTAGTCCGGGGCAGGTCCGTACGATCGTATCGGGTCAGTACACCCGACCATGGTCAAAGGCCCGGGCCAGCTGTTCCGGACAGTTACGAGCTTGTAAACATGCGTGTGTGAGTCCGGTCGGAAAGATTCCGAGGACACGAGGAGTATAGGGCTTGTTTTACCCTTTAATCGACTTCCAAAAAGGAGGAGGGTATCGATTCGACTGTTTTTTAGGGTTCCGTACCCAAAGGGTACAACGGGACCAGATTACTAAGGCTCCGCTGTCTGTCTCTCACCAAGCTGTATCTCACGAACCGTGACAGTTAGACAGTTGTTATTTTCACAGATGATATATTTCTGTTGCGCTATAACAACCAATACTAAAAAACAGAATAAAATTAATATTTAAGGTGGCTCCCATACAACAAACGTGATTTTTTTGCTCGATATTGATAACGGCAACAGGTATACGCTTGAAATATTCACAGAATATTTAGTTATATATTCACTTTTAAAATAAATAATTAAATTAAAACCTGGTGACAGACGGACAGACAAGCAGACAGACGGACGGACAGCGGAGTCTTAGTAATAGGGTCCCGTTTTACCCTTTGGGTACGGAACCCTAAAAAGAAGCACAAATCTATTTACAAAGGTCGGCTGTCGGTCAGTGTCAGTAAAAAGAAATAAGGTTAGAATAGAGAAATTCTCTCCTCTTTTGGAATCTGTTAAAAATACTAAGAAAAGGCTATCTTAATTTTTTTTTATGATACTGGGTGACGAGACTAGCGAAGTCGCTCGCCAGATGGCACTTCACGCTTGCCCATAACAGCTCAAAGAATTTTGAACTTCAGTAGTTCAAAACCTCGGATGGCAATGCACTGCGCTCGTCACCCCTAGATATAAGATGTCAAATCTCTGTGTGCCCTGTAATTTCGCTGGATAATTTCCCTGTAATTTTACTGTGTTTGCATACTACTGCTTGGCGGTTGAATAACTGGCAAAGATGTGGTACTTCCCCAGGCGGACCCCTGCAAAAGAGTCCTACCACTACAAAATAAAATAAGAGCAAATTTCATTGATTACTTACCCAATCCACATTCTCAACGATAAAATCTCCATTTGCCCTTTCCGAAAAAGTGTCCCAAACGTGAAACAAGTTCCGAAACTTGTCGGCACTAAACAAGTGAATTTTATTTTCTGGTACGGCACCTAACTGCGAGAAAGAGACAACCAGATGTAAATGTAATGTGTATGAGTGAAACGGGTGTATCGATAAAGTGGGGTGCGCAAGCGACCCTATCGTTTTGCTTCGTGACCCCCGAGTAAAGTATAGACTGTATAGAGGGTGTTATATGGGGTGCGAGTTGCGAGGGATGGACGGTCAATATTGATACGTTTTAAATGAAATTGTCTGTGCTATCTTCACATATTACACTAATTTCTGCCCGCTGTTTCTCCCGCGTTGGAAACTAAATATGTCTATGTCACTCGGGGATAGTGCAGCTTTCTATCGGTGAAAGAGTTTTCACAGTGTGCTCAGGAGTTCCAGAGAAAACCTCATACAAACATACAGCCACAAAATGGTGACTAACTTTACCTCTTTATCCTAGCCGCCCGCCCCGGCTTCGCACGGGTGTAAGCTCGTCCTTCGGCCTCGCTACGAAATATTAATATAGCCTATGTCACCCGGGAATAGTGTAGCTTCCCAACAGTGAAAGAATTTTTTAAATCGGTTCAGTAGTTTTTGAGTTATTTCGTTACAAACATACAAATCTTTCCTCTTTATAATATTATGTAGATGTAGATTATAGAGTATAGAAGACTAGACCAGGGATCCCCAAACTTTTCTGAATCATAGAACATCTTCTGTTTTTGATTAGACCCTTGATTTCATTAGCTTGCCAAGGATTTATTTTGTAGACGCGGTGTGACTCAAAGAGGCGGGTCGGTAAGCACTAGCTTTTGATATTTTTTGTTGTGGTTCAGTTTCTACTTTAAAATACCCCATATTATAGCATTGCGTTGCGGTCTTTTTATAAGTCACAATTTTATAGGCATACTGCTAACATATTTTTGGCAATAGAATCCACTTTTATGGACATCTCATAGACCCCCAAATAATTTTCCACCGCCATAACATAAACCCATTGCAAGTTGCAAATCGATCCTTGGGGGTCAATATATACCACTTTGGGAATGACTGATTTAGACGATCATTGACAATCCCATGATCTCATTAAATCTGTAGACATCCTTTGTTGAGAACACCTTAGTAAGGGTTAAAGTCGTAAAAAAAAAAATCGTAAAAAAAAAAAAATATGTTCCTCGAATCCTCGAAGGTGAGGTGAAGGTATGTTTAATTACGTTTATGAATATGGGGGTAAATGTAAAATTCTCTTATCACAATTGCATACGTACATCTTAATATGTACTATCCCAAACTATGTATACCAAGCACAAAACAATCATGCTATTTTGACTCTTAACGCATATAGAAATAAAAGCTATTCAAAATGTCACACGTGCAAAACTCAGGTTCTGTTCTATCCAGCAAGTTGTATCTACCTGCCAACATTGTTAGAGCGAGAAGGAAATATACTAATTGCGTTAGTTGAAAGGGGATGGACGATATGCGTAGACGGACAGATGTTCGAATATGTGGCGCCTTTATATGCGGGTAAGTTTTTTTTGCACCGTTACTGAGCGAGGTGTAGGCGGAGTGCGAGCGGGAAGCGTTGTAGCGATTTGTATATAATCGCTACCGCTTGTGCCGTGCTTTTATTCAACTTGTTGATGTCAGTAGAGTATCAAAGCGTTCGATCTGATCATGGGCTCTCTCGGTCGAGATTATATCTGTCACTGTCAATCTCACGTCGTGCAATTAATGTTCGCCGAGCAATAACATGTGTGCTTTACAATCTGCCTGCACCCGGTTCGATCCTCGGCTGCACCAATAACTTATTTAGTATTTAAATAAATTATGTGCAGTTACGACGCAACACTCTTTAGCATCTTCCAAATACATATAACAAATGTGGAGTGTGTTTGTTTGCAGTCGAGTTAAAACTGCGGGACGCAGTTAGTTTATAATCTGGGACATTATTGCACACATGGTCATCTGACCCCAAACTAAGCAAAGCTTGTATTATAGCTACCAGAGACTGATATACATACATATATATTTTTAAATACATACTTAAATAGATATTAAGGTGGAACGTTTCACGTATGGCGGGAAATTCAAATTTCAAACAGTTTTTTTGTTCTTGTAGCTAGGCCGGGTAATTATTGTAAACGATCATGATGTTTGCGAAAATTGATTATTATTCTTTACAAACTCATGTAAAGTTATTTATCTCTAATGCACATTATTACATACATTTGCTCAACAAATTTTTGCTGTTTCAAACGGTTTATTGACAAATGTAAGTAATATGCAAATGCCCTGCAATTTTTCAAGATCAAGTGAGGGTAGGACACCAAAATATCCGCTCTTCTCGCCGGACTCGTCCGCAGTTTTCAGTCAGCTCGTGACCACGGCCATTGTAACATGGTCGAAACGTCGAGCCTATATTTAACATATATTTAATAGTGCGCGATAAGTCCCGATAAATATGAAAACATAAGTAATATGGTGAGTAACTGATTAATAACTGTACATGATAATTTGAAGAACAACCAACAATTTTCGCAAACACTGTGTCATCTCACAATAATTACCTGGCCTAGCTAGAAGGACAAGAACACTGTTTGAAATTTGAATTTCCCGCCAAACATGAAACGTAACACCTTATTTTAAATAATATTAACATTAGTAACATTTTAATTATATGGTAAAGTAAGTACTTAGTTAAAAACAATGTCTAAAACATTGCCCAAATTGTTAAAACGCGTGCCTTGTCCCGGATATATTTTGAAAATTAAACACGTATTGTTACTGTTGCCATATCAATATCGTAATAATTTGTACTAACTTTGCGTCATGTCGCACCTCCTGACCGTGATACGTTGCCGTCTGATTAAAAAAAAAACGTGTCAAAAACCATGCTCTTTACCCGACGACGTAAGAGCAGAAGAAGCAAAAGAATATTATGTTACCAATATACTAAAATTGCGAAGTAAATGTCTTACCGATTTAATTTACCGTTTTAACCGACACACATACATCATCAGCCAATTAACGTCCACTGTTGGACAAGGCCTCCCTCATATAGAGGGGTGTTGCCATAATCCCCACGCTTGGTAGGCGGCTTGGGGATCGCAGTTCGTTCACCGTGTAGTATTAGGACGCTGCTGCCCATCCTCCGGTGGTTCTGGTCGCAGTTTTAGGACATACCCGGGTCCAATTTTAACCGACATTCGACTTAATTTTTTTTTTTTGTGTTTGTGTTTATGGATTTTGTAGGATTAAAATAAAACAAGATAACGAAAGATATAGACATTGCAGTAGAGATAATGATTTGCCAATGAAACGGTGATGCGCTAGCACTCGCAACACACCCCACCTTCCATCAAATCCACCCGCTTCCTGCCCACCCGTGGGAATCCTTAAACAATAGATATAGCGATGACACTTCATTGCCTATTACCTATTGACTGTAGCTTTACCCGTTATTTTCTAGTTTTCCTGTATTGACCCCAAAAAATTACCATGCCTATGGTTAAATTTTTAGATTGCTTTCTAAGACGTACCTAAGCAAAGAAACGAAATGTCACTTTATGTCATTGTCACAGTGATAGTCCGGGTATAATAAATATTTTTAGGTAGAATGAAAGTAATAAAATAATTCTCGCAGTTTAAAAAACTAAAAAACACGCTTTAAAATCGCTAATCCTGAAGATGCTGGTAAGGATAATGGGACAAACTATACAAATTATTGCATTGACATCGGTCCTTGATAAGAATGCAAAGTTTCAAATCAATCCGTCGTTTTGAAAGGGGTGAAAATTACGTTTAAAGATTCCTTTACATAGATACATACCAAGCTAATACAAGAGTATTACGTAAAATATGGGAAACTAGCTGCGCTTCGCTCCGCTCCGGTCTCGCCCGCGTAGGATTCTCAGCTACCTATGAAAGTCGCTTTAAAATCGGTTCAGCCTTTTGGAGTCCATAAGGAACATACATACATAACATACCTAGATATCGCCTTTTTAAGAAGAAGAAGTTGGCTAGTCATAACCTTTTTCACTGGTTCAAACGAGAAAAAATCATTTATAAAAAATTGGCTAAATATATAAAAGTATGTATTCGAAAACAAATTGTATTCACACGGACAAAATCTTGTTTTAGATTTTTAGTTAAAGCTTTTTTTTGTTTGCTTCATTTAATATACCTTTGTGCATATTTCGTAAAAAAATAATAAATGAAACAAATTTCACAATATGTATTGCTAAAATATTCGGATTCGGAAAATCTGTTCTCAAGCAAGTAGAAATCTTTCATTCTAAATGTGCGCGCCCCTCCACCGAATTTTTGTAGTATGCGTAGTGTCGTAGAGGGGCGAATTACGTTAGCGGCAACCGGAGGGTCGAAAAAAACCGAAGTGATTATAAAAAGATTTAATTAAAATAAAATTACAATTAAAGTTTCATCTAAATTAATGTTGCACATTTAGAATGAAAGGTCTCTACTCTACGTCCTAAAAATGTTTAGGCAGCCTCTCTATAGAGTCAACACCCAAATCAAGAATGGCGCGTTTACCATCTTTGATCATCTCCTTAATACATCAGGTGTACTACGGTCACCTGTTAAACCATTAAAAACAGTTAAAGCTTCCGCGTGGGAATTTTTAGACAATGACCGAATCTGCGACAATTTTAACACCATTGTCTATCCATCTATTTGCATGTTGCACCTTCATCTGTAACATCTGTTTGGTTGTAAAATGCCGTAAACACTATTATCTCTCGCGGACTATTGTTAAAAACTATCAGTAATCCATTGTGGTGAAGGTTTGTTTTATGACGATTTGAATTTTTGTAATTTGTAAGGTGTATTTGTAGTTTTTTTGGGGTTCCGTACCCAAAGGTTGTGAACTGAATTCTATTGCTAAGTCTACGCTGTTTTTCTGTCAAACAAACAAACGTATTTTTGTCTTCTGGTATAAAAATGGTAATAAGTACAAGTGTCAATGTTGGCATGTTTATGGGACACACTCTATAGTAAAACAACAAATAAGAAACACCGGTCAAGTGCTAGTCAGGCGCGCGCTATGAAAGAAAACACATTTTTGGGTGCAAATCCTCGATTGGTCCACTTGTGCAATGTTTATTTTTTGATGAGAAGTGATGTTTTGTGAATATTTTCTCAGTACCGTCGCTGTCAGCGTGTGGTGACAGCGAAGGTGGTGTTTTGTCAGCTCGAAGCTGCTTTTTATTGTATTATCTCGTATGGTTTAGGCGCAGGTTGATTAATTATTAAAAAGGCAGAGATTAACTTTATTGTTCAAACATCGGCCTTATAGATGAGACCTACCTCTTCCAGGCAACCTTATAGGATGGATAGAATTCATACAGGCGATAGAAGGCGGGTGTGCGATAATTGATAAATTACCTGATATTTTCACAAAGGACCGAATAAAAAAGAGCATATTAATCTACAAAGGTATCCTCCAAATGGAAAATTCTTCTAAGATTAAAACCCTATAGAAACAGTGGTTGGTTGTAATTCAATGCTAAAGTGATCGGTAACTCTAATGTGACACCACTTAATGGTAACTTTTTTTTTATTGTTTATTAAACTCATTTTACCATATTAATTAACTAATGTCGTACCAAAAAACCACAGTTGGTTTGTCCTGGTACCGACTCAACATTCACTCTGCACTGATAAAAACAATAGTGCATACGCTGACAAAAACAAAGTAAGGTAATTTAAATAATTCGCTTAAATCTTAGTTTATTCCTGCCTGTTTCGTCCATTGTCCAGCGGCAGCAGATAACTGACGAGCCCAAACTTATTTTAAAAGTTGCAAACAACAAAATAAAAGCCTTGCCAAACTAAATCCGTAAGATTATCATTTCCGAAACGGAACAAGAAGAATTATGCGCAAGAGCATACGATTTACAATTTTTTGCCTCTTATATAGGGTGAATCTTTCATCTCGTTCCATCAAAGAGAGATGGTATGTATATCTGTTTCAAGTGCCGGGGTGGTGTAGGTAGAGGGTGGAACGCCAGATGTTCCGTCGAGTTTTTTCGTTCGTTTTCGCTTCGCTTCGGTCTCGGCACAACAATGGTGTGAGCTTGAGATTTTAGTTTAAGACATGTGGTCAGGCGCAGGTATTACTGAATTTTACCATTTACATTGTAATGTTTGAAATTTTGGGATCGCTTCATTTTGCATGGTCTTTTTAGCAACTAGTCATATGCCCTTGCGACCTCAGTTTCTACGCAATTCTGGAATTGATTTTCCTTATATTCAAACTTTAATATTGATTGTAATGAACTGAACTCGAGAGCATTTATTTGCTCTGACAGCATCACTAGGAAAAAAGCTGAAATAATATAAAAGGGTAGAAAATTAGGCGATGACTCCCGTCTATTAAGAATCTCGTGCAGTTAGTTTTATTTTATTAACCGGCTTCATATGTATGTTCACCGATTTCTCCGCCAATTATGAATTGACTTTGATGATTTTATATATAGGCCATACATCAGAGATGGTCTCATGTAAATTTCGTCAAAATTGGTTTAGTAATTTGGTTTTTAAATCAAAATAACTGAAAAAAACATGTAATCCAAGTAAACAAAATTGCGTATAAATTTACTAATTTTGAAGTCGGTTTTTAATTTGATCCACTTTTTTATTAATTTAATATACAATTAGGTGGGCAGTTACAGAGTACTCAATTCACCCACACATTCCCATCCCCCATTCAATATAAAAAAAAATGAAGAATAAAATTAAGTTTATTTTACTAACTAATGTATTTATTTTCTGTTTCACAGGTAAGTCCAGTCAATCTACATAACGTTAAGGTAATTGTATAAATTATAACCATTAATTGCCAATTAATTATCTCCCGTATGCACAAACTTTCGATAGCGAATCTGTGCTAAAGTGTTCTGTCAAACTTTCGTTTACCATAAATATAACAACATACTAATCTATACATATAATAAAAACGTAGAGAAAAAAAAACTGAAATTGCAAGATATAAAAAATATATACACAGGGCGTCTTAAAATAAGCAGCTGAACACGTTAAGACAGTTTATAGAATTTTTGTCGGTTTGATCTCCTAAACCACTGGACGGATTTAAATGCTGCTTTCACGAATATCCTTAGCTATGACCAGATCGAAGTATAGGCTATTGTTATTTTGCGCAAGGGCCGGATTAAGGGAGGTAAAAAGGGTTGAAAGCGTATATGAAAATCTACGCGTACAAATTCGTGGGCAATAGCACTGGTCTAGAATAATTGGCCAAGAGCGTGTCGAGACACGCATATGGTAGGGTTCCGTAATCAAAGCCATATAATTGTAGTCATAGTTCAGAAAATTATGGTTATAGAAAAATTCGAACGAACGAAGCTCTGTGGACTTAGTCAAATTTCAGAGATGTACCATCCCGACATAGCATATACTTTTTATGGTTTAAACATAGATAAAACTTATTGAGAAACATTATTTGTTAAGACCATTTCACAAAAAGGTCAATGACCTTTGAGCTAGAAAGCTTTGAATTTATTACAGTTTTATTGCTGTTACTCATAAAGTCATCATCAGATAATGTTCAAAATAATTTTGAATGAAGGTTTTAAATATGAACTATCTGTATTGTAAGACTCAAGTTTCTATGTCTTGTAGAAATGCAGGGGGGGGGACCAACTTTTTGCCACTTTGGCGGGCCATATTTCGCAAAGTATAGACTTTATAAGAAAGTGATGTACGAAACCTTACCTTCATTTTAAAATACCTTTTTAACGATACCCCACACGAGTAAGTGGAGTGAAAAAATAAGTTTCATTGCCATTTCAGATGTACGAGTGCCACCCCTTAAATGCAATATTATATATTTTTTATACTTTTCAAATTGAGATCTATATTATTACTGTTATTATGCAAAATTTCATTCTATTATCTTCATAATCATAGAAATTAGAAGGTTATTGAAAATTCGGACGGACGGACAGACAGAACGAATTTATAAGGGTTCCTTGTCGGGCTACGGAACCCTAATAAAATAAAAAACACATAAATTTAAACAAATTTCGCCACATTTAGTCGTTGCCGTTGGTGATAAGAGAGCAGGCCCATATCTTGCGCAGATTATTTCTTTGATAATTCTACGCGAGAATGCAGCCAACGTTCTTGGTACCGTATACCACACGGACAACTTCTTCATTTAGTTATTTTTTTATACTGAGTGACGAGACGAGCGAACTCGCTCGCTTTACGAAAGGCACACACACACACAACGATCCCGCCAGCGGGATCGAAGACCCCCAGGATCTGTTAGATCGGTTAGATTATCTCCAAATAATCATTCAGTTCAACAACCTACTAGGGCCCCAGGGCACACCCCTTCTGGGGTGCCAGGGTAAGTCTGATCCCCCACTCCCGGCGACGGTCCAAGCCGATGCTCGTACCTCCAAGGTGCCCTTGCGCTTGTCGCCCAAAATCAAAATCATGTTGGCCCAACGCCTTCTGCGTTCACCAATTAGCCCGGTCAAGCTGTAGAGGCCGCAAGGCCAACAGCAAAAAAGTCACATTAGAAAGAAAAAAAGAAGTCGCTCGCCTGATGGCTCTTCACGCTTGCCCATAACAGCTCAACGCCACTCAGAATTTTGAACTTCAACAGTTCACAACCCTGGACGGCAATGCACTGCGCTCGTCACCCCGAGATATAAGATGTCAAATCTCTGTGTGCCCTGTAATTTCGCTGGAAACATTGCCCTTCAATCCGGAACACAGTAGTGTTTGCACACTACTGCTTGGCGGTTGAATTACTGGCAAAGGTGTGGTACGGACCCCAGGCGGACCCCTGCAAAAGAGTCCTACATATTTTTATTATGTATTTATCTAGAAATAGGGACTTTATTTTTTAGTTTTTAATCATTAAATACTTTTGGAAAATAATAATCTTCTAGGATTACACCAGTATTAATTATATTTTTAATATAGTCAAATACCCTAATAGGGTATTATATAATATAGTCAAATACCCTAATAGGGTACTATTATATAATATAGTCAAATACCCTAATAGGGTATTTAAAAATATAATTAATACTGGTGTAATCCTAGAAGATTATTATTTTCAAAAAGTATTTAATGACTAAAAACTAAAAAATAAAGTCCCTATTTCTAGAAAAATACATAATAAAAATATGTTTTTCACTGATCACGTGACTTGACTGCAAACGCTCTATGTTAGCCGAATGTCCTTATGTCGTCACAGAAAAGTAAATAGAGGCAACAATTGTATGGCGAGATTAACTCGTTTGTTTATGTGTGACGTCACTAATGTCACGTGGCCCCATGAATGTCAAAGGTAGCGTTTACGCGGTAGTTTAATAATTTGAATTTTGATCCGTCATTTAAAACACAAATACTGAAAATTATGAGGATTAAATTACAAGATTTATTTATTTTAATGTAATAAACAATTTAAAATGGTTTTGTAAAATCAGTCAAATACCCTAGATGTTTCTGAATACTTCTTGTATTATTAGCCGGGAAGATGTAAAATCCTGTAAACATGTAAGTAAAGGAACGCGAAATAAATATCAAGTGTTAGGGCATCCGGTGTTGCAGGTGTAAGTCATGAGAAAAAGCGATTGTATTATTTTAACAAAATTAACACACAAGTTTTTTTTTAATCTTGGTAAAAAAACGCTGAAAATAAAAATCTTCAAACGGCAGAACAGATTTTCATGAATCAAGAACACTCTCGATCATTTTCTTGAGTGTTCCTGAACACTCTCGAGCAAGTCACCTTTCAAACAAATAAATATCAATATAAAAAACCGACTTCATCAGAAATGGACCAAATTGAAATGGCATCAAACGGGAAGCACCAGCTTTCAAATAAAAAACAAGAATCATCAAAATCGGTTCACTCAGTCAAGAGTTCTGAGGTAACAAACATAAAAAAAACTGGAGTTCGCCAAAGAACCAGAGTCACCGATATAGCTATTAAAATATGCAAGTTGAAGTGGCAATGGGCAGGCCACATCGCTCGAAGAATCGATAACCTATGGGGAAGAAAGGTTCTTGAATGAAGACCACGAACCGGAAGACGCAACGTAGGTACGCCTCCCACTAGATGGACTGACGACATTGTGAGAGTGGCGGGCATCCAGTGGATGCAGATGGCAGGATGTCGTTCAGTGTAAAGGTTAAAGGGGGAGGCTCATGTTCAGCAGTGGACGTCGTCTGGCTGATGATGAAACAATAAATAAATAATGCAGTCGAATTAATAACCTCCTTCTTTTTTAGAGTCCATTAAAAATACTGAATCTAAGTAATAAGAAAAGTCGTTTAAGAGCTACGACGCCACATACAGACACACACGTTAAACTTATAAAACTTTTGCATTGGAGGTTAAAAATGAGGGAAAAAAATCGGTGGAAATCGCACACTGTGCGTTTTACGCGTTCCTTTTTGCCTTACACCGGCAATTTGTGGAATGAGTTCCCTCCTGCGGCATTTCCGAGTAGCTTTAATATGGAGTTCTTCAAAAGGGCTGTTAATAGAGTCTTTAAGGATCGGCAACGTACCTATGATGCCCCTGGTGTTGCAGTTATCCATAGGTGACGGTGATCGCTTACGATCAGGTGGCCCGTCTGCTTGTTTGCCACCTACGGCATTAGAAGAAAAAATCTCCTTTAATAGTTGATTGAATCATGCGTTACTTTGCGGAAGTCCATCTTCAAAACTGTTTTCTGATGAATCTCTAGAGTAATTCCGCTTCTACATCGCTTCAAGTACAATAACGAATATGGGATAAATTTACTCGGTAGATATATATATATATATTTTTTTTATGATACTGGGTGACGAGAAGAGCGAACTCGCTCACCTGATGGCTCTTCACGCTTGCCCATAAACAGCTCAACGCCACTCAGAATTTTGAACTTCAACAGTTCAAAACCCTGGATGGCAATGCACTGCGCTCGTCACCCCGAGATATAAGATGTCAAATCTCTGTGTGCCCTGAAATTTCGCTGGAAATATTGCCCTTCAATCCGGAACACAGTAGTGTTTGCACACTACTGCTTGGCGGTTGAATGACTGGCTAAGGTGTGGTATTTCCCCAGGCGAACCCCTGCAAAAGAGTCCTACCACTACACAAAACTTTGTTGTACTTGAAGCGACGTGGAAGCGGAATTAATTACTCTAGAAAATCATCAGAAAACAGTTTTGGAAACTCCTTTTCCATGGAGCTACCTCTCATAACTCGATCGGCCATATCTCGTGGTCGCGATAAAACGCGTTCGATTCCCGTAGCCGGAAATAGCCCGGTCATGCACCCGTGCGGATTTGCATCGCCCAGTGTGCAACCACTTTTGTATTGGTGGATGGGAGCTAACTGTACGGAACTCTACTGTAAGGATAATTTTGACTATTAACTTGCCCCCACAGAAAAGAGAATAAAAACAAACATATTTTGAAACTACATTGAAACATATTTTTTTTCTTTTCTGTGCTTGCCCCCTTTAAACTTTAAAAAAATATTATTAATTTTATAAATACTTGTTTTAAACTAGCTTATAGGCGTTGGCCATATTGTATTTAAGTGACGTCATTTTATTTGTTTTAATGCAGTGTTTATCAAACTTTTTCACGATGCGACCACCTTAGTATGTAAAAAAAATCGAGACCTTCCACAGTTTATAATAACAAATACGTATAACCTTTTTTATTTTTATAATTGCTCATTAATGAATTTTTCTTATTAAAAATATTTTTTACTATGTATTTTTTTCTTTTATCGAGGCTTCACGACCCGCTTATAGAGGCATGGCTCAGTTTGAAAAACACTGTTTTAATGTTTATCTTGCAATAAGTCCCGATAAACAAATAAAACATGAGTTCAAATTAGTTTGGGGTCAGATGACCATGTGTGCAATAATGTCCCAGATATTTATTTTTATTTATTTAAATGTTGAAAGATTAAAAATTACTGTCATATTATTTTTCGTTTTCTTTTCAGTAAACCCTTTCATTTGATACCCAAAATATAAAAATAACTGGTCCGCCATCTTTGAGAGTCCGCCATATTGTATTAATAACGACGTCACTTAGCTAACCATGCATTGTTATACAAACTAAACCTAAACATGTAAATATGTAAACTTTCAGCTTAATCGGTTGGGAATAATTGTTTCAAAATTCAGTTGCAAAATTTGTCCCACACATACTAACAGGCCCTTTTTTTTTGTTGACGGGGGGTAAATCTTCAAAAGATACCCTGCATTGGGGTGCAGCCGGGCTATATGAGATTGCACCCACTAAAACCCCCTCGGTGGCCGACTTCTGTGCTAGACGGAGGGCACCGGGATCTCCATAGGAACGCACCAGTACACTAACAAGGCCCTAGATGGACCGACGACATTGTGAGAATCGCGGGCATCCAGTGGATGCAGATGGCAGGATGTCGTTCAGTGTGGAACGACACACGAACATAGGTTAAAGGCCTATGTTCAGCAGTGGACGGCTTCTGGCTGATGATGATGATACTAACAGGGCCATTTATATAAAAGCTTGTAAAAAGTGAGACATTTAAACACAAACAATAATTGCACTAAGGCATATCTCCCTAGTTTGTCTGATCTCAGATTAGTATGACATGATATCTCATTATAATTGATGCGTCTATCTCATAGAGATACAATACCTATAGAGTCACAATCTCTGACTGAAAACAGTCAAAAAACGTCCGAGCGTTGTTGTACATACCTAGACATAAATTATATAGTTCACAATGCCACAATTACTTCAATTTAGACGTTATTTCGCTTGCATAGTGTTCAACGTCGCTTGTCCGCTATCGTATGACTGGTATAGCGCGGCGTTGTAGTCGGATCGCGGTTGCCTTAAAACTAACAAAAAGTCCGCGCAATGCGTAGCGTGCGCCGAGTTTTGGTTCGGACATGTTTTTTGACACGATTGTTACTCTATTGGTATTATATCTCGATGATCTATTTCAATCCAGTCGGCGTATACTGTTTTACAATGCCAATTATTTATATGTATATATATGGAATAAAATGATCTTTTAATCATTTACGATCTTTATGTTTCGGACGATATTCGACAAGTTTTATGACAGACCTATTAGAATGGCGAAACTACTAATTGCCTGTTAGAGATTTAGAAGGTTTTTATAGTGGAGATTTTATGTTTAGGAGATTATAACGGGTGTTTTACCGCCGATAGCCGACGCCTATAAGATTGCTTTAAAAACAGTTTTTTTTTTATTAATAATATTTATTACTAGCCGCCCGCTCCGGCTTCGCACGGGTGTAACCTCGGCCTTCGGCCTCGCTACATAATATAATATGGCCTGTGTCACCCGGGGATAGTGTAGCTTTCCAACAGTGAACGAAATTTTCAAATCGGTTCAGTAGTTTCGGACCCTATTCAATGCAAACAAACACAATCAAATCTTTCTTTTTTATAATATTAGTATAGATACGTGATCCATCGTAGGCCGCATCATCGCTTTACATCAGGCGAGTTGGCAGCCAAGCGCGAGACTATTTTACAATAAAAACTATATACCGTTAAACCGCTTAACGCTTAAACTGTAAGTACGGCTCACTAATTTTTCACACTAAGAATCTCGTAGCGACACTAATGAACGAATAGTCCACATGTAAAAAAAGGCAGTAAGGTCGCCTGATGGCTCTTCACGGTTGCCCATAACAGCTCAACGCCACTCAGTTTTTTTTTTTTTTTTTTTTTTTTATAATTAAAATATCACTCCACAGACACCGGGGTCCGTGACTTTTGTTACAATTTACTACTATTTTGTTAACTTTAATGAATTTAAATTACACAATACAGGGAGAGGAAGTTAGTTATACTTAATCTAAGGTTAAAACAATTTAGTCATGTTATTACTAGTTTATGTGTATACCGCGAGCAGACCAGCGACCCGCAAGCAGCACCCGATCACGAGTATGACTCATGTGCCAGCCATCGCCCTCCTCAACCATATTTGAGGGAAAAGAGCGACCCGACACACAACGCCGCCGCAAGAAGGTGCCTTCGATGGTGAGCATGAATGCTCGAGGCATACACACAATCTGAATCAAGAATTTTGAACTTCAACAGTTCAACCCCTGGATGGCAATGCACTGCGCTCGTCACCCCGAGATATAAGATGTCAAATCTCTGTGTGCCCTGTAATTTCGCTGGAAACATTGCCCTTCAATCCGGAACACAGTAGTGTTTGCACACTACTGCTTGGCGGTTGAATAACTGGCAAAGGTGTGGTACTTCCCCAGGCGGATCACTGCAAAAGAGTCCTACCACTAGTGATTGACTTAGGCCTGATGCGTTGACATTTGCCACTCCATACTTTACCACATATGGTAAGACGACTTATCGCTTGTTTGTCTGGTCTGAGATACTAATCATACTTTATACTAATATTATAAAAGCGAAAGTTTTTCCGCAATCAACTCCGTAACAGCTAAACGGATGTCAAGAAGATAGGGTATGGAGGCAGCCTATATCCAGGATTAAAGAACAGCCTGCACTTTTTCGAAAAAAAAGGGTGCAGGGGTGCGTGCGCGCAGCACTTGCCGGGACGGCAGCCGACCTAATATTTATTAATTCTATAACTAAGTAGGGGTAATAAGTCCTGCACTGACGTCCCAATTGGGGTGTATTGTGCATTTCCTCGCCAGCCTAACTAAACTAGCCGAGCTCCTTAATAGAACGGAGCACGGCTTTCTTTCCGATGGAGTGTAATAGTGGTCCTTTTACTTTGCTAATACAATGAGCTATGGTCGGTGACTTTAGTTCTCTGTCGAATTACTTCGTTCTGGATACGATCGCTCAGAGAAACGTCAAGCAAAGCTCTGTCCAGAGCTCGCGGAGCGACATCAAACTTGAGGCTCACTTCAACATGTTTCGACGCAAGGCAATCAATCAATCAAATAAGATGTTCATGGACAAAGAACGAATGAAGACATTTTGTTCTTAATAATAAACTCATTAAAACCTTTCTCATAATCTTTATCAATGACATCACCGAACTACTGGTCTCTAATCGCCGATAAAACTGATCATTACCGAATCTAAAACAAACCGGGGGTCGTGGCATCTCGACCTTGAACTGGGACCTTTGGCGGCCAGCCATAATTGGCGATACGACGTTTTGATACGTATTTAATTAGCCATTTCTCGAAACAAATGGATGTAGATGTAGGGTTGACTGCTGATGGCTTAGTCATTATTATCAGTCTGTCATTAGCAAATCTAAGCGAGACGTTCGACCAAGTCAGCCCTTCGATGTGTGACCACGACTAATTAGCGTTATTATTTCGTGGACACACACACACACACACCACACCACAGTTCTTTGTCTATTCTAGAACTATTCTTTCACGTGCCTCGGTGTTTTCGGCTGGACGTAGCACATAAGCCTTTGCCTAGCAGTGGGAAAATATAGGGAAAAAATATATTCTTAGCTCATGTTGAAAGCCTTAGTGCGGTCTAAAATCTCTGATACAGGGCTGGCCTCTCAACCTAACCGATCTATACAGTCTATCTCAATGCCAATGTTTCCAATTTCCTCTAATTGAAAGTGCGACCCAACCTATCTCCAAGCTTTCTGTATGTTTGTGACAGGTATGACGTCATCACGTTACCTGTTGCTCAGTAGTATTCGAACAGTGTTGTTATGTAGATGCTTTTATCTACACTAATATTATAAAGAGGAAAGATTTGTACCTATTTTTGTATGTTTGTAATGAATAGGCTCCGAAACTACTGAACCGATTTGAAAAATTCTTTCACTGTTGGGAAGCTACACTATCCCCGGGTGACATAGGCTATATTATATTTTGTAGCGAGGCCGAAGGCCGAGCTTACACTCGTGCGAAGCCGGGGCGGACGGCTAGTGTTATATAAAAGCCTTATACTTTTTCCTTTCAAACTAAAACAGCAGTACTTACAAACCCATGTATTTAGATTCTCGCAAAATTTTCCTGGTGCGTCGACTTTTTCGACTTCTCTTCAGCTTAAATTTCTCCTTATAACTGTACTCTCTTTAGTTTCTGTGCTACGCCTGGACAGAGAGGTACTTACTGTCCTGGCGTAGCAAGACTAGGCTAGGTCAGACAAAAGACGGTACGATCTGTATTCGCGTCAGTGGCATTAACAACTGAGCGCTACCATGTGTAAGATAGAACACCAGTCTTTAAACCGTGTCAAGGAAGGCTTGAAATCTTACACCAGGACTGGACACTCAACCTTTACGAACAGTTGACTACGTTTGTACCGATGGGGAGAAAGGTTCTTGAGTGGAGACCAGGAACCGGAAGACGCAGCGTAGGTAGGCTTCCCACTAGATAGACCGATGACATCGTGAGAGTCGCAGGCATCCAGTGGATGCAGATGACAGGCTGTCGTTCAGCAGTGGACGTCTTCTGGCTGATGATGATGATAAACTATGTTTGTGGCTTGCGGGGAAAGAGAGCACGTGGCTGGCATCACTGGACCTCTCGCAAGTGGTGAACCACTTGCTTTGAGGCAGTGCGAATCCCTTATAAGCCTTCCCTAAGTACGTAATGGTAGTGGCTAGCTCTAGTATCAAAAGTTGTCCAGCCACTCGAAGGCTTTTCTGCATGCCATAACGATTGTAGTTCCCTGACAAACAACTGGTACTTATAAAGTAACTTTTTTTATCTAGAATAGATCTACGTTTGGCCACCAACTCGCCTGATGGTAAGCGACGGTGTGGCCGATGATGGGACACGTTGATCTAGAAGAAATCTATTCACTCTAACCTTGAAGATGCCTATTGTAGTTCTCAGGAAATAGGGAGGATGACAGGGAGTTCCATTTCCAACTTGTCATTCGATTGACGGTAGTGTCACCACCAGAAGTTACATTCCACCTGTCATCCCTACGATGATCAGTCGATGAGCGGTCGCGATTATTCAGTGTAACCCGAGAACCTGCGCGAGTCTCCTCGAGGTGGTCAGACGAAGTGGCATACAAACGAGCACATTACCGCTACACGAGAATATATTACTGGTTTCGATCAACTTGCTGGCGGGGCAACCATTTATTCTCGAACGGAACGAAATTTTACGAGCTCGAACTAGTGTGACTGGTGATGGACGGGTCTATAGTGTGGGTAGAGACTAGAGAGCGTGTATCGGCAAAAGTAGAGTCTTTAGATCAGGCAGTGCAAAGACCTGCAGAAGCTGATGGCCAGTGGATGCGTATAGCAACATCGTGATATGTGGCGTTCCTTAGGAGAGGACGTCCAGCACTGGAAAACATACCTTGGTACTCATTCACGAGATAAGCCTTTGACCAAATTTCTAGTACGCATTAGGAGCTGGCTGGAAAATTAAGCTGTTGAAGCATATCTAGACAAGCGAGCTGCATCGTATACCTCATCTGTGTTTATCATCAAGCTGACAATGACAATCCCATTTGTTAATTTAAAAAAGTAGTGCCAAACTTGACAAAGACTAACTTAACAAGGTAGTAGTAAGTATTGTACTAACTTGACAAAGTCTTTTTTATAATAATAAATATTCGGGACATTTTTACACACACGGTCATCTGACCCCAAATTAAGCAAAGGTTGTAATATGCCTGCCAGAGACTGATATACGTACATATATTTTTAAATACATACTTAAATAGATATTAACACCCTGACATAGAACAAACACAAATGTTCATCACATAAATATTTGCCCTAGGTGGGAAACGAACCCACGCCCCCAAGCACAGAAGGTAGGGTCACTACCAAATGAGCTAACAACGCTGTCAAAAAAAAAAGTGCCGTACCGTACCACCAAGCAACCCAGACATCGAGTCAGCTATTCAAAAAAATTTAATCATACCATTTTCCTTAAGACCAACAGTACCCCTCCGTCATTAATCATCGTCCGACGTCTCAGTGGATATCCAAAAGTAGTGTAAAACCATACGGCACCGATGTATGCAAATGATCGTCCAGGTGTTCAGGTATATTGACTTTTGGTTGACCCCTGTCGAGGCCCCTAGACACCGCGCAATTATAGAGAAACTTGGCGTTCGCGCGCGGATTCGCACGCATTATAATTTCTTTACCGCTTTTGAAGGCATCGAAACTGCACATCATTTATTTATGATTTATTTATGTGATACCACTTTTATTGTGCGTACTGCTGGTCTGTGGAATGCGCTGCCTGAATGGGTGTTCCACGATGTTTACAATCTAGGTGTCTTCAAATCACGAGTGAATCGGCTTCTTCTAGGCAAGCGTGCTCCATCGTAGACTGCATCATCGCTAACCATCAGGTGAATTGGCGGTCAAACGCAAGCCTATTTATGCATTAAAAAAAAATATATACCCCGCGTAGGTACTCGTTATCCAAATTACATACAGACAATCTTTCCTTATCCACGTGTAGGATCATAATGGCATATTAATATAATTCGGTGAAAATGTAAAAATAAATTGAGTCATTCGATCTCAAACTGGATTGCTTGACGGCTATTAGCTTTTTTTTATAAATATGGCAATAGCAGGCACCACCTGTTGCTTGCGTAGTTGAGAGTCTTCTCGATCGTGAGAACAGCTAGGACTTTTGTGTTTATGCTGAAGCCTTTGGGACATAATGGGCAGCGCATTCCACAGACTAGCAGTTCGCACAATAAAACTGGAATCAAAGCGCTTCGTACAGGTTTTCGGAATATCAACCATAAAGAGGTGATGATTTTTCGTGCCCACTCTGGCGGTCCGATAGAAAGCAGGAGGTAATTAGATCATGCAGATCCGATGCACACTCTCCGAAATTTATCCGATAAAAAAAACCGATAGCCTAGCAACTTTGCGCCGATGCTCAAGACTAAGAATCTCAGTCCGAACTAAGGATCTGATCACCCTCTTGGCACGTTTCTCAATAGATTTTAATTCCCCGAGCAGGTACTTAGCTGATCCGTTCCGTTAGCAGTACTCTATGCACGACCGAACTTGTGCTTGATGTAGTGGTTGGTGGTTTTGTTTAAATGTCTCGCATTGTTTGAGTGTTGCACTATACAAGTCTTGGTTCCGCAATGACTGCACTGCTGGCCACGATATGATGGCCTCGAGCTAAGCTGAGCTTCCTCTCGGCCTTCAAGCTTGGTCATCATTGCAGCCCTAGCTGTCAGCGACCTTATTCCTGCTTGTCCATCAGAGTCTGCAATGCTGTCCGCGCTATGATGGCCTGGTGCTGCGCTTTCGGCCATCATCACCGCTGCCAGCTACGCACTCATTATAGATCGCAACAGTAATGTACTATTATCCCTTTACATATAAGTATTTGTAACAGTGTCGAATAAATGCATTTTTCATTACTCATACTCGGAAAGTAGGTCTGAAGTTGCCTGAAGAGCGGGTTGAAAGTAATACATTTCAACCCTAGCGAGAATCACTTTCAACTGACAGTGACAGTTGGCAACAATGGCAACTAACAAACACTCAAATTATTAAAAAAAAATAGTTCTATTTTGAAATTTGTATTGAACCATGTTCCAACTTATATTTTTTTCTCCTCAGAGGATTACGGTCCCGCACTTCTCGTGAATTTGCCAGTGTCTGTTCATGTTTTTATTTTTAGTTTCCTTATATTCGTAATGAAAAGCACAGTGTTTACCTCGAGGTTAAAGACTTATTTAGTCCCTCGAACAATTAGCGCCCTCGCTACGCTCGGCCGCCAAACCCCGTCTCGGGAATAAATAAGTTACTTTCACCCCTAGGATAACAATGTACTATTCTTTCATTATTTCGAACTCCCGCGTCATTGGTCATCAGCGTGCGGTGCTTTATAGAACGCAATGTATATTCGTACGCGCGACCGACGCCGGCGCAGGAGGAACACAAGTCCTTGAAGCTTATTTTAAAAGCTTTCTTTACTGCTGGGTTAATGTAAGATACGAATACGTGTTTAAAGGCTAATTAAAAATATACTTAGCATACTAAAATATCCCAATATCACACTATCACACTAATATCATATATGTGAAAGTTTGGTTGGATGGATGTTTGTTACTCAATCACGCAGAAACGGCTGGATGGATTTGGATGAAATTTGGAATATACATTGCTTATGACCTGGATTAACACACAGGCTACTTTTCATCATCATCATTACCGATTTTCATCACCACGCTGGTGAAACTGTGGGGCGCAGCTAGTTAGAAAATATATGTTTCAGAAGCTCGAATCGCTCCCGCCTTAGCCTCCCCTTGTCCGTACTAACAAATGGAGATATTTTGATGAAAGTATAGTAATTCTGATGTGCCATTAATTATTTCCCATTTGTTAATACATGTATACATGCCATGGCAAATCAATTATAACCAAAGCTATGATAAATTGATAGTAAATCTAGCTAATGATGCCACAGAGATTTAACTAATAAGATACTTGTCCCAAAAGAACAAGTTTTATCACCTGTCCCATTACACGAATACCTGTATCTTGTCAACAATTATACGTGATACCTAACAAAACGATCTACACACCTCTACACCTGTCTCCTGCAGACGGCCAACTTCACTGTACAGTTCACCTAATCATAGAACTAGGATGTTCTCGAGTTTTGATTCAGATAATATGATAGTGGCGCCCTCAATCAACTTTACAGTTGAGCTGTTCGTAACCGTGTTACAACGATCAGACTATCATTAGACAACTCGATCGCAATAAAAAACCGTAACTAGTAATTTGTATCGATTTTTCAAAATCGATTTAAGACACAGAATACATAAAAGTACAGAAGATTCACTCCGCAAAATCATTTAAATAAGTAGCGAGTAGCTACTACACAATAAAGTGCAAGTCAGAACGTACAAGCGCTAACTAGCTATATTAACCTACAAGTTGCCTCTCTGTCTATCGCGTAACTCATGTCGCGTTATCTCTGTCTATCGCGCGGCAGCGGGCACGGCAAAGTCCGACAAGACGACTACTTGTAGCTTCATCGTAAAGTGCGGAGTGTGCCAGGCCTGCTTAAGGTGAGGGTTTCCCACTTTTAAGCAACGCTTCTTACTACAGCAAATGACCATAAGGCTTAATCATCATCATCATCATCTAGAAGACGTCCACTGCTGGACATAGGCCTCCCCCTCTAACCTCCACACTGAACGACATCCACTGGATGCCCTCGACTCTCACGATGTCGTCGGTACATCTAGTGGGAGGCCTACCTACGCTGCGTCTTCTAGTTCGCGGTCTCCACTCAAGAACCTTTCTTCCCCATCGGTTATCGGTTTTTCGAGAGATGTGGCGTGCCCATTGCCCCTTAATTTTGTGTTTTTTTTTATAGCTATGTCGGTGACTCTGTAAGGCTTAATATATTGTATTAAAGTCGTATTTGGTGGAGCAAAATCATGGTACTTACACACAGTCGTCCGGGCGTTTCGCTACTTCTATTTTTGAGGTTTTTCTCATGTACATATTTCGAAAAGTATAGGTGTAATGTAAAATGTACTTTTGCGGTTTCCTCCATAATTATGAAAAATGTATAATATTAAGATATTGTAGATGTCATTTAATAAACAGGTACATATTTTAATGAATCCATAAAAATAGTTAGCTTCTTTTGATATAACTTTGTACATTAAACAAAAAATAAATATATTCATACCAAAAAACAGGGAGAAAACATCTAGATACAATACCTAATAGCCTAATGGTTGCCTGGAAGAGATTGCTTTTAGCGATAAGGCCGCCACTTGTGGCACTAGCTCGTAAGTGTTTTCTATCTGTATGTAATTTTTATTTCTGGTGTACACAATAAAGAGTTTTTATCTATCTATCTAATAGGTGTTATATTTCGATGGGAAATCCGTGAAAATTTCATATTTTTTTTCTATCAAGCAAAATGTCCTTAATCGTGTTTCGGTCTTTACGGTTTCCTAGATAAAACATTCAAATGTGATATGACACCATTTTTATAATTTTTTTGCCAAATACTTTCTATAACTAGACATTGAATGCAGGGCGAACATGTTCAGACACTTCATCAGTTGACCACTACTGATATAAAAAACACGCCCACTGATTCCATTGAACCTCACGTCATTTCCGACCAATACCGTAGGTATTGGTCGTATGGCCGTCACTATGATTTGTTTACATTTTGAACTGACGTTGAATGGACCAATTAGCATTCAGTAACCCCTCACCCCGTCCCTCAGGTATTTGACTGAATTGTTTCCATTGAAAATAATCGTAACTACTAGTCTGGGCTAGTAGCTATACCTAGTCTGTGTTTTTAGCTAACCATGGAAGTAGACAAACTGCTAGTATGAGGAATGCGCTGCCTGAATGGGTGTTCCCCGATAGTTACAATCTGGGTGTCTTCAAGTCAAAAGTGAATCGGTTACTTCTAGGCAAGCGTGATCCATCGTAGGCCGCGTCATCGATTAACATCAGGCGAGTTGGCGGCCAAGCGCAAGCCTATCTTACAATAAATAAAAAACACTCAATAAAACTAGAATGACCAAAATTGTTAAAAGTGGGAAAAGAGGGCCTTAACTTAGTGTCTTGTTTCTCGAACGGCCATATTATCTGTTACTTTATATTTCGAACCAGGAGTGGCACCTGAGATGATCTCGAACGCGCCAGAATGGGGCCCCAGTTTAGCACAGTTCCACAGGTTCTTTCACAGCTGTTGTACAATTATGTTAGGCATTTATTCATTAATAATTGCTGGGTACCATTTTTGTTTATTTATAGGTATTCAAATTGACATAATGAACTATTTTTTTTAATTGTCTAAAAAAAATATAACGTTTATTATGTAAATTATGGTATTTTGCGCTCTTAAGAATCTTGGAGCTTTAAAAAATTTAAGAACTTAAGGAACCCACCACACCGTCGAATCTATATATAAGTATACATATTATATACTATATATATACCTATTTGTTTGTCCGCGCACATCTCCTAAACCACTGGACGGATTTAAATGCGGTTTTCACGAATATGCTTAGCTATGACCAGATTGAAGTATAGGTATATATTATTTTGTGAAAGGGCCGTATTAAGGGAGGAAAAAAGGGTTGAAAGTTTATATGAAAATCTACGCGTACGAAGTCGCGGGCAAGAGCACTAGTTATTCAATAAAAAAGTCCCTTGGGCAATGATAGAGGTCTGAAACCAATCAAGACTATGAGCTTACCTTGGAAAAAATCCTCACAAAACTGAGTTACTAATCTCGTACACAACCAGTAACCACCCTTCATCCTAACCCCTAATGAAAACGTCTCGGCGTTGTATCGCGCGGGGGCGGCTGCAGCTCGCGGGGCGCGGAGGGCGTGCGCGGGCGCACCACCTGCCTGTAACGGAATGCCCGCTCTCTACTCGGGGATATACGCTTTGTGAAGATATGTCCTTAGCCTAACGTGTTGTTTTATATTAAACTAGCACCACATCCTATGCATGTTTTTTTTTCATTCTTTCAATCAACGGCTTTGTATAATCTACAGGGTTATGCATATAGACTGTACTAAGCCGAAAGGTGGTGTCTGACTTATGATGATTCGAACGAGAGTGACGGTGACGAAACTATTTGCAGGTCTTGTAATAACTTCTCTTCTTCTCTATCTCTAAATTAGTATAAAATGAATTCGCTTTCCGCGTCTGTCTGTCTGTATATCCGCTAACTCCTCCCAAACCAGGCAACGGATTTTGAATCTGTTTTCACCATCAGTTTGTTAATTTTCAATCATCATCATCATCATCCAGAAGACGTCCGCTGCTGAACATAGGCCTCCCCTTTTAACCTCCACACTGAACGACATCCTGCCATCTGCATCCACTGGATGCCCGCGACTCTCACAATGTCGTCGGTCCATCTAGTCGGAGGCTTACCTACGCTGCGTCTTCCGGTTCGTGGTCTCCACTCAAGAACCTTTCTTTCCCATCGGGAATCAGTTCTTCGAGCGATGTGGCCTGCCCATTGCCACTTCAACTTGCAGATTTTAATAGCTATGTCGGTGACTCTGGTTCTTTGGCGAATATCTACGTTCCGAATTGTATCGCGTAAAGAAACTCCGAGCATAGCTCTCTCCATTGCCCGTTGTGTGATTCTGAGTTTTTCCAAAAGTCCAACAGTTAATGACCTACTAATTTTCAATAGGAAACCTCTTTTCTCTCGTGTAGCATGAATATCTTACGCGGTCTTATCGCTTACAATATGTTCTAAACAGGCCTTTAACGAATGCTAAGTGCTCTTTTGGGTTAGTGGGGTAACGTTGATCCTTATTTTATTGTGAAATAATTATAATTTAAGTCGGTATTAAAAGGCGGCGACTCCGCGGGCATTAGTCAGCATGCAATAAAATATAAATAAAAAACGCGAAATACATAACCATCCACCATCACAACCAGTATAATGCTAATTCGACTGATTCATATTGAAATTAACTAAAAATAAACCTAAAGACAAACTAACATTTATTTCGAGATCATTAAAGTACAAAATTGCACAAAAAGTTGTCCTTAATCCATCTCTCTGAAGTCTGAACCCCTTTATAATGTAGTAGTTTTCGGTATTAAAACGGTATAAGTGATTTTAATAAAAAGCTAGATGGGAGTGTTTTTTTTCGGAGAGCAGAAGGTTCCGAATAAAATTAATATTTTAACTATTTAGTAAGAAATCTAAACAAAATGAGCTTTTAATGCTTCACCAACCCCTTACAGAAGAATGATAAGATAAAGATAAGATAAGATAAGATAATTTATTTACTATTATTATAAATCACAAGGAAAATACAACTGAAGTAAATTTTGGTGTTGTCTTAATATGGTATTTCCACTTGTAGTAAAGTGAAACTAAAACTAAGAAGTTTTTTTAATGCATAAATATGGTTGCGTTTGACCGCCAACTCGCCTGATGTTAAGCGATGATGCGGTCTACGATGGAGCACGCTTGAGTCATTGCATTTTCATTTATAACTCATAAGAATTGCAATTCTCGCTGTGGCTCTTGCACCTGTTTATCTGATGTTGAATTTAAAGTTTATAGACCACAGAACTAAGAATAATGATAAAGAAAGCCCCATCACCTAATGGGGGTGGGTCCCATAGGCAGGAAGAGAGAAAGAGATGACAGAACTAAAAACGTCTTCTATTTTATTGTGAAAACTGACGTGGCTTTCACACATTTTTTTTATATTACACGGGAATTACTCACGTAAGATACGTAACCGGCCTAATCTTACGTGAGTAATTCCCGTGTAATAAGGTAAGTTCCCCGTAAGGTCGGGGAAAAAGTTTCTTCGTATTTTATAAACAAATACAAGACATATTTTTTTCAAGTTTAATTACATTTAATTATAATATATATGTGCCATTTTGTTCGATAACTTGTTGCCATCTTGTAGGTAGTGACATGATCCCGTTACTGTAGAAATTTTGGGACTTCTGATCAAAAAAATGCAACAAGTAGTTTTGACAGTCCTCTCTTGATGTTAATCTAACACTACCCAAAGAATTCTGAAGAGATCGAAACAGGTGGAAATCTGAGGGTGCAAAGTCAGGGCTATATGGTGGATGCATTAACATTTCCCAACCAAGCTCTCAAAATTTTTGCTGAGTGGCCAAAGATGTGTGCAGTCTGGCGTTATCATGATGAAAGACCACACTCTTTCTGTTGATCAATTCCGGCCGTTTTTTCTAAATTTCTTGTTAGAGTCTCATCTGCTGTTGGCAGTAGAGATCCGAATCGATGGTTTTGCCCGGCGGTAAAAGCTCATAATGAACGATGCCCTGCCAATCTCACCATACACACAGCATCACCTTATTACGTGTTAATCCGGGTTTCGCTACAGTCTGTGGTAGTTGATTGAATCAGGCGTTACTTTGCGGAAGTCCATTTTCAAAACTGTTTTGATGATGAATTTCTAGTGTAATTCCGCTTCTACGTCGCTTCAAGTACAATAAGGAATTTGTGATAAATATTTGTTGGTAATGTTAATTTTATTGAGTTTAATTTTGCCTAACCTGATATAAAATATTAATTACATAAATTGAAAATTAACGTAACCTGAAACAAAAAGTAATTAATTCTGAATTATTTTTAATTATAAAATTATTAAAGTAATCTGAAACAAAAATTAATTAATTCTGAAACATAAAATATATATTAATTGGAATTACATGTATTTTAATTGAATTTAAAAAAGTAATAAATTATACCCGTTTCCTTAGTGCACTTTCTGTGGTGCAGTCTGTGGTGCTTCACGGCCCTTTGACCATGATCGTTTGCGCACATTCTTGTTGTAGGTGATCCGTTTTTCATCACTAGTGATCAATCTTTTCAAAAACGGTTCGGTTTCGTTACGTTTCAATAGAGAATCGCAAATGAGTACACGATTCATTTGGTTTCTTTCAGTGAGCTCGTGTGGCACCCAAATATCGTGTTTTTTTGTATACCCAGTTTTTTTCAAATGGGTCAAAACTGTTTTGTGGTCAATCCCCAGTTCTTCAGCTACGTTGTAACTACTAATATGCCGATGTAGGTCCACTTTTTCAGAAATGGCATCGACTTTATCCTTAACAGGGCGACCAGAGCGAGCTGCATCTTTGACATCAAAATTCCTGGACTGAAAACGCTTGAACCAACATTGTGCTACTCTTGATGACACTGCATTAGGTCCATAAACGTCACAAATTTTATTCGCGGCTTGTGTCGCATTTTTCCCTTTTTTGTAATAAAATTTCACAATATATCGAATTTCTTCGTTAGATTCACTCATTTTATCGAACAAAAAAAACAATTGAAAAATGGCGGGAAATTGCTTTTTACTTTATGTATTCCTTTTTTAAAATGTCATATTTTTAATGGTATCAGAACCAGCCAGATACAAACTGTACAACCGATGAGATTTTACTACAACTTTATACATACAAAATACGAAAAGACTTTTTCCCCGACCTATTATAAATAATATGTCTTCTAACTACTAAAAAAATATCTTTGTCCAATACACTGAAATACAAAAACAGTTATTTTAATTCTGTCATTTGAAGCCACTCAATTGACTGAAGTCATCACTAAAATTATCACTGAGCTAAGGTTTTTTTAACTTTCGCTAATTCAAAACATATTTTAAGTTTTATCGGGACGTATCGCGCAATATTTTATATAGTTACAAAAAACACCACCATGCTTAAAATTTGATTTCCTAAACCGCACCGCTGAACCCTAAACCTACATCAATCCTATCAAAAGGACAAGTTGAACGACCGCTCGTTAAAAAAAGGCCAAACCTCCTGTAGGGAGATTTGAATAGCGAATCCTGCGCCCTTTTGTGCTTGCCCTTAGCATCAAGGGGAGGGGGGCTGCGCACGCGTCGCAAGGGGGATTTTGATTCTTGGTAGTAAATTGTGTTAGGATAATGGTGGTAAGGTTTAGATGTAGAAATAGTGAATAAGGGAGGAAATCAAACCGGAGCTGAGTGAATACTAGGATGGGTTGAAATGTCGAGTTTTTCCAATGAAATTCAAAATTAACATAACACGAATGAAACAAATTGAAACTTGATTTCTTTTGAGAAAACAAACATTGAAATCCAGCCTCATTCCACACAGTTCCACTTTGGTGGATTTCCGCCCCAACCCTGGTGGCGAAGCCTGGCTTTAGGCTATCCTGAAAGTACAAATGAGCCTGATGAATATAACGCTTTACACTCCTTATTACTAGCTCCCTTCTAGGACTATTTGTGAAGAGGATGCCATAGAACAAACATCCGGACCCAAACAAAACATTTATATTCATATGTGATGATTCATGTCTGTGTGACGTTTATGAATGTGTAATGTTTGTACGTAATAATTCTAATTTGTACAGTAATCTGGCATCTAAACGACATAAAAAAAAGTCAATATTCCAATGAATCAGACAGCATTGCTAAATAACAGTGTAGTGTGTATGGCACCTCTGATTTATAATCATTTGCTAAAATGTATTGTAGATATATAACTTATTCACATATTCAAATACATACAAACTTAAATGTTTCCTTCAAGTCAAGGTATAGTATGATTTTGATGAGTACTTGAATGATAAATTTATTTTACTTTAACATTATATTATATTAGCCTGTATCGTCCCACTGCAGGGCAAAGGCCTCCCTTCCCTCCTTCCACTCGTCTCTGTTTGCGGCAATTTGGGTCCAGTCTTTCAAGTAGGAGTCCAGTTCATCCCTCCATCTCCGTCTAGGCCGTCCGGGAGGTCGTTTGCCATCCTGAGGAAGCCACTGTGTTGTGGTTTTGGCCCAACGATTCTCCGATACTTTAACATACCTACCTATTTAATCTAAACTTGACATTTACTTTGACTAAATCTTATATAATTAAATATATTGAGTTGACTTGTATAATTTGATAATAAAATAAAAGTTGTAGTTTGATAATGTTGTGATGTGATAATATTTTTGAATGTTTAGTTAATTTTTCCTTAGGTCCTTCAGTTTGTTTGCATGCCGAAAGGTCGATTATGGCGCTCTTCTACTGTAAATTTGCCATCCTATGTACCCATATTATACGCAATAAAATGAATATTCATCATTCAATCTTCGACCAAAATAAAATGAATGGACGGGCCCAGTAGAAGCGCATTTTTGAAGATTACAAAATGAGCGCCAGCGCTCACTTCGTTTCAGTCGGTCTCTAGCCGTAGGAAGTGAAACACGAGTCTATTGTTACGCGATAACGAACATCTGACAAAATTATGAATTCGTATGCTTCAACGAAGTGTAAATACACAAATAAAACCGATATCTATTTTTTGTAACAAATATACTGTACATTTTTATAATTAGGTGTTGAAGTATATGTTCGACGGTTTTGACTCGTTTTGACTCATCAAGTTCAATGGTTAGAGCCCGTCCATTCATTTTATTTTGGTCGAAGCATTCAATCATCTGTTGGCCAGGAACTGAACCTGGAACCTCTTGTTCAAAGGCAGACGCATCACTGAATTATGATCATCTAGTTGTTTATTTATCGTGTCACTCATCATGTGAAGAGCTTTAGACCCCCCGAAAGGCCTCGAGATGACCTAGAACTTCCAAGGGGAGATTTGAATAGCGAATTTTACTCTTTGTGCGAGCCCTTAAAGCCAGCCCGGAAGGGGGCAATAACATCATGATTTCATCGCTTATAAAACTTAGTTGGACAGTGATAAGCCCTGGGGTCTTACGCCCAACCACAGAAAAGAGAAGTAAATAGAACGGAAATGAGAAGGAAACTCTGTCGCCAGGTATTGTGACGGATATGTAATTGAACATTCTTATTTATGTCAACGCGTCGAACTCCGCGTCACAGTTGCTATGGGTTTATATGGGTGCAAGTGGCTAAAACAAATTTCTTACAAAAATGCCTTGACAGCCGTTCTAATTTAAACAAAAAAATAAAATCTTTTCTGTGCGCCCAACTGTAAACGCGGGCCCGATTAAGCGCAGTTTGCAATATCACACGACCGCAAACCGTACTTCGGCGCGTTAAGGTTCGCATTTGCGTGATTTTGCAAACTGCACCTATTCGGGCCCGCGTTTAGCGTTGGGCGTAAGGCCCCAGGTGTCGCTATACAGACCACCTGCACCATGCAAATTTGTCTTCTAATAAAGAACAGAAGCTCTTGAGATACTTTGCTGATTTTCTTTTGACTAGATATCAATGTTGTTTACGTTGTTCGTCTCTATTTATGGACAGCTTTGTGAGGCAGTAAAATAATCAGTCAATTTGCCTATTGATTCACTGCAATCGAACCTAGAGGCTATATAGAATCAAGTCTATACCTAATACGCGTCTATTTCTATATATTTTCTGTCTAGGGCATTATGTTTCTACTCAACAATTTCCTAGCCTATAATCAGAGAGACGAAGACAATTTGCTATACGTTCGCTAGCTGCACTGCATGTGCACACTTAATAGGGGGTTTTAAAAAAGAATATAAAGGAAATAAAAGTTGGCTGTTTTGTTTACGGACTTTTAATAAGAACCGTTCAGTCTTTATAAGAAAATTTGAACGTAGGAAGCAGGTTAGCTGAAGGCTTCCTGCTAGTCCTACTAGCGGCGTATCACGGTCACTCCAAAACATATTCAAACACTGCGTGGATACTCACGTTTGATCACGCTAGAGCAATGTAACGTGGTGATCATAGAAACACGTCGTTAATATGATCTCAACTGTATAACTTTATCGACATACAACACGGCACCGACGGCTTAACTTTCCCCCCGAAGTATAACAGCTTGCCTTCATCGAAAAATCTCCTCAATGTCACCTTAACCGCAAAATAAGGTCATCGACACAACAAACAAACAAACAAGCATTCCAGCACACTATCTACCCTTCATATAACCACCCTACGTGGACGGACACCTGTACAAATCTATCTATCGCCTACGCGTTCGGCACTTCATTGCTACAAGGGGAATAAGGTAGGGTTTTGATTTATTATGATACATGAGTATGATTATGCTATTAAAAAATATCTTCAATATATGAAGGAAGAAGGAAAGCGCGTGTCATGAGGAACATGGGGGTTGTTTTCGTGATTTGATCTTTCATCTTCCAAAAAGTTGAACCGAGTTTAAGTAGGTAACAACTTTGTGGTTTGGACGTTTCCCGGTCATTTACTCAGTCATAACGCGTACGTAGTTTTTAATCGCGTATAGACTCAATTAAAAAACTATAATTTTTTGTAATATTTACCCGCATAAAATGTAAATGTAAAAAAAATCGTATCATCACTTACAACGCTTGGATACCGTCCGTCCGCATACAGGTTTGTGTAATAATACCGACGCACGCGCCACCCCGACAGATGTTCCCGGTCGGGAGTATTCGGCCGTCTTCGGAAAACTTCGGGTTTGAAAGCCTTCCATAACGAATATGGAGATTATTGGTGATAATAAACTATACTCGTTTAAAAGGAGAAATTCTGAAGCTTTGAATATGGGGAAAAACTTTTTAAACAGAAGTAAGTCTATTATTTCTGCTTCAAAAGTGCTTTTCCCTAGAAGTGTGGAATTTAGGCTCATTGACACTGGTTATATACCAATACAAGAGATAGGACACAGGCCCTCCCTGATAGAAGCCCAGCAGTGGGAACATAATAGGCTTATAATGATAATGATGATATACAAGAGAAGATGTGTGTAGCGTCCGAAATACATCTGCGCTCATCATACTTACTAATATTATATGTTTGTTTGTTCCTCTTTCTGTAGAGACAGAACAACGGGTCGGCGTGATGAGATTTTATCCCGGAAAATGTACGGTTCCTTAGGGTAGCGTAGCTAGTGAGTAGTGACTATAAAGTCGATTCGGGAGCGACAGTCGCGAAAAGCGAGGTCAAGCGAGGAAAGTCAAAGAATCTACCAGTCGGATCATCATCAGCCAGAAGATGTCCACTGCTGAACATAGGCCTCCCCCTTTAACCTCCACACTGAACGACATCTGCATCCACTGGATGCCCGCGACTCTCACAATCTCGTCGGTCCATCTAGTGGCAGGCCTACCTACGCTGCGTCTTCTGGATCGCGGTTTCCACTCAAGAACTTTTCTATCCATCGGTTCTCGGTTCTTCTGCCCATTGCCATTTCAAGTTGCAAATTTTAATAGCTATGTCGATGACTCTGGTTCTTTGGCGAATATCCACGTTCAAATTTTATCGCGCAAAGATACTCCGAGCATAGCTTTCTCCATTGCCCGTTGTGTGACTCTGAGATTTTCCAAAAGGCCAACAGTTAAGGACCACGTCTCAGTACCATATGTCATCACTGGCACACCTGTCGGATCGCTACATATGTATTCCGTCTTGCCTCGTCTATTGGTTGATTGTTTCTCGCTCACTGCTTAGCTACCTCGCACATCTCTGGTAGTAAACACCCCTAGGCTGGATGCGTTGCGCCCGCCACGCCACCTTACCATATCTGCCTTGTTTGTCTGATCTGTGAGTGCAGCTGACCGACCCTGCCCAGCGCCATCAATCATGCATCCTGGTATTACGGCGGGCGCTTCGCTTCCGTTCCGATATGTAAAGACAAATTAGAACTGGCCTGGCTTTATTAATACTTCATTTGGTTTCATATTGGTATCATTAGTTTGTTATACACCAAGTTGTGTTCGAGTAGGTATGTTACGCTATTTCTCTGCCGATTGCAATGTTTTTAACCGCCTTCCAAAAAGGAGGAGGTTATCAATTCGACTGTGGACCGATTTTGATGCTTCTTTTTTATTTGAAAGTTGGTGTTTCCCATCTGATGAAATCGGTTTTTTATATTGGGAATTATTTTACATGCCATAGGTGGTAAACAAGCAGACGGGCCGCCTGATGGTAAGCGATCACCGTCGCCTGTTGATACCTGCAACACCGAAGAATTCCTCGATTCGTGAAGTTAATTCCAGCCCTGGCCGGGGGGCACAGGTCACCAGACACGTATCGTGGAATATCTGAACGCGTTCTACCGCGATAATGGCTGCTTGCATCATTTATCGAGGCGTTTGATTGCATTCTACTTTTACTGAGCTTTCTGGCCTAGTTCGGTGTATGTGTGTTAGAAATATGTGTTTAATACTCACCGTACTCCTTCTACTGAACAACATCATCATCAGCCAGGAGACGTCTTCTGCTGAACATAGGCCTCCCCTTAGAACTCTACTCTGAATGACAGCCTGCCATCTGCATCCACTGGATGCCCGCGACTCACGATGTCGTCGGTCCATCTAGTGGGAGGCCTACCTACGCTGCGTCTTACGGTTCGCGGTCTCCACTCAAGAACCTTTCTTCCCCATCGGTCATCAGTTCTTCGAGCGTTGTGGCCTGCCCATTGCCTCTTCTAATTGCAAATTTGCCTGCGACTCTCGCAATGTCGTCGGTCCATCGCAAAGCGTTCCACCGTGCAGTAATATGATGCTGCTGCCCGTCCCCTGGTTGCTCTGGAGCCTTACGTCCAACTCTAAACGCGGGCCCGAATGGGTGCAGTTTGCAAAATCGAGATACGGTTTGCGGCTGCGCGTCTAAACAACCGGCATTAAAAAAAAGGTAGTTCTTAATTCGATTGTTATTTTTTTATGTACGCGATATGTTTGCCGAATTTGCCGATTGAAAACCGTTTTATAATTGAAAATTTTAAATCTCTAGACTGGTCCTGTAAAAATTTTGATAAAAATATTCCACCTCTAAAGGCGAAAAATTTAGGGATGATTTCCGTTTATTGAATTTCACCCACTTCCAGTGAAGGCAGTTTTAATAATTTTATTGTAAAAAAAAATTGTTTCCTTTTTTATGCCATAGGTGGCAAACAAGCAGACGGGCCGCCTGATGGTAAGCGATCACCGTCGCCTATGGATACCTGCAACACCAGGGGTATCACAGATACGTTGCTTCAGAAATTGTGGCCTAGTTCGGAAGCTATGCTAACAAAGTGTTTTTCCTCTATGGTTACAAATGAACTGGCGTTCAATCTTTGAATACACGCTCCAAACTATATATCAATCGCTTATAGTAATTAATGTGGACTTCCGATGTTCTGATACATTTTTGTGCGTGGGCAGACAGCGAAACGAGCGACTTCCAAGTCACGTGGAGACCTGACTGCGCAACGTGGTAACCTGCGATGGTCCTGTGGCCTTAGTAGGAGCACTTGCGAAAAAGTTATCGTTACGTAAACGATAGCAAAATGTATGAAAAATTTAACAGCGCCTCTATCGGACGTGAAAGGAAACTGAATTTTTCATACATTTGCTATCGTTTACGTAACGATAACTTTTTCGCAAGTTCTCGTACTAACCCCACTGTTCACCCTCCCCCCACTTCTCGGAATAAAAGTATCCCATAAATTTAGTTTTTTTTATGATACTGAGTGACGAGACGAACGAAGTCGCTCGCCTGATGGTTCTTCACGCTTGCCCATAACAGCTCAACGCCACTCAGAATTTTGAACTTCAACAGTTCAATACCCTGGATGGCAATGCACTGCGCTCGTCACCCCGAGATATAAGGTGTCAAATCTCTGTGTGCCCTGTAATTTCGCCGTAGTTTCATTCCATGATGATGTAATCAATTTGTAGACGTCGGCAGCTCATTGTCAAGTCTCCTTCCTCTTCAGTCGGGTACAGTAGTTCCCCAGTCGGGTCCTACACTCGTAGATCACGGGACACAATAGCCCGTCCCCGACGCCGTCTGGATTAGAAGGCCATGGATTTATGGCGACCGTGACGGGAGACGCGGGGGAATCTGCCTTAGGTGTTCCGATAACAGGAAAACGTGTTCCATCGTAGACCACAGCACTAGAAATGAAAATACAAAAACAAAAACATACAGACGAACATAGAACCTCCTCCTTTTTGGAAGTCGAATAAAAATAAACAGCGGAACATTGAATAGAAAATACTACTTTAGAATTTAAATATCATTGAAAACTACGCAATACAAGCACTTTAAAAAGTTCCCCAGGAAAAAGTAAAAGAGTGACTTTTGTATAAGTTGTTTGGAAGTAAAGTTTGACGAGGCCTCGAAGGAAACGGCCCGAATCGATGTTCCCACTTGGAAGATGCTATTACGTGTCATGGAGACTCATTTGAAAATAGTTGCTATTGCCTTTGCTCGAATAGAGAATCGAAGGTTATTCAATTGTGTATGTGTGAGATTTAACTAGACAACTATTTCTCTAAAAGTAATAATTCTCAATATAAAAAAACCGACTTCATCAGAACTGGACCAAATTGAAATGGGAAGCAGTAGCTTTCAAATAAAAAAGAATCATTAAAATCGGTTTACCCAGTCAAAAGTTATGCGGTAACAAACATTTAAAAAAACAGTCGAATTGATAAGCTTCTACTTTTTGGAAGTCGTTTTAAAATTGCCTTTCCTAGTGCACCTGCTCGGCAGACAGGAAAATAACAATACATATACTTAGAATAGGTATTGAATTAATGTGATCCATACTCACTTCATTATTATCATAATGATACCGGTGAGTGTCTTCTAAATTTGTAACACATTATAGAACAAGTATTCAAGGAAATCGGCCAAGTGCGAGTTGGACTCGCACACTGAGGGTTCCTTACCACCACAAAATACAAAAAGTAGTGCAATAATTATCAATTTAAAAAATAGACTTCATTGTCACACAAAATTGTCAGAGCTGGGCCAAATTGAAATGGGACCATACGGGAAGCACCAGCTTTCAAATAAAAAAAGAATCATCAAGATCGCTTCACCCAGTCGAAAGTTCTGAGGTAACAAACATTAAAAATGAAAATACAGTCGAATTGAGAACCTCCTCCTTTTTGGAAGTCGATTTAAAAAAAAAACATTCACACTTATAATGTATTTTAGACGAAGTAAATCGGTAAAAACCATAATTTTTGCTTTTACCGACAAATCTATCCAATAATTTCCCTTCACTAATTCGATTTCTCCATCTAGAACTGATTCAACTGAAAAACACCAAATACTAATCCTAGCAGTTATATGAATATTTACGGGATATTTACCGTGGTAATGTTGTGGAAGGAGCTCCCGAAATTTCGACGCAATTACATGCACCATGTTCACGGGAAGACCTTCCACAACCTTACCACGGTAAATATCCCGTAAATAATCATTTAACTGTAGTGAACAACCGTGATAGTTTAAAACTAATCCTAGCATTGCAATAGAGAGTCTTCAATACATGTAATAGGGTATGTAGACATTTGAAAAGTTTTAAACGTGCAAACGACAAAGTTGGACAGAACTATTACATGATATTGAAGCACCAAGAATGGTCGTGCATATTTCATTAGGTTGACACTTGGAACCACACATCGGCTCTTACATTGTTGATGAGGCTTTTACGTACTGCGAAATGGCATGTCATTCATCATCATCAGCCATAAGACGTCCACTGCTGAACATAGGCCTCCCCCTTTAACCTCCACACTGAACGACAATCTGCCATCTGCATCCACTGGATGCCCGCGACTCTCACGATGTCATCGGTCCATCTAGTGGGAGGCCTACCTACACTGCGTCTTCCGGTTCGCGGTCTCCACTCAAGAACCTTTCGTCCCCATCGGTTATCGGTTTTTCGTCACGCTGTATCATGTATTTTAAAACGGCGCCATCTCTTGTAGAATAGGTGAATTAGTACTTAAGTTTTCACTTCTGGGCCCCGATTTTACTAAACCAATTGTTTTAATGAATTGCCACAATTTTTTTTACTTATGACACTATCTATTATACCAAAAGTGTCAAAAGGGTAAATTTTTTAGGCAATTCATTAACATTTAAAAAAACAATTGGTTTATTAATCGGGGCCCTGACGTGTAGTCCTGTGACTGATGTGTTTTTTTTTTAAATTAAATAGTTTTAACGGATTTTATCACGTGTATTTTACATTATGTATTTCAATTACTGCAGTTTCGAACATGTTGCTGTGTCCGTGGTCACAGGTAGACTGGATGACGCATGTCTATATTGTCTATAGAAGTGTTATGAAATTATTCACAAGTACCGTCAAAGATTTTTTTCAAAACTATCCTATTTACGCAGTATGTGCTCACGGTGTAAAAATAACAATCATTGGCGGTACTTGTAACTAATTTCATAACATAGTGTACAAACGGCAGGAACAATAAAAAAAGTTGTCAAAAATAAAAACCCCAAAAAAAAAACCACAAAAAACAAAAAAGAATTAAACATAATTTATTTATAGCTAAAATACACGCTAGTTGATTGAATCAGGCGTTACTTTGCGGAAGTCCATTTTCAAAACTGTTTAATGATGAATTTCTAGTGTAATTCCGCTTCTAAAAAGCGGAATTACACTAGAAATTCATCATTAAACAGTTTTGAAAATACACGCTATAAAATCCGTTTAGCATTTTAGCCCAATAATAATAATGTGCCTGAAAATTCTGTAAGATTCTAAATCGAGATTCATTGTGATTGTGAACAATCGAATGAAAATAAACAAATGTTTCACATTAAAAACTGACTTCAAAAATATATGAAAAACTTAATAAGTGCCTATAAAATTTGAGGGTTGCCCTCGATTTCCCTGGCATCTGAAGTCCCATCATCAGATCCTGACTTGGTGAAAATTGGACCAAAATGGAAATATACCCTACCGAACAAAAGTTATTTTATTAAAATCTGTCAACAGTTGGCGGAGAAATCGGTGAACACACGTAAAAAAAATAAAGTGGAGCATAAAACCGTCCTCTTTTTTTGAAATCGGTCAAAAATAACGGAGCAACGATTGAAAATGAAAACTAAAACCTAGAATCCCGTTTCTGGAACTCAATTTTCGATTAGCCTGAAATAAAGTAGGTAGGTATTTTATCTCTCTGAATTCAGAAGCTCACAACACAAAGCTTCGTACTAGTAATTTTTTCATTCACTCCTACCATGTAGTAAGCTAAAGCTCCCTTAATCTCCGTCCCTTTTTAAACAGCTGTCTCGCTCGGTCGCGAGGGGGGAACGATCTGGCAACGCCGCACTAAACGCAGTCAAAGACTCAAAGTACAGAGCGACCAACTTATCTGTCAGTTTGCCAAATATTGGAACTAAAATTTTTCACGGGAGGCTGTCAGTTTCGTTTAGAAAATTCGATAGTGGTGCCCTCATTCAACTCTACAGATAATTTGGTTGGTATAAGTCAAGAGTTTGCGATTATTTGTAGGAATAGATGCGTATCTTTTATGGACTGTTTTATAGACAAAAGATGCTTTTAATAGTTTTAAAATAATTGTTTGAGTCTGTGAGATCCCTTATGCGCAGTAAACAGATCGGATCTAAAATGAAGCGTTCCAGTTTTTGTTTCTACCACAGAACTTTATCATCATAGACACTATGAGTGAAGTTGTATGAAAACTCAGCATACAGCATTCTTGTACTTATTATGACGTCAGTAATCCGGAACGTGGATATACGCCGAAGAACCACCACACTGACACAGCTGCTCAGATGTGCTGTGCAAGTTGAAGTGACAATAGGCAGGACACTTCGCTCGAAGAACCGATAACTGATGGGGAAGAAAAGTTCTTGAGTGGAGACTACGAAACGGAACGCGCAGCCTAGGTAAACCTCCCACTAGATGGACCGACGACATCGGGGAAAGAAAGGTTCTTGATTGGAGACTACGAAACGGAAAGCGCAGCCTAGGTAGTCCTCCCACTAGATAGACTGACTACATCGGGGAAAGAAAGGTTCATGAGTGGAGACCACGAACCGAAAAAAAAAGGAGAAGAAACGAAACGGAAAAACGAAAACAGGGATTATGGCATCACCCCTCTCTAAGAGGGAGGCTTATGTTCAGCAGTGGACGGTTACTGGCTGATGATGTGTTAACTTAACGCCCTTTGGGTATGGAACTCTAAAAATTGATATTTGGAAGTAACCTTGCATT
This sequence comes from Agriopis leucophaearia, assembly GCA_949125355.1. Classification (NCBI taxonomy): domain Eukaryota; kingdom Metazoa; phylum Arthropoda; class Insecta; order Lepidoptera; family Geometridae; genus Agriopis; species Agriopis leucophaearia. Next base: position 507,694 of record OX421289.1, on the reverse strand, counting down.
GCATATCTGGTAGGTACGCCACGTTCCTCCACAGTAAACACGGTGTGGAGTCCGCAGAACACCTTACATCATGAACATTCCTCCGCACACATGCACAGTTACGTAACACAAGCTACTCTTGTGTTATTGTATCAGGTAGTCAGTGTAGGACATCTCAATTGACAGGAGCCATGGGATTCGCATTTTGTTTTACTATACTGATGAGCTCGAAAGATTTTTTATCGTAACATAGACTTGTGCTTGAAAAGATATTGTTGAAACGTTATGAAAATATCTTTTACGAAGCATACGCTTTCTGTCATGTCTGATCGTGGTCAAACGTTTGCCTTATCCGATGCAAAAAAAGGAAGGCATTGGATATTTCCGGGTCCCTACCACTTAAGCAGACCAATTTTGGGGGATACTTAAAGCCTTAACAGACGTGTCAGTCAACTTGGCTGACGAACCGCCGTCTGACCAACGGGAGAGAGAGAGATATAATTTTTTCGGGTTTTAGATTTAGATAGTTGGAAAATGTTTGCAAAAGTAATGCAGGTGAAAGGAATTTAAAATCCAATTTTTGTTCGGGGCTATGCGATTATGTCAGGCCCGTTTTACAATGCTACTTTTACAATCAAAAGGGACTGGACTAGAGTCTACGCTGTTCAATATGTCTGAGACCATGTCATACAACTTCCTCGCCGCCATATACGTGGTTGCGGCCAGGATACCTTGAAACATGCCATCATATCGAGGGGTTTACACCGTAATCATGCAACATAAATGTTCTCATAGACTCGCTCAGTCTGCAGTCGAAGGTGGGAAACATCTAGGGCTCACACAACAGAGTGAACGGGCAAGATATTCGGCCCTGCCTATCGGATTCTCGAAGTTATTATGTGGCTGAAGCGAAGTCGACGTTCTTGTGCACCATGGTATTCGAGGAAGTTCAGGCTGCAAAGGTTACGTAATTAATATTATACTGTGTTGAGGTGTTCTTGCTTTCAGCAGTCCAGTTGTGGCTTCCACAGACTAAAGCACGCGCGTTTCAGTCAGTGTCCACTATCTCCTGGCTGATTGGTCACCACCGTCACCGTCACCAAGCGAGATAAGCGCGTATCTAGTTATTTCTACACTATCAGACGCCTATCACGCATCAAGTTATCGTGAATTCGTTTCTAATTATCCGCTTTAGCTGTATTTGTGGGTATGAATATGGAGGAAATACGAATTGAATTGCTTTTCCTGGTGCCCAAAGGTTATCTTTAGGTCTGTTGTTAAAATAAATGAAATCAATAATATTAGGAACAGAAGTTATGAGCGCGCCTAAGGTATACTTTATCCAGTGTCAGGGCGTCCTACGTTTTGTATGCTGATTCACGGTCTCTTGTACGTCTACCCCAGTAGGTATTTATGTAATTACACTCGTCTTTGTATTTTCCTTATGCTTGGGAATAGCTCTTTCTCTTATAATGATGCCATCTCAGGTCAGTCTAGGCCGGCTATTCTTTCTGTCTCCGTCACTTGTGTCAATACGAATGAGAGTGACAAAAAGAATATCTAGGGTCCTGGAATAACCTATGAGTACTTATTCAGTCCAGTTTCTTGAGTATTGCAATTGGAAATTTACAATCAATAGTTAAGTGATCAATGATCATAAAAATCAGCGTCAATCGAGCAAAAGCACAGTTGTACGAATACAGATTGCATATTGTTCAATCATCGGCAGTTTGTTAAAATTCGGATATGATTTTACATGTATCTCTAGTTCAACTCAAAAATATCATGCATCTTTTATATAATATACTCAGATATAATATAATGCCCGCTTAGAATATACAAAGAGCCACCGGCACGGTTATAACACTTGATTTATCGTCAAAACACAACGTTACCGCTGCCTCTCCGATAAATATTCCCAAGAATTTGTTTGCTTCTCGACGGACACTGAATTGTTTTCTACAATATTTTTATTTATTTACACTTTGATAAGCAGCTTCATATCATGTGTCAAGTGTTGTTCATTATGTAAACGGGCTCTTTCTGTGCTTCCCGTTCAGAAATATTCGATCTGTGGAAACGATCTTCTCTCTACCTGTGTTCAAGTGTACAAAGTTCTGCTCGTGATAAGCCAATTCGTCTTAGTATGTGTGGGCACTTATATAATTACTGTGTAACGAAAGAACTGGAATCTATTAGAAAATTGCAAAGGTGTGTTACGACTTCGTGAATTGAATGGACTTTTCTATGTAGAGAATTATAGATGTATGCTTGTGTCTTGATAGTCTTTTCTTATTTTGCTTGTTCAAATTTTTTTCTATGCGGTTTCAGCGTTCAATCCATAAGAAATTCAGACGTTCGTACGTTGATAGAGTTTTTTTTTTTTTTTTATTGCGTAATTTCTTTTCATTTTCTAAAATCAGAAATTCACCGACTATTAAATTTTCAACAACCAATTCAAATTATTCAGAAGAAAAGGTCTGTGAGCTGTTTATATTAAAATATGTTTAGGAACGCAATTACTATGCTAGTTTACTGCGATATAGACATTTATTATAATGCTGTTGAACTTTCTCATGAACGTTTTCTTCCTCTTTGTTATCCCATCTTTTTTTACTATTGTATTTCATACATCTACAGTAACCAAATCGCAAAAGTTCGAACTATTCTAAGCGTCATTATCATCAAGATTGTAATGTCAGCTGGAACGTATATCATCATCAGTTTACGGCAACCCACTGCTGAACATCTCTCTCCCAAGACGCGCTACTTAGCCCGATCTTCGATTTTTCTTTTCCAGTCACTGCCAACAAAAAAGTGCCTTAAAAGTGTATGTCTCTTTTAGTTTTGTTCACTCCTCTGACCTCTACGTCAGTCGAATTCAAAATGTAGAGAAATGACTTGTTCTTGTTTGAGTGGTTTTCACCTGTCGCTAAAAGCTAGGTAAACAAAGGAAAAGCTCGCGTCTACGACCGCCCATCAATTTTTATAAATCCATAAAGCTCTATCTCGCGGCCACTAATTACACCTCCTTGCCCGAGTCCTCGGCGTGAAATTAAAAAATAAATAATAAAGTTTCGTTCGGAAACTTTAACCTCATTATTTGTTACGTCGGGCTGAGCGCTCCCCGCTCCCGGCGGAGCGGCAACGCCGCATTTTGTTTGTGAGGGATACCAGCGGGCGGATATCTGGTTTTGCCGTGGTTTAGGGTGATTTTGATATTGGAATGATCTCCGGGCTCCGACTGTTGGGGAGAACTCTACAATTCTCTCCTCTCATGCTAAGTTGTGCAATCATCATCATCAGTCAGTAGACGTCCACTGCTGAACATAGGCTTCCCCCTTTAACCTCCACACTGAACGACATCCTGCATCCACTGGATGCAGATGGCAGGAACTGAAGTTCTGCAATTGCAGTATGTTAACTCAGCAAAATGTTATACGTATTTTGATTAAATTAAGGGCTTAGAAGTTTTTTGTAAGAAAAATACAAGTTCGTATAATAGTATCTAAAATATTCTGCGTTAACTATCTAGATAGTTAATTCAGTTTTTTTTTTGCGTTGAAATAGGTATGATGACATGTACGTTTTCTCCATTACTTTCTGTCAACCGTCATTATTTGAGTTCGCTTTTCTTATGTCTTCTTTCACGCAGTCCATCCATACTTTCCGTCCTTCTACCCATCTTCACTCATACTCATCCATTTCCTTGCTAAGTGTTTCTTTTCTCGCAGCAAAATATAATGACTGTGTCACGTTAAATTGAAAGATTCAAAAACGTTATATATATTTTGCTTTGTTATGCTATTGCTATGTTATGATATCGAAACATGGTTATGTCACTTATTGAAAATCCACTCTCAGCGATTTTAAATAATTATGCTTCAATGTAAAATGCGGGAGTGAAGGAACTGATGACAGGAACCGCTTTAACTGTTTATTAGAAAGACTATATTATAAGGTTCGTCCAATCTATTACAAAATATCTAGTTTTACTCATGAATGACGAAAATACTACTAATTGCTATTTGATAGAAGAATATTCAAACCTCTTTTGTGAAATTGTGAAAAAATTTGCGCAATAAGAATTTCCATTCAAATATCACCATCAGATAGCTGTGTTTACTTGTTCAAGCCATTGTTCTCATAGAATATCAATACATTATGTTTAAGAATGTAAAAATATGAGTTAATTTAGTTAAATTTTACGAAACGTCTCTTTTTCTTAACAATCGTGTAAGAATACCATATATTAGATAATAAAGTAATGCTCTATGATACAAAACAAACTCCAAATTTCCCTGCACCAAGCAAATTGAAGAGTTGACACTAGCAACATCGGCCGGCGAGTGAACGGCAATCGGCCATGACGCCAGTAGTTCGCCCACAGCGGCCGCGCGCGCAGCTCCGCGTATCTTGGTGTCACAATAACATACGTGCAAAGTTTCTGTGTGCAGTGCCCTACGTTATCTCTCGTGTTGGAAATTATTGTGAATTCAGTGATTCACTTTGTCTTGCTGTGTTTACGTTTCAATTTCAAATAGCAGATTATCTATATTTCGTTTAATTAAATAGTTGTTTATAATTTTAAAACGGTAAGACTGGAAAGTGTTGTTAAACGGCAAGAGCTTTTTTCAGTATTTTGTGTTTGAAAATATGTGCGTTCGATTGGTTTGCAACTTTTTTGTGTTTTGAATAAAATTATATTCTAGTAATTATGTTAGTGGTAATTATATACTTTTTTAGAAATTGAAATTAAAAAATTGTGCATTTGGAACAGTGCGTTACCTATTTGACGAGTTAGAATCTCATCTTAATTTTATTTTTGGTGATTCCGAATTCGTTATCAAATAAATAAAATAAAATATCTTTTATACTTTTTGAAAGATTTCAGCTTTTCTTTGTCTGTCTTTTCGCAGCTTTTAGTAATATTTTGCGTCATTTTGGTTTACGGTTGTTTCATCTAGAATCAAAATCGTTTAGTTAGGTACTTCTAATTTTTTATAATTGTTTCTTTATTAGTATGTAACTGTAACTATCATTCTGAAAAATGCCTAATGTTATCGTAACTCGTAATTTTTGTATAGTTATTGTAAATCAGAATCTTCCTTCTTGTTTTGGCTATTATGTTACTTTCTTTTCGTTTTATCGTGTCTTTGAAAAGTTTTCTTTCTAAAGCATTTGCGGTAGTGTCAGGTCTGTTTTCTTTATAATGCTGCCTTTCTGTTCATATAATGTGTTGTGTGACTTTTGTATTCTTATGATTTATTTGAAATTTTGTTACAAAAGTTTTTTCTTAAATTTCTAACAGCCAAATCATAAGTGCTAAAGTTTTGGTCAGTCGCATCAAACGACGGAGTCAACGAGATTGGGTGTAATACATGTGGATGAAATTCAAATTGTATAAATATTATTATTATTTTATTTTGTTTGACCGCCAACTCGCCTGATGTTAAGCGATGATGCGGTCTATAATTATTTACAGAAAATTTGAAAGAAAAATAGATTGCCATCAAAATTATTTCCTTATATATTAGTTTTTTAATTTAGAGAAACAGCGTGTGGAAATTACATCAAATTTTTTTTTTTTTTTTTTTAATAAAATAAAACGAGTAATTTAATTTTTATTACTTTTCATTCAAACCCATTTTTTATTGATTGTTCTAGTGCATTGTTCTTTAGTAATAGAATTTATAGATTACAAACTACTTCCCGAAAACAAATTACCATTACCATATCTTCCCAATTTTCGAGAACATCTGCAACAGACCGCGGAAGCGCCAAAAAATTCATGATAATCGATGGAATCGATTGACGCATCAAACCATTAGATTCCACGCTATGCAATCTGTCTGTCATTCCTCGCCGCGTTTGAATCCATTTTACTTTATAATAATCGCTAATATGTCAATATGGAATATTGAAGCGAAATATAAAAAGACAGTATGAACGCTTTAGCTAAAAATACATTTGTAAAAATGTTGAAAATTTAGCCAAGCAACTGAATTTTACCTTTATTCTCTCTATCTCTAGTTTTTTTTTCGTTGGTACCTGATACTACTTTTTTTCGTGTTCTATCCTGTAATCCTGTTGATCATCGTCGTCCTTTGATAACACACTGCTGGCACAGACATGCCTTTGATTATACCATTCCTCTCGGTCCCTTGCCAATCGCCTCAATTCGCATCCTGCTGCTTTTCTAGTATCGGTTGGCCTTGATATGCACCAACCTAGTCTGTGCTTACTCTCTGTTATATTATCTCTATGATAAACAAATTCCCTAGTACCAGGCCTGACGCACTCCGCACTTTAGGTATGAAGCTACAAGTAGTCGTCTTGTCGGACTTGCCGTGCCCGCTGCCGCGCGATAGACAGAGATAACGCGACAAGAGTTACGCGATAGACAGAGAGGCAACTTGTAGGTTAATATAGCTGTAGGTAATTAGCGCCCGTACGTCCTGAATTGGACTTTATTGTGTGGTAGTAAGAGTCGCTATTTATATATAAATGCTTTTGCGGAGTGAATCTCTGTACTTGTATTTTATGTATTCGGTGCTAGTACCGAGACGGCGTAGAGGTTCGGAGCATCCATACCGTCGGTAGGTATATTGTAGTTCCAGAACAGTTGTTTAGATGCTCCAGGTGTGTCATCACTCAGACAGGTCCATTTGTCAATGTCCACTACTTACATAAAATCCATATGTAGTAGATGTACAAATCTGGCGGGACGTTGGTGTCGTTACCAGATTTTGCAATTGTGATCTCCAGGATTCCTTTGGATTTTTGTACATCGCCAATTTTCAAGGGTTCGTTACTGTAATGTATTTTTTTTTTCAAAACGACTTGATATGAATGCTGGTTACATTGCGGTGGTTCTTAGCTATGTTTAATTAAAATCAATTCAGCGTCAAAACGACTTGTCCGATATGAATGCTGGTTTCATTGCGGTGGTTCTTAGCTATGTTTAATCAAAATCAATTCAACGGTTCCAAAGCTATGAGTTCTTATTGGTTTTGGGTTTTTACAATTTTAGTTTTACACTTGTTATTAGTGTAACCTTTAGTTAACCAATTTCCTCAAGTTCTTTATTAGACGCATTCAACTTGCGTTGACCACGTGTCGAACGCTCGATGTTCTCTACTAGAAGTTCTGCCGTGCCTGACACTTAATCCTTGTACGGTTACGTTACATTCCGAAAGATGCCACTGCCTTAGAACTCGGTGATGTAATTCCGGTTTCAAGGCGGTTGTCCTTACGAATAAAAAGATACCGTAAAGATGCTACTTCCTCGAGTGCTTTACCATTTAAAACGCCATCTCACCTCTCGTGACATCCCGCACAAGGGTTGGGAAGAGCGCATCAGAGACGAAAGTGGCGCAGCTCTGTTCATAACATCGAAGAGAAACAAATACAAGAGCTAGATGCAAAACGTCACTAAGACAACGTCATTAAGGCGTGTCTGAAGCCTTCCTACACACAATGCTGATGGTTAATGGCACTGTGCGCCTTCCAATAGGACCGAAGACTACGTTTGTCTTCGTCAGCCATATACGCGCTCATAACCGAGCCAGTTTCGCCGTTGGCTCGTCAAGGAGGCCGATATATATTTATATATAGTGCTGATGGCTTTTATCAATGCATTGCTCGAATTTTCTATGTCTTGTTTTCGATCCTGCGTCAATCTCGGCTTTGCCTTGAACCCAGACTACATAAAGAGAATGTTTAAGTTTCACATGTGATTTTCACACTATTGCTTTTGAGTTTTATGCATCTTGCATGTGTATCTTGTGTATATCTATAGTAACAGATCTTACCCTCTAATTCAACGCCAAAATATCATATAGGTACTACTTGTGACTGAAGTTTCTGCGTCCTTCTGCACTTCTGCTTCTTTTAGCATAACCTGGTCATAAATCTAAAAACGTTTAATTTATGATCATCATCAGCCAGAAGACGTCTACTGCTGAACATAAGCCTCCCCCTTAGAATGCCACATTGAATGACAGCCTGCCATCTGCATCCACTGGATGAACGCGACTCAAAATGTCGTCGGTCCATCTAGTGGAAGGCCTACCTATGCTGCGTCTTCCGGTTCGTGGTCTCCACTCAAGAACCTTTCTTCCCCATTATCGATTCTTCGAGCGATGTGGCCTGCCCATTGCCACTTCAACTTGCAAATTTTAATAGCTATGTCGGTGATTCTTGTTCTTCGGCGAATATTCACGATCCGGATTCTATCGAGCAAAAAACTCCGAGCATAGCTCTCTCCATTGCTCTTATTTGATGCATGCACCCTTTGCTATAAAATTCATATTAGGCTTGCGTTTGTCCTCATCATGCACAGTTGAAATAAAAATGCTGATTAGGATGGAATACGCATGACATTGCCTACTGGTAACAGTCTCTGAGTACACCAACATAACATCTTTTTGCATGTTCATAGTAACAGATGTAAAACGCCCTCTAACATATCGTGGAAGCATCCTATCTATATGACTTATAATATGATGATGAATGCGGGATGACATCACACATGCCATAATAGCTCGATATATATTATCCAGTGGGCTGATTATAAAGATGTATCTATACATTACGTAATATGGGAAGCTTGTGAGACTGTCTGTCTAGGACGTCAGGGTCAAAAGCTTCTACTGTAAAGGATTTGATTTTTCTATTATTAGATCATAAAATAAAAAAAAACAGTCACAAAAAAGTTTATATCCTTCCATTTTCCTAATATAAACAAAAAAATTGCGTTTGGTTTTACCTTTACTATTAAAAAAACACTACACATAAAAACGTTTGTGACAAATTTCATCAAAATGAGTCGAATCGTGCAAAGGTAAGAAATATGTAATCACGAAGATACTGCATGTATGATATACGTCGATATAAGTCGCTCACCACCAGGTGAGTTGGTGACCAAACGTAGATCTATCTATATATATAAAAATCAATTGCTGTTCGTTAGTCTCGCTAAAACCGAGAACGGCCGGGCCGATTTAGCTGATTTTGATTTTGAAATGTTTGTCGTAGTCCAGGGAAGGTTTAAACGGTGAGTAAACGGCTGGACCAATTTTGATGAAATTTTGTGTCCCTGGAACGGGTCATAGTAGCGAGGCCGAAGGCCGAGCTTACACCCGCGCGAAGCCGGGGCTCGTCGCTAGTTCTATATAAAATGACCGTTACCCACGTCTTTTTACGTCGACTTTAAATGTTCTCTCGTCCCTCTTTTGACCTCCTTAATTCGTTCCTATAGTAAAACCCTTAGGGGATGTCTGTCTACGCCACATACTCGTAAGAAACCTATCTGCTCAATTTCAGCTTCGTGGATGTATTATTAGTAGTGAGTTCTCGATATTTTGTGATTAGGCAGTCAGTCGGTGAGTAAAGATTGTATTCTTTTCTATATTGTATTTCTATTTTATTTGAATAAAACACGACTAAATCATACACACACACACACATATATATATATATATATATATATATATATATATATATATATATATAAATGCATGCACAATAGGTGTTACTTTCTATCATGTTTTCTAGTAAGACCTGGGTAAGTACCAGGTCTCACTTACTATTGATCCGATTCTGTTTAGACTTTTATTAGACTGTTTTTTTTTGTATGTTGGGAAATATCTTCGACGATTGTTTACTGATTATAATTATTTCATATATAATTTATATATTTTATTTATATTTTTTTTACTGGACAGGCTATTATCTGGAGGCTAAATAATAAATAAATATCTGGGTTATATTGCACACACGGTCATCTGACCCCAAACTAAGCAAAGCTTGTAATATGGCTGCCAGAGACTGATATATATTTTTAAATACATACTTAAATAGATATTAACACCCAGACATAGACCAACACAAATGTTTGTCCTAGGTGGGAATCGAACCCAAGCCCCCAAGCGCAGAAGGCAGGTTCACTACCAACTAAGCTAACGGGGCTGTCTGTCTGTCTATAATTAAAGAAAATATTCCACTTCCAAGAGTGGAATTGTTGGGAAACCCCGTTTATTGAATTTCCAGTAGTCAGTTTAAAAAAAAAATAGGCTTGCACTTGACCGCCGCCTGATGTTAAGCGATGATTCTATCTACGATGGAGCACACTTACCTACAAAAAAACGATTCACTCGCGATTTGAAAACACCCAGATTATTACAATCAGGGAACACTATAATTAGGCAGAGCATTCCACAGACTAGCAGTAAAAAAATAGGATAATATTTACCTATCTTATGTTATTCATAAGTTAGTTGAATACGAACACATACATACGCGCACGCATACTGTTGCGAGGCCACAGGCCAGAGCTAGTGCGGCACATATCCAATGCGTCAGTGGGGGGACGCTACAGGGAGCACCACGTCAGTAATGGAACTATAACTGAATAATATATGCCGTTGCAAATAAAATCAATGAACATAATTATTGATAAACTGTAATGGTATAATTGTGCACGCTTTTATTTATATTGGTTATATTAGTGTGGGAAATTTATTGAGCTCTGCAGTTGCCGTTGATTTTCCTGTTTTCCCCGTATTTTCTGGTGTAAAAATAGCCGGTGCACATGAAATCTTTACAGTGTTACATCTTCGGCTTTAAACAAGATCAGCCCAAATAATATAAATGTTGTGTCACGGTCCATCACTGGGGGAAAACTGGGTGGTGGACAACGGGAATGATCGACTGGGGGTTCCGTACCCAAATGGTAAAACGGGACCCTATTACTAAGACCCCTGACCCCTATTACTTCGCTGTCCGTCTGTCTGTCTGTCCGTCCGTCTGTCACCAGGCTGTATCTCATGAACCGTGATAGTTAGTTGAAATTTTCATAGATGATGTATTTCTGTTGCCGTTATAACAACAAATACTAAAAAACAGAATAAAATAAGTATTTATGGGGGCTCCCATACAACAAACTTCGTTTTTGCAGTTTTTATAGATAATGGTACGGAACCCTTCGTGCGCGATTCTGTCTCGCACTTGGCCGGCTATTTTAATTTAAATTACTTCTGGATATTTCAGTTGCAAAGTCTGTCATGTCTAGGTGGAGTTTGTGATATGAGTTCCACGCTTTTAAGAAAGATTGTTCTACGATAGCAATCAATAGACACATATGGAAAGAGGTATATATTTGCTCAACAGGGGGACAAAATTAGCTTCTTTCTACCTTAAGGTGCCATCTCCCATCGGTTAGCTATCATCAAGGCTATTCGAGCTTTCGACACAGCTACTCGAAATACCAATCTGGTGCTCGGGTTAAACCATGTCTGGAAATTTTTAACCCAAGAGATTTTCGACGATTTTCTCTTGAGTAATCAACTGCAGGAATACGTAAAACTAGCAGTAGTGTGCTAACATTAACGTGTTTCGAATTAAAAGGCAGTGTCCAGTGAAATTACTGAGCTTAGAAAAAAAAAATGACTCTGCTTTATGGTTGATATTCCGGAAACCCGTACTAAGCAGTTTGATTTCATTTTTATATTGCCAACTGCTAGTCTGTGGAATGCGCTGCGTGAATGGGTGTTCCCTGATAGTTACAATCTGGGTGTCTTCAAATTTCGAATGAAATGGTTTTTTCTATGCAAGCGTGCTCCATCGTAGACTGCATCATCGCTTAACATCAGGCGAGTTGGTGGTTAAACGCAAGCCTATAACTGAATAAAAAAAAGATATTTAACATGTTAATATTTCAGGGTAACTGGTGCATTGCCGTGCAGGGTTTTGTAGTGTCATAATTCTAAGTTCTGATAGCACTTAACTGTTATGGACAAAAGTGACTCATACCATCAGGCGAGTGATATGCTCGTGTCTTCACTCAGTTGCATAAAAAATAAACTAGCTGACATAATTAAAACTTAGCTTTGGAGGACGTTTCAATTCCTTATTAATTATTTAAAACTTTCCTTCCAGTCGCGTCGATACTTCGACCTCTAATGATGATGAAGCTAGATTACGTTCAAATTACGGAGCTCGTCTTCAATCAAACTGCCTAGTTTGCTAGTCAGCTTACCAATTACTGGCTAACTTGCTGTACACGCCTATTTCTTCCTTTACCAGCGGTACTACTGGAAACAATACACACCTACTTTTATATACTACCAATATAAAAAACTGACTTCATAAAAATGTCAGAACTGGACCAAATTGAAACAGGACCACACGGGAAGCACCAGCTTTCAAATAAATAATTATAGAAGATAGAAGGTTTTAAAAAATTCGGACGGGAAGACAGACAGACAGACATACAGACGGACGGACAGAACGAATTTATAAGGGTTCCTTGTCGGGCTACAGAACCTTAAAAAAGAATCGTCAAAATAGTTTCACCCAGTCGAAAGTTCTGAAGTAACAAAAACATTTTTTTTAAAGCAGTCGAATTGAAAAATTTCTTTATGAAATCGGTTAAAAACTATACATATATCTGGTCAGCGTAAAAAATTACCAAACCGTAATTAGCATTAAATTTTTTTACAAACTTTTTTTTTTTTTATGATTCTGGGTGACGAGACCAGCGAAGTCGCTCGCCTGATGGCTCTTCACGCTTGCCCATAACAGCTCAACGGCCACTCAGAATTTTGAACTTCAACAGTTCAAAACCCTGGATGGCAATGCGCTGCGCTCGTCACCCCGAGATATAAGATGTCAAATCTCTGTGTGCGCTGTCATTTCGCTGGAAACATTGCCCTTCAATCCGGAACACAGTAGTGTTTGCACACTACTGCTTGGCGGTTGAATAACTGGCAAAGGTGTGGTACTTCCCCAGGCGGAGCCCTGCAAAAGAGTCCTACCACTACATATTTGCGGCAACTGGGTTATTATCAACAAACTGATTCATTCCCTAATTTTCAACTCTTATAGGTGAAATATTTTGATAAAATTCGATTCAGCCGTTTGGGAGCTACGATGCTACAGACGGACATACAGATACACATGCTAAACTTATAACACCCCTCTTTTTGAGTCGAGGGTTAAAAATACATGCTAACAAAGAACCTCCTCCTTTTTCGAAGTTAAAAACTACGCCAATGAACTCTCAGAAGCCTCTTCAAGTGATAACATCTCAAAATCAGTGCACCCTCAAACATACCGCCAATATGACCCACATCCCCTCCCCGGGCGGAAGTGAGCGAGCGGAAGTCGTATCAAGTGACGTCGGTGTTGCCATTACATGACGCTGCCATTACAGGGGAGTCCCGTGTCTTGTGAACTGGCAATATTGATGGGCGATGCGATGATGGGTTAAGGAAGTGACGATAATGGATCTTGCTGCACATATTATTTTACGATTTACTGACTCGTAAACTAGGGGTAACCTACAGTTATGACTAACAAGGGCCTTACGCCCGACCAAAGGCGTAGCTAGGTAACCAAAGGCCCTGGTGCAAAAAAATGGAACCCTATCTAAACTGGGTTAGGATTTATCAAGTAAAAATATAATTAATTTAAAGGTACAAAGCTACTTTATCATCAGCTCTTTATTGTGCTCAAAGCTACTTACTACATGTATGTGTATGAAGGGCATACATTTTGCAAGTTCAGTTTGAGGTTTGCTGATCAGGGCCCAAGGGCCTCCTGAGCTTGGTGGCCCCGGTGCACGGCACCGCCTAGCCCTCCGATAGCTACGCCACTGCGCCCAACTCTAAACGCGGGTCCGAATAGATGCAGTTTGCAAAATCACAGGAACGCGTACCTTTAACGCACCGACATATGGTTTGCTGTCGCGTGATTTTGCAAACTGCATCTATTCAAGCCCGCGTTTAGAATTGGGCGTAAGACCCCAGGGCTGGAACACCTGTTCGGTTTTACGCACGGCCAAAAATCGAAACGACTTGCCGGCTTTCTTGTTTCCTGAGAGATATAATCTGGGCCTTTTCAATGTCAGGGTGAATAGGTATCTTCTAAATCTGCGTGCTTAATTTCGACCACATCGTCGCTTACCAGCAGGCTAGTTGGTGGTCAAACGCAGTCCGTGTATTTGCGAGAAAATAAAAAAAGTTTTTTCTACATCGCCTAGCTCAACCTTTGACCTTGATCTCACCTAATGGAAAGCGATGTTGCGGTCGAAGATAAAACACGTTTGATTAGTAGTATTCTAGTAATCTTAGACTTCAACTGTCCAAGATAACAATGCTGCGGAAACGGACAGAGGCAAGCTAGAGGCAAGGCGCTCCATTGTATAGCCGCTCTACGCTTCAAGTAGATTATGAATCTTTCTTTCGGTTTCGTTCGTTCCTATAACGGCAAGAAAAATAAAGTAATTTTTTTTCGTTCGATAAAATGGTTATCAATTTTGTAAGCACAGCGGAGAAGCGAGTAAAAAATTACGTAAGTACAGTGCGCGGCGCTGAAAAGTTCAATATAGGCCATAGGGTGTCTTCAAATGGGGAGTATAAACAGGATCCTTCTAGGCAAGCGTGCTCCATCATGGTCCGCATCAGGCATGTTGTGAACAAACGTAAGCATATCATAAATTGAAAAACAAATTTAATACAGATGCAGCAGCAGGTATTTTAAGAGGTGGCCATATTCTGGTCAAAAAACGTAATTTAATTCACGATCATTAACGTAACATTGACTCTATAAGTAGATATTTTCCGTAGTTTTGCTGGATCCGACTTGTGAGACGTGCATTCAACCGCCACGGGGCCTGATTCTCCGTTCTCCCTACATAAATAAATCACGCGATTAGTAGCGTATAAATATTGAATGCGCGTGCGCCGCGTCGTCGTTCCGTCTACATTAGCAGATCGACTGCTGTTTATTTAACAGCTCGACTTGACTGCTTTGGATTAGAATTGTCTTCCTGTTCTGGCTGAACCACGAAACCGCGATTTGTAACGGTGATAGCTCAGTGGTTCATCACTGCTGAACATAAGCCCTAATGTCCTATGGCTGAAATTATGATGATGTTGATAAATCAGATGTTTGACCAAGCAAGCTCAATATATCACCAATCACTTGGTACATGATTGTGTATGACAGGCACGACAGTCTGCATCTCCACAACCGTTCGATCAGGCTCACAATTCTGCTACATTCGACATTGTTCCTGCTCCGTCACTCTCACTGAGATGTACGAGAGAGCGAGGGAGACGGGTAGAATGTCGACAGCGGCAGGATTGAAACAGCCACGTAGGCAGATAAAATCTAAAGGCCGCAGCCTACATAATGAAATGCCGCACATATATAAAGTCTTAAGTTTCTCGGAATTCCTTACGCCTGCGTTGAATTGTAATTGATATCTTTGTGATTGACTCGATCGAGTGAATGATACATTATTCATTAAAAAACTTTTACAGGGTTATCGGCAATTAACAAATAAATAACTGGCCAAGAGCGTGTCGAGACACGCATATCGAAGGGTTCCGTAACCAAAGCCATATAATTGTGGTCATAGTTCAGAAATTGGTGGTTATAGACAAATTCGAACGAACGAGGTTCTGTGGACTTGGCAAATTTCAGAGATGTATCATCCCGACATAGCATATACTTTTTATGGTTTAACCATAGAGAAAACTGATTGAGAAACATTCTTTGTTAAGATAATTTTACAGAAAGGTCAATAACCTTTGAACTAGAACGCATTGAATTTAATTACAGTTTTATCGCTGTTACTCAAAAAGTTATAATAAGATAATGTTCGAAATAATTTTGAATGAAGGTTTTAAATATAACCTATCCGTGTTGTAAGTTACAAGTTTATATGTCTTATAGTTTAGAAATGCATGGGGGTCCAATTTTTTTGCCACTTTGAAAGGATAAACTTTCTAAAAAAAGTGATGTATGAAACCTTACCTTCATTTTAAAAGACATTTTCAAAGTTACCCCACACGAAGAGGTCAGTAAAAAAAAAACATCCCCATTTCACATGTACCAGAGCCACCCCTAAAATGCAATATTATTTATTTTTTATATAATATACTTTAAAATTGAGATCTATATTAATAACTGTCATTTTGCAAAGTTTCATGGACCTATCTTAATACATAATTATAGAAGTTAGAAGGTTCTAAAAAATTCGGACAGACGGACGGACAGAACGAATTTATAAGGGTTCCTTGTCGTGCTACGGAACCCTAAAAAACGACTTCAAGGCTATAAAAAAAACTATTTCATGACGACGTCTTTGGGGTTTTTTTTTCTATGTAGGTCTTCAAGTCGTTTTTTCCGTAGACCTTCGTCTTTTTTTGTGGAAATTACTGTCTTCGATCTAAGTTGATTTTTCCAATTATTTGTTACCTGTAGGGACACCTTGGGGTAGATGTACCACGTGGACAACATTTTGTCGTGGCGCGTATCAGAAGGGCTTGTCCCTACACATGTGTCTACGAGATTCGGCCACGTATATCGTCCCACAAATGCCACGTCCTTACCGTATTCCACGTCATCCCCACTTACCCCATTAAACCAATACCAACAAAGCAAACTTAACACACTTGGCCACCTGATGGAACTAAACATTTTCAACGAGTGGCTGACAGTTTTGTTCGGAAAGTTTATTAGTGGCGCCCCGGCTCAACTGCACAGATAAGTTGGTTAAACAATACCTGCCGTGGGGTCAGACCGGTAATCAAACAGACATTTAACTTCCTTTAAGGGTTACTTAATTGTTAGCTATTTGTGTGCTCTGCGCGGGGGTTGGAATTTGTGTGTATGGGTGTCTTTTAAACCACAATTATATTGGGATATGTAATTATGTGTTTAAGTAAAGTTTGTACTATTTTTATTGGGACGGGATATGGGAGCTTGTGCCATAATAAAGTTAGGTTTTAGAGACTGGACCAAATTGAAATGGGACCACACGGGGGAAGCACCAGCTTTCAAATAAAAAAAGAATCATCAAAATCGGTTCACTCAGTCAAAAGTTCTAAAGAAAAAAAAAAAGAGAACCTCCTCCGTTTTGGAAGTCGGTTAAAAAAAAACGATTTCAATACTATACCTATACATGTACAAACTTAAACTAAAAAGTAGAAAAATTACAGTTAAAATAGAGTACGAATGTCATCATCAAAACTAGCTGACGAGAACCTCTGAAGTTTGACCTACCAAACAAAAAAAGAATCATCAAAATCAATTCATAATCTGCAGAGTCATCGCGTAACAAACACACACACAAAAAAACATACATAGTGCTATGAGACGTTTAGTTTTTAAACTTGGCTCAGTATACAAATTATACCATAGAATCATCGAGATACAATACGTATAGAGTCACAATAGCGCCAAATAAATGTCCGAATCAAAACTCGGCGCACGCTACGCATTGCGCAGACTTTATGGTTAGTTGCAAGGCAACCGCGATCCGACTACGATGCCGCGCGATGCCAGTGCTACGATGACAGCGGACAAGCGACGTTGAACACTATGCAAGCGACATAGCGTCTAATGTGGGAGTGTGAATTATATAATTGATGTATTTTGACGGTTTTCACTTGACTCTATTTTTTTTTTATGGTACTGGGTGACGAGACGAGTGAAATCGCTCGCCTGATGGCTCTTCACGCTTGCCCATAACAGCTCAACGCTACTCAGAATTTTCAACAGTTCAAAACCCTGGATGGCAATGCACTGCGCTCGTCACCCCGAGATATAACATGTCAAATCTATGTGTGCCCTGTAATTTGGCTGGAAACATTGCTCTTCAATCCGGAACACAGTAGTGTTTGCACACTACTGCATAGGTATTGTATTTCGATGCGTTTGTATGTATTATATCTGATTGTAACAACAATTTCATCAAATTGTATGAGCATCCCGAGTCAAATCTCCATATCATACCAATCGACCACTTAAAGATCATTGAAACCATCGACAATATTTTCTAACAATCATCATGCACAATTGAACCTAATAAACACATTCAATTCTAGAATGTTCTAACTGCCTGCAGTTGCAATTTGAATCTTATCACTTAATGTTAAAGTTGATGTAGAAGTCAGTATCGAATTGTAGACTGCTGGACGCCTTATACGTGACATGCCGGATGTCGTAGTATGTGTGTGTGCGTAGAAAAACAATGTAAGGGAATATTTATAGTAGTTGAAAAAGCTTTGTGTGCTATCTTGGATCGTATAATTTTCCTAGAGAAACGGCTCTCAGAATGTATAGTTTAAGTAATTTTAATCAAAAATATTTTATTGTTTATTAACAGCGATTTGTTTTTCTACTTTCCTATGGATAAAAATTATGTTATGCGTTAATTATAGGTATAAGGTGCCTCCATAACAAACTAACTAAATGTATTCGCTATTATAAATAAATAAAATAAAAATATCTGGGACATTATTGCACACATGGTCATCTGACCCCAAACTAAGCAAATCTTGTAATATGGCTGCCAGAGACTGATATACATACATATATATTTTTAAATACATATATAGATATTAACACCCAGACATAGAACAAACACAAATGTTCATCACACAAATGTTTGTCCTATGTGGGAATCGAACCCACGCCCCCAAGCGCAGAAGGCAAGTACACTACCAACTGAGCTAACGGGGCTGTCAAATTATGGAGTTAGATAGGAACAAACATACTATATACACATATTTACACACATACATTGATGTTTATAATATTAGTGTGAAGTTGATGAAATCTGTGCACTTAATTATAAATGAACAAAGAGAAAAGTGAGTCAGTAAAGCGGTACGCTTGCATACAATCTATTAAGTACCGCGATATGTAATAAGTACATTATCTTATCGGCAACGGTCAACAGTCAGGCGTATGTAACTCCTTCGGAAGCATCGATTTACGCTGTTTTGTAACTTGTGGCACATATAGTTCAAATTTTGCACGGGCTATCATATTATGTTGAATATCGTTTCTAAAGATACATGAGCGTTTTGAATTAGTTTGAGCTTTCCATTGACTTTGGTGTGTTCATTTAGCTAGAACTGTTCGTGGATTTGGGAGTGGCACAGGGTGGTATGACTAGGACCAACTTTGCTTTTACTATTCAAATCAAGTGGTCTTTCCATATATTATTTTCTCCATCAATTAAATTTTAGCGAGTCACAATAAGTATTGAGGTTTAGGTAAGTTCCTATTGGTAGAGTGGTCAGTTTTAGGCTTTCGAAAGGTTTATTTTGCCTTTGATCTTACTAAGGCATGCGGCTAAGTTGTCCAAAGTGGTGGTATCCAGGTCAACAGACGGGCGCGGGACGGGAACCGGTCGCGACAGATGCGCGGCAGGTGAGCACTCCACGCCACGCGACCTGACGTGTGAATCCGAAAGAAAGAGGTAGAGGGGGGGGGACTTTCTTTTTTTGACTTGTAGAATGAAACGGTGCTAGGTTAGTGGTAGATGGGAGATAGGATTCTGAAATAACTGGGATCGAAGAAAACTGTCTTTTTAATGCCTTAAATATGTTAATTGTTTTCACAACTTGTAAATGATAGATCACATCTACACTAATATTATAAAGAGGAAAGATTTGTACCTATTTTTGTATGTTTGTATGTTTGTAATGAATAGGCTCCGAAACTACTGAACCGATTTGAAAAATTATTTCACTGTTGGGAAGCTACACTATCCCCGGGTGACATAGGCTATATTATATTTTGTAGCGAGGCCGAAGGCCGAGCTTACACTCGTGCGAAGCCGGGGCGGACGGCTAGTATCATATAAGTTACGAACCATTCCAAAAAATTATAATGCCATCTTTTTACATTGTTCAACTGACTTCAAAAAAAGGAGGTTCACAATTTGATTGTATTTTTTGTGTACGTTACGTGATATCTTCTTCCTCTCGATTTCTTTATCCCGATTTATCTCATATGACAAGGCTGGTCCTATTCAAATAACAAATTACGAAAAAAAAATACGACATGAAAGCGCGCTTATTGAACTCCCCACTTTCCGTAAAGTCGGTTTTTCATCATCATTATCATCAGCCAGAAGACGTCCACTGCTGAACATTAGGTCTGCCCCGTAGAAATTGACATTGAACGACAGGCTGCTATCTGCATCTACTGGATGCCCGCGACTCTCACGATGTCGTCGGTCCATCTAGTGGGACTCACTATGCCCTGATCATTGAGTAGTGACCTGAAAACAAAGAATACTGCATTGTCCATCACGATATTGAAAAGAAAAACCTAATTGTATTATACATATATAATTAGAAAAGCCATTTGAAAATTTAATTACAAACGTGTATAATTATAATAATAGACATGCCACCGGACTCTAGGTCAAGCCTGTGAGGACGACGGGGCGATTCGATAAAATTATAAAATGACGGTATTTTATGAAAACGAATGCAAAGGCGCCATAAATTGACATTGGCAGTACAATGAATGACATGTCAGATTACAGCTACAATAACATTGTCAAAAGCTGAATAAAAAAAAAACTTTTAATATTTCACTGAAATATATGTACTTACGTTCAATAATTATTATCAATATAAAAACAGACTTCATAATAATGTCAAAACTTGACCAAATTGAAATAGGACCACACGGGAAGCATCAGCTTTCAAATAAAAAAAGAATCATCAAAATCGATTCACCCAGTCGAAAGTTCTGAAGTAACAAACATTTAAAAAAAGTCGAATTGAAGACCTCCTTTTTGGAAGTCGGTTAAAAACCTAGTGAAAGTGATCAGAATTCGTGGGTTTCGTTCAAGTTTTTTACAATATCATGGAATAGAATAGAAATCTTTATTGGCCTTATAACATTGTCAGTTAAACTAGGCAAGTCAAATTTACAATAATATTTAGGTTTATCACATTTAAAATAAAATAAAAAAACTACAGAATGAGTAAGTCTAAGTAGTCCTATCAAAATAAACAATAATATCATTGACCCTGTGAGATCAAATTAATGCTTGGGCCCAGTTCAACGATGAAGATAATTCTACCGATCATCTTCGCGAAGTCATTGCAGTGTCCTTCGACCGGCCAACCATCAGAATAAATACCCTTGGCCCATCACAACACAACACTATGGCAACACTGCGGCTACACCGCAGAAGCCGCGAACAAAAGTCGAATTAGACAAATGAAAGAAATCTTGAGACTCAGAACTCCGACAGTTCGTGTTACCGAATCTAGATACTCAGAAAGTATTTCATTTCAAAGTAAGATACGACTTGATACTTTTTAACCTACTTCAATAAAGGCTCTATGGAGGTTCAATAGTTCATAGTTAATTTATTCATATCAGAAAGATACATGTCACATACAGATTATTATTAACTTATGATATATATTTTTTTAAATGATTAATTTATTATATAATAACATTATAATAATTTAGAAAAAAACATGAAAAATTTAAATAATTAATACCATCAACAAAAATTAAAATACTTATCTAATACTATTAAATAATAATAAAAAACACTAAATTAAAGTAATAGTAATAAAATCATATAAAAATAGTATTCATTGTCATGTCAGTCCAAAGAATGCAAATAAATATAAGTAATTGTTTTTTACATGGATATTTTTTTATTTTTTTTATATGGATTATTAATTTTGAGCTTCTTTAAAAATGTCGAAATCGTAAAAAGTTTGCGCGATAAGCCAGCGTTTAAGACGAACTTTAAAACAACTTACACTTGGAGAATTAAGGAGGTTCTATGTTCTACTGTTTTTTTTTATGTATGTTCACTGATATTTCCCCCAATTGATGACCGATTTCAAATGTTTATTTTTTGTTCGGTAGGGTATACTTCCAATTTGGTCCCATTGTCAGCGTCACTCAAGTTAGGATCTGATGACGGGATCTCAGGGAAATCAAGTGCAACCATCAAATTGTATAGGCACTTATTACGTTTTTCATATATTTTCTAAAGCTGTTCAAGTATCTGCGTCTGACAATCATCATCTCATATGGATGAGCTGATGATGAAGGATACAACTTCTCAACGGTTAGGAGTTGAAAGAAAATTCTTTCGAAATTATACGTACATATAGTCGGATAGTTGTATTCTTCAGGCTATTAGAACCGACTTCAAAAAAGGTGGAAGTTCTATGTCTGTGTGTTAAGTCGGTTTTTAATGTGATCCATTTGTTTTAAGATGTTAAGCTATAATGCGGTGTAAGATTCGGATTCAATCGCGATGTGAATAGACCTAGATTGTAACTAAAGTTAAATGATTATTTACGGGATATTTACCGTGGTAAGGTTGTGGAAGGAGCAGTCTTCCCGTGAACATGGTGCATGTAACTGCGCCGAAATATCGGGAGCTCCTTCCACAACCTTACCACGGTAAATATCCCGTAAATAATCATTTAACTTTAGTGAACAACCGTGATAGTTTAAAACAGTGTTTAGATTGTAACTATCGGGAAATACCCATGTCAGTAGCGCATTCCACACTCTACCAATTAGCACATTAACACTGAAATATAGTGGAATCAAAGCGCTTCGTTTTGGTTCTCGGATCTTCCACCACGGAACGGTGTCGCCTTTTCGTGCCCACCCTGACCGTCCGATAGAAATATGGGGAGGAAGACTTTTGATATTTCATTAATGCTAATTGATAATTAACTTTACATCTCCATATTTACAATACAATACAATACAATATCTCTTTATTACACACCGAAAAATACAGAATAAACTTAAACTAACATCAAACAGCGACAATTTACGGCGCGGTTAAAGCATGATGCGGGATTTCTTTGCGAAAATATTATGTTCTGTAATTTCTCTGATAATAGGCATGTGGCCTAATGTTTAATTTATTACAGTTACCAGTTAACTAAATACCATTACACATACTGAAAAAATACATTGAATTGGCTGATTAATCTCTGAGATATGAGCGTTTATTGTTTTAGGTGGGGATAGAGAGGGGATGCTCCATCCTTTTCTCGCAATGTGTGTGTTAGTATAGCATTTGTATGCTGCGCCTGAGGCTTGACGTCATAGCTCAGTATAGTGCGCTCTCTGTCTAGCATAAAATTATAATACTTTAAATTTTATTTTCGTTGATAGGCTCTATACTATTGGTGATCAGCTTTTTTATGAGGTAAAAAATAATTTAGTCATCATTCCTATTATGAGTACCAAAAAGTCTACTTACCTCCATCCCCCAAATGTCACGTCAAACCCTAAGGCTTCCTATATTCGCCACCCGACACTCCAGGCACAGAATGAATGGTAGTTACAGTGCCACATGGCTCATCATTAACATTGTCAGAAAAAACTAAGTGTTGTCTTATTTTCTCTTTAGTATTAAAAAGAGACACAAATAGTGACAGCGCTCCGTCATCTCTCTCATCCACATACACACCATATATAGATTAAGTGCATATATTTAGTTTATTTAAATAAATAAATAAATATCTGGGACATTATTGCACACACGGTCATCTGACCCCAAACTAAGCAAAGCTTGTAATATGGCTGCAAGAGACTGATATGTTTTTTTAAATAATTTCTTAAATAGATATTAACATCCAGATATAGAACAAACACTAAATATTTGTCCTAGGTGGGAATCGAACCCATGCCCCCAACCGCAGAAGGCAGGTTCACCAACTGCATGGGCCAACAGGGTTGTATTTAGTCATTACATAAGTTTATAATTGACCCAGTGAAGAGATTCCTGTTTTATTGTGCGAACTGCTACACTGTGGAATACTCTGCCAAAATGGGTGTCCGAAGTTACAATCTGAATGTCTTCAAGACGCGAATGACTCTGACTCGGTTTCTTCTAAGCAAGCGTGCTCCATCGTAGACCGCATCATTGCTTAACAACAGGCGAGGTGACGGTCAAATAACAAGCCTATTATTAAATTAAAAATAAATATATCCAGATTATCTAGTGTTTGCTAGTAAAAGAGATCGCTTTTAGCGGTAAAACCGCCACTTGCTGCAGCTCGTAAGTTTTTCTGTCTATCTGTAATTTTTGTTTCTGGTGTGCACAATAAATAATTTCAGGTTTACTGATAATCAGTAAGCATTCTCGTTCAATACGTTTTTTTTTTCTACGTTTGATCAAAGTCCGTGGGCAAAAATCTGCTATTTCATATATTTTGTCGGGAATGAATTATTTTTTCGTATGAACTGATTCTTTTTCGCGAATTGCGAAAAGTCGTAGTACAGAATTTGTTTGCTTTGATGTACTGACTTACTGAGCCAGCCCTTAAGAGGATGCTAACTTATATATTTATATGATTACTAACGGGATATTTACCGTGGTAAGGTTGTGGAAGGCGCTCCCGATATTTCGACGCATTTACATGCACCATGTTCACGGGAACACTGAAGAATGCGGGTGGGTAGGTGTTACCAGTAAGGTATATTGTGTGACTTAGTATTCATGTTCATTATAATCCGTGTTGTAGTGCGAAGGGTCGAGTGCATGGTGTACGTGTGAATCAGCTGATTAGAGTCGGAGTCGGGTTACGACGCTGGTGGTCGAGACCACCCCGACGTGACACTGTGTATAGGGGTGTGGGAGGGAACAGTGTACTTGTGTGGACAGAAATATAGATTACCACTTTATTGTCTTTGTAATGACTCATTTTTTTTAATGGTGGCAGACAAGTTGATAGTACCTGATGGTAAGTGATCACCGTCGCCTTTAGATACGTGCAACACCAGGGGCATCACAGATACGTAGACGAACCTTACTCTATTAACAGCCCTTTTGAAGAACCCCTTATTAAAGCTACTCGGAAATGCCGCAGGAGCTCATTGCACAAATTGCAGGTGTGAGGCAAAAAGGAACGCGTAAAACGTACAGTGTGCGATTTCCACCGATCTATGATATGTGGATGAACTTTCAGGCGGTGGCGGCTGGTGCGATGATAAAACCGCGATGCCGGCATCAGATCGAACAGTTCTAAACTCTTTCGCGAAAACCATCCAGCTCTTCGACCACACAAATATTGTTAGAAGACTAAACCATTCGAGAGACACGTGAACAAAGTGTCTTTCCCTTAATAAAGAACATACGTAGAAGTTACATTTAGAATTAAATTACTTATTAGCCTGACCAGACATATCGCAGGCCATACGTGGATGAGATTGGCCCAGACAGGGATCAATGGCGCAAGGGAGAGGAGGCCTATACCCAGCAGTGTGTTGATACAGGCTGACGATGATGATTAACCTAACATTAGGCTAGATTGTTTCGAAATTAAGGGACGCCTTTTACTTAAGAAGGCGCAAATTGAGAATGAAAAAAAATCGCAAAAATCTCTCGTCATGGTTATTACTATAAGGATTTTAATGTCTTGCTAGACAGAGAGCGCACTATACTTACTAATGACGTCACTTGTGAGTACGCCATACAAACTCCATACTGACATTTTGTGGTCAAGGGACAGAGTATCCCATCCTAATGCATCCAAAAACTTTAAACGCTTATATCTCAGAACTTTATGTTACAAATAACAAATCAAACACCAGTCAGGTAACCTATTATTGAACTTTTGTGATATTTGAATGTCAAAGATGCTCTAATGAATTAAGAAAAATCTGGTGAAACGTAGACAGTTGACAGGAGGATATAAACACCGGGTGTGTTGTGCCGGTGACGACAACTGTGCACCAGTTAGTAAACACTGGCTGGTGCCATCTGACAGGTGGTGACGCGCAGATGTATATACTCACCAGCGGGTCAAGGACGCGGGTTCGATACCCCGGGGTTTCGTGGGGAATGCGAGTCTACCTACAGTAATGGCAGAACCGGGTGTCACCGCACTAGTGGCGGGGCACATCACTAATAGACCCCGCTGATTGGCTGGACGCCGTAACATGGCGTCATAAACTCTCTGTGATGTTTTAAAATATAATAGTAAAGGAATAATACAATTAAGAGTGTTATTCAACTGTGTAACTGCATGGATAATTTAGGAGGGTCACGAGTTTAAGGTCAAGAGGAATCTATTCGAAAGTCTATCTTAAAAAAATATTGAGAGTTGGACGAATTGTAGTGAGGATGAAAGAATGATGTCGGTTGTTTCTGCTATACCTATAAGTTGTGAAATGGCGTACCATTTCAGGTTTTTCTTAGTTCAGAGTTTAGTTAGTTTCAGAAGTCCAATCTGGGCTAATTCAAATGAAGATAGAATAGAGTCCTCAAAGATAGCCAATGCACTGATAATTCTCCGGGTTGAAAGTATCTGTCTAAAGGCGGTGGTATAAAAAAAAAGCCATTTACCATCACCATAAGAGGGCCCGCTGCTTGTTTGCCACTTATTTCTTTATAAAAAAAAACTGGATGAAGAAGGCTGATAGAAAGACAAGGGAAGAAGAAAGAAATATTCAGGGGAAACCAACATGCAGGGACTTCTACTAACAATAACAAGTCCCTTTATATAAAAAGTAAAAAATCTGACAACAGTATTTTTGGCAAATGTTATTTTGTAAACGGTACATCAGAGCAAAGTTCTACCGAACTTCAGTATCATTTTAAAATACTCAAGGATATGTCTCGTAAGGGGGTGCAATCAAATTTATTTATTCCTTCGCTTCACATGTCGCCATTTTGTATTTATGATGACGTCACCTGAACTTCTTTATTCGTCGTACAAACAAACATCCAATCTTGCGCATTCACTGTGCGGGATTTTGTTGAACAACCGATCGTGAGTTCCATAGTAATTTTTTTGCTCTTAAGGAAATTCATGTAAATATAAATATCACTGTAACGTTTTTGATCGAGTCTTCTATTCAATCGATGACCCCATATCGAGAATGACAGACGTTCTATTTCAAATGACAATCAAACTGCAATTTCATACAATTGATATAAAATCTTACATACCGACCAATTTATCTGTCGAGCTGGACAAACGAAACCACTAAAACTTCTACGGTAGTCTTGGTCAGAAAATACCTAGTTAGCGACCTCGCTCAACTGTTCAGATAACTTGGTCGGACTATTTTAAACTTGACACTTTCTTTGGACAAGAGACCTTTACAAAATGTGCGAGTACCTGCGCTTTCTATTATCCCTTTACAATTTCTCTAAATAAAGAGTTATGGTTGCTTTCCCATGGGATGCGAGCGCAAGGTGATTCCGAAACGATTATGTGCAAAAGTTTTATGCGCACGATTACTTTTTACCGCCCAGTTTTGCATTTACGTCCTAAATTCAATCTTATTTCTTAGGAATTGAACTAACAAAAGATTTAGTATGCGATTCTGTGACATTTTTCTTATTTCTGTTGTATTTGGCTACGGTCGGTTTTCTTCCAAAAATTTTGCTTGATTGAGTTTTATCTTGCTTGTGATTGTTTGTTGTGGTTTTGGACTTCTTTTGGGTGGTCTTTGCTTAAAGCATTCTCGTATTGACACATTACTGTTTTAAAATAGTTTTCTATTGTCCTTATATGATTAATTTTTCGTTGATCCATTGTAGAGTATAGTTGTAGGGCTCCGCCTGTTGTGCTATTGTCTTTCTTACTTTTACCCCAATAATTAGTTAGGACGAAAGCGTATCAGTCTTTGATGAAACTATCTATTTCGTATCATTGTGAAATCAAAATTATTCGAGATAAAATATTTGTTAATCGATGATTAGAAAATATAACATTATCTACATCATTGGTAATGATATCTTATCTCTTAATACTGTAAAATGGTCTTTGACCTCAGTCTTCAAACTTTGTAATTTTAGTTCTAAAAGTCGAAGGAATAAAAAAAATTGTTCACGAAAAATTTAAACGTAAACACAGCATTACAATCAACAGTGACAACCAAAAGTGATGCCTCCGACGAAGTGCAAAAAGTTCAAATTTAAATAACACAATGGCCATGCGGAGTGAACTGAACATGGACTCTAATTTCCTCACCGCGGACCCACCACCGATGGACTATCAGCCCAGAACCGACCTGGCTACAGAATACTTCAACACATTCAACCAGATATGCGACAACTACCGAGACTCGGACAACCTCCGACAGACGTCGGACTCCCTTCGACTGTCATCGGAAATTCTCGACGGGGTGCGTTCAGAATACGTGAGCACAGATTTCAACTCGAAAGTGTTTGTAAAAGACAGTGATTATGGTGAACTTAGTGATAAAGTGTTCGTCGGGAGGGATGAGCAGATATTCCAGTTTGGGCAGCCTGACGCCTCGGCGCTGTTGAGGCATAGAGCCAGGAGAAGATACAACGAGGAACATGGAATACAGCAGCCGCCAGCGACCAGTCAAGAGAGCGGGGTAAGACAAACTTATAGCTAGGGTTTTGTAAATTGAGTTTTAAGTTACATTTATATCTGTGTCTCGCTCTAGCTTAGGTCCTAAACATTTTTGTCACGATTGGACCAATAGCCACTTTTATGTTTCCGCCACGCATCACCAAATACTTGATCTCCATTCTAAAACAACAGTTTTTTGTATCGACGGAACTGGAAAGCTGTGATTGCAGTTAATAGCCCTCTGATTTGTAAAGTTGGCCGCTTTAGTCTACCAATTAAAACTTTATTGGTCTTCAGTCTACCAATTCTATCGCTGGACTTTAGTCTACTAATTAAAACCAACTAAAAGATTCAAAACTTCGGGTAGTACCATGAATCAGGTAACATCTGAAACTGATTAAAACCTTTCGCGCTCTACAGTAATACTTTAGGCTGTTTAACCTAGGGCTTTTCGAACGATGGTTCCTATCGAGCGATGGTGGCTATCGAGGGAATGTAGCTATCAATTGATGGTGACCAACCGATAGTATGTACGTATTGCAACCTGACGCTACCCGGTTCGATTGTCGGCCCTGCACCAATCACTTAATTAGTATTTCAGTAAATTATGTGCAGTTTAGATGCTATCGCTCAACAACGGTGAAAGTAAACATCGTGAGGAAACCGGTATATACAAGAACCGCAAAAAATCAAAGACGTGTGTCATTGACCAACGTGCACTGGGCCAGCATGGTGGATAAAAGCCCATCCTCTCTAAGGGAAAGCCTGTCCCAGCAGTAGGAACATGATAGACTGATGAAACTCGGGGTTCCACAAATTGGATAGTATTAGAAAGTCGGTAGCGAATCTGTAATGCCCCTGATGTACAGGCTTCATCAGTCGCGGCCCGTCTGCTTGTTTGCCAACCAAGAGATAAGTAGTTTGGTCTGTAATACTGTCCCAATGATACGTACGATAGGCGCTCGTTAGATAATGGCGCGGCGGTGTGTCAACGCCCACAACAAGTATGACCAATTATACCACTCATAAACACGACGCTGTGCGCCAGCTACACAACTGACCACATTTTATATACTTATGTATCCAGGGTCAAAAGTATTTTGGTAATTCAATTCAAAATTTATATTGCAACATTGTGGAAATTCAACATTATGAAAATATACTTTACAAACGAAGTATTTGAGCAGTGTGATGACATACGAAACTGAACCGTGGTCTCTCACTATGGGCCTCATAAGTAAGCTCAAAGTTGCACAACGAGCTCTGGAGAGGGCTATGCTCGGGGTTTCTCTACGAAATCGAATCAGATATGAGAAGATCCGTAGACGACATAGCCCACTGGATTAGTGAGTTGAAGTGGCAGTAGGCAGGGCACATAACACGCAGAACAGATGGCCGATGGGGCCGAAAGGTTCTCGAATGGAGACCACGGACCGGTAAGCGCAGCGTAAGACGTCCACCCGCAAGATGGACGGACAGACGACCTAAAAGATACTGCAGGAAAACGCTGGATGCAGGCCGCTTCCAACCGGCCCTTTTAGAGATCGATGGGGGACGACATATGGCTGAAATAATGATTATGATGACATTACGAAAATTCAACATTGAAACGTGTTTTACGTTTTTATTTCAATACACGCGATAACATCCGTTAAAATTATTTCCATGTGTTACGTTAATTGGCTAATGATGTGTGTGTGTGTGTGTGTCTATGACATTAGATTTCAACATGTTATTTAAAATGTTGAATTCTCCCTAATCCTGCTGCTGTCAAGAGGCTGGAAGCGAGAAGATTGGGTTGAGTGGCGTACCTTGGGTGCCTATGTCCAGCAGTGGACCAAGACAGGCTGGCTATGATGATCCGGGTGCTAGTTTTTAGGTTTATGGCCCATGGTCGATGGTTGGTCGATGGCCAGGGAAACTAGGGACATGTTGATGGTGTTACAAGTATCCATAGGCGACGGTGACTGCTTACCATCAGGCGCCTCGTTTGCTTGTTTGCTACCTATGGCATAAAAAAAGATGATAACGGATTAAGTGATTTTAAGACAAACAAAATAGTATTCAGATGGTACTTCCATAGCCCCCTGTAAATACGCGCGCCTGTGTGTGTGCCTCAACCCCCCCTCTCCACTGTCCCCACTGTGTAGTGTGCCTCATAAATACGTAGTCTAAAAATACCCCCCGGTCGGGAGCGTTCCAATACTCTATCCATAGCTATTTGTGTTTGTTTAATGATGATTTTGCTCTTCTTTTATTGGTGTACTAACGATGTATATAGTTTTGCTTACTGCTTGAAGTTTAGGACTCCCGTGAGATCTGTAGGGTTCTAATGTTTACCAAAGTTGAAACGGAAAGGAGTAAACTTAAGGTTTCAATAATAATAATACTCAATTTTCTATAGGATTCATTTTGGAGAAATCGGAGCTACACGACCTTATCCTACCATACCCTTTCTACTACAGGACAAGTAGGAAAACGGCTCATTACCACCCATACATTGTGGACTTTCCTTGGATACGTACCGAACGTTTCGCTTCTACGTTTCTAATCCGTACGGTCAAGGATTGGAACAACCTGCCAGCTTACTTGTTTCCTGAGATAATTTGGGCCTTTTCAAGGCGAGAGTGAATAGGTATCTTCTAAGTCTGCGTGCTTCATCTTCGACCACATCGTCGCTTATCAACAGGCGAGTTGGTGGTCAAACGCAGACTTATTCGCGTTAAAAAAAGTGAGAAGAAGTTTTTACGGAAGCCAGTGACATTTATTTTTCAGCGACTTGAATGCATTTCTTTTCTACTCACTTCAAAACTTTATTAGGGTTTTTGTATATATATATAAACCTTCCGTGAAAAATTATCTAACTGATGGTTAAAACCGCATCAAAATCCGTTGCGTGGTTTAGGAGGAGTTAGCGGATATACAGACAGACAGACGCGGAAGGCGAATATATTTTATACTTTGTAGAGATAGCGAAGAGATATGAAAATCAATTGTTGTGCATTATTAGTCTCGCAAAAACTATAAAATATTTATTATTTGATATTTTTTTTTGTTTTGTTCGTCTCAATATCTAACAGGCTTAGAAAAGAAAAAAAAATTGCAAGGAAAATTGGAAATATCGGGAAAACTTTTGGTAAATTTGGACATGACAACGTTTCTCGAGTCAGCTAGAGTTTTATAAAATTAAAAAAATCATTGACCGCTAGGATGCCAACTACGATCAGACAATTTGTTTATCAACCGAGCGACGAGATGCGCCTTTCGTTCACCTAATGGTAAGCGCCACGCTTTGCCATAACAGTTAACTGCCATCCAGAATTTAGAACTTTGTAGTGGTAGGACTCTTTTGCAGATTCCGCCTGGGGAAGTACCACACCTTTTCCAGTTATTCAACCGCCAAGCAGTAGTGTGCAAACACTACTGTGTTCCGGATTGAAGGGCAATGTTTCCAGCGAAATTACAGGGCACACACAGATTTGACATCTTATGTCTCGGGGTGACGAGCGCAGTGAGCCATCCAGGGTTTTGAACTGTTAAAGTTCAAAATTCTGAGTGGCATTGAGCTGTTATGGGCAAGCGTGAAGAGCCATCAGGCGAGCGACTTCGCTCGTCTCGTCACCCAGTACCATAAAAAACCCTGGATTTGTGGAGGATGAGGTGGATTCAACGTTCTCTCCCACCTAAAGCATAAAAAGTATGCTATCAGACCGCTATGTGTTGTATCCGGAATGTGCTCCCGAAATCCCGATCACGGTGTGTGACTCACCACTCACCAGGCGGTGTGATCCATTGTGTGGTATATTTAGCCTTTTATGGCTGAGGAGTGAAGTAGTGTGCGGATTCGATCATACTTCCCGGAATTATCGGC
This sequence comes from Agriopis leucophaearia, assembly GCA_949125355.1. Classification (NCBI taxonomy): domain Eukaryota; kingdom Metazoa; phylum Arthropoda; class Insecta; order Lepidoptera; family Geometridae; genus Agriopis; species Agriopis leucophaearia. Next base: position 475,687 of record OX421289.1, on the reverse strand, counting down.
AGATTTTAAGTCTGATTATTTTATAATTAGTCATAATTATTTGCATTGGCGGCAAGGTTTTTTTTTCTGATAAAAAAGAGCGGCAAACAAGCATGCGGTCCGCCTGATGGTAAGCAGAAATCGCCGCCTGTGGACTGCAACAGCGGTGTTGACGGTGCTTGCCAGCCCGGAGAGGTAGTTGTAGTGTAGACACCCTTTTTGAAACGCTTCATGTTGAAGCTCAGCGGGGAGACCTTTGGGGGGAGGATATTCATGGATGGTCTGTATATTCATGCATTTGAAACACAAAATCAATAGTTTTGCACTATATTTTTTTTAAAATATATAATAGGTCGGGGAAAAAGTCTTTTCGTATTTTGTATGTATAAGGTTGTAGTAAAAATCTCATCGGTTGTACTGTTTGTATCTGGCTGGTTTTGATACCATTAAAAATATGACATTTTAAAAAAGGAATACAAAAAGTAAAAAGCAATTTCCCGCCATTTTTCAATTGTTTTTTTGTTCGATAAAATGAGTGAATCTAACGAACAAATTCGATATATTGTGAAATTTTATAACAAAAAAGGGAAAAATGCGACACACGCCGCGAATAAAATTTGTGACGTTTATGGACCTAATGCAGTGTCATCAAGAGTAGCACAATGTTGGTTCAAGCGTTTTCAGTCCGGGAATGTTGATGTCAAAGATGCAGCTCGCTCTGGTCGCCCTGTTACGGATAAAGTAGATGCCATTTCTGAAAAAGTGGACCAAGATCGGCATATTAATAGTTACGACGTAGCTGAAGAACTGGGGATTGACCACAAAACAGTTTTGACCCATTTGAAAAAAACTGGGTATACAAAAAAACTCGATATTTGGGTGCCACACAAGCTCACTGAAAGAAACCAAATGAATCGTGTACTCATTTGCGACTCTCTATTGAAACGTAACGAAACCGAACCGTTTTTGAAAAGATTGATCACTGGTGATGAAAAATGGATCACCTACGACAAGAATGTGCGCAAACGATCATGGTCAAAGGGCAGTGAAGCACCACAGACTGTAGCGAAACCCGGATTAACACGTAATAAGGTGATGCTGTGTGTATGGTGGGATTGGCAGGGCATCGTTCATTATGAGCTTTTACCGCCGGGCAAAACCATCGATTCGGATCTCTACTGCCAACAGCAGATGAGACTCAAACAAGAAATTGAGAAAAAACGGCCGGAATTGATCAACAGAAAGAGTGTGGTCTTTCATCATGATAACGCCAGACCGCACACATCTTTGGCCACTCAGCAAAAATTTAGAGAGCTTGGTTGGGAAGTGTTAATGCATCCACCATATAGCCCTGACCTTGCACCCTCAGATTTCCACCTGTTTCGATCTCTTCAGAATTCTTTGGGTAGTGTTAGATTAACATCAAGAAAGGACTGTCAAAACTACTTGTTGCATTTTTTTGATCAGAAGTCCCAAAAATTCTACAGCAACGGGATCATGTCACTACCTACAAGATGGCAACAAGTTATCGAACAAAATGACACATATATATTATAATTAAATGTAATTAAACTTGAAAAAAATATGTCTTGAATTTGTTTAAAAAATACGAAGAAACTTTTTCCCCGACCTTATAGAATAGATCTACGTTTGGCTACCAACACGCCTGATGGTAAGCGACGGTGTGGCCGAGGATGGAACACGTTGATCTAGAAGAAATCTATTCACTGTAGCCTTGAAGATGCCTAGATTGTAGTTCTCAGGAAACAAGGAGGATGGCAGGGAGTTCCATTCTTGTGCAGTACGTATCATAAAAGACGACCCAAATCGTTGTGTACAAATCTTTTGTACTCTTCTGATTTCTGCAAGGGCAATGACTAAGTTTTTACCTTAATCGGTAAAAACTAAGTTTACCTTAATCAACAAAAATCTAAGTGTACCTTGAAATTTAATACTTCGGATTTTATTACATGTGTTTTATCACGTGGTTTTATCTGTTAAAAGTGTTAAATTTAAATGTGGAATTCACGAAAACCTAAAATCATTGTACCTTTAACATGGAGGTACAATACCTATAGAGTCGCAATCTCGAAGTGAAAACAGTCAAAAAACGTCCGAGCGTCGTTGTACATACTTAGGCATATATTATATAATAGTTCACATTGCCACATTTACTACAATTTATACGTTATGTCACCGACATAGCTATTAAAATCTGCAAGTTGAAGTGACAATTGGCAGGCCATATCGCTCGAAGAACTGATAACCGATGAGGACGAAAGGTTCTTGAGTGGAGACCGCGAACCGGAAGACGCAGCGTAGGTAGGCCTCCCACTAGATAGACCGACGACATTGTGAAAGTCCCGGGCATCCAGTGGATGCAGAATATGCAGATGGCAGGATGTCGTTCAGTGTGGAGGTTAAAGGGGGAGGCCTATGTTCAGCAGTGGACGTCTTCTGGCTGATGATGATGAGACGTTATGTCGCTTGCATAGTGTTCAACGTCGAATGTCCACTAGAGCATCGTAGCACTGGCACCGCGCGGATTTGTAGTCGGATCGCGGTTGCCTTACAACTAAACAAAAAACCGGCAATGCGTAGCGTGCGCCGAGTTTTGGTTCAGACATTTTTTTGGCACGATTGTGACTCTATACTTATTGTATATCTCGATGACCTTTAATAATAAAGGCTAATCAAAACATACCTTTACACCGGACTCAACACCACAGGGTCTACAATTACGATTTGATCTTTTCTATTGTTTCGACAATAAGTCAAATCACTTCCGGTGTGTAGTAGGAACTTTGAACAGTAAAAAAACACCATACACTGATCCGCGAGGGAAAATAACTCGTAACCGTCGTTCGACATCTCACGTTCGAAAGGAAGCACGTACCACTTTTTCATCAGACAGGAAATGCCTGTGCACTTCACGAGTGCAAACGTAGCAATCCCGACGATATTTCATACCGTGTGATATAATTCTTGATCGGGATTCAAGGCTCGTCGGTAAAAAGGGTTTAATTGTACATCCCGTTACGGGTGCAAGGGATGAGATAGTAGCGTGTCAAAACGAAGGCCTCAACCACTGGAGAGTCAAGCGGAGAGAGACACGGCGTACAATTAGCCGGCCGCCGCGTCTTACCCATTCAAAACGTTTACAAAGAGATAAAATGTTTTTTTTTATGATACAGAGTGACTACACGAACGAAGCCGCTCGCCTGATAGCTCTTCACGCTTGCCCATAACAGCTCAACCTCACTCAGAATTTTGAACTTCAACAGTTCAAAACCCTGGATAACAATGCACTGCGCTCGTTACCCCGAGATATAAGATATCAGATCTCTGTGTGCCCTGTAATTTCGCTGGAAACAGTGCCCTTCAATTTGGAACACAGTAGTGTTTGCACAGTACTGCTTGGCGGTTGAATAACTGGCAAAGGTGTGGTACTTTCCCAGGCGGACTCTGCAAAAGAGTCCTACTATTACAAAAATTCGCCCATTCAAAACGTTCACAAACAAATAAAATGTTGTACCTGTCTTTATCATACTACAGTATTTCTGAGTATATGTTTATATCGCTCATTCCTGGTAAAGATAGTAGGATGTCAAATTCAGCTACATCCTTCATGTCAGGGTTTTTCAATTACTAAAACTTAACCCGACGTTTTTGGCAACCTGAAAAAAAAAACACGTCGCATGTTTTTTTTTTCTTATTTCAATACTTGACACTGGCAAATGCAAAATACGTGCAAGGCTACACCTTCTCCGAAAAAAAGAATTTAAGTTGACAGCTCTAATATTGACGATGTCATCCAATGAATTGTTTATATACAATGTCTGTATAAATTCAATGTAAAAACGATAGAGCGGTCTCTCCTAATACAGGTTTTCAAAAATTAACAGGAGAGGCCAAACACTTGTAAATTAAAAAATCAGACAAATAAAGAATTTAGTTTTTTTATTTATTTAATTGAAAGCAAGATCGAATCGATTAGAAGAATAAGGTTGTGTGAAAATTCGTCGATTGAACTAATATATATTTAAACTCTCGCTACCTCTTGTAGCTTGACAACGCAACTCCTTGTACTTTAACAGGAAGACGTAACGCGTCAAAGCTCGCTGGGAACGCTCCCGGACTACATGACTCACTCTTGGCTGTTTGATTATTATCTCAACTGATGTTAAACTAGGTGTTGAAGTAGTAGGGATCGATTTAGGACTTCCATCTGGGTGTTTCTCAGAATCCCAAGGGACTTGTAGAGGATCGGAACTTGCATGCTTGTTCTGAATTGTATTCAATATCAATATATCAAAATGATGTAGAGCAAGAATTCTAAAAGGTACCAACAACGCTTATATTGGTTTATTATAATCATCATTAGCAGCTCATTTAGCCCACTGCAGGGCATAAGCCACCTCCCTCCTCCGTCTCAGCTTGGTTGCATATTTTTGTGGCGACAGGAAAGTCACCATAACTCAGTGGCTAAGAGCAATGGAGACTTTTACCCGGATCGTTGTGTAGTTGCGAAGTATATTGTGTAAGCAATCAAACGTCCTCCTGGGTTTTTCTGTTTGTCGCATATCAGCCGTCAGGCCACGTCGTCAGCCTTCCAGCTGCCTAAATCGGACACAAAAGTCTACTCGTGTGTCGACTAAACCAGAGTCGACTTTCCTCAGCCAACAATCAGTTTCGAAACGAACGCGAGCTTGTTATGTTTTTTTCTGTGTCGTTTTCGTCAAGCGCCGTATAGAGAGAACAATGGGCTAGAAACACCTTGCTTATCTCTGCATGCGGACTTATGGTGCGGACTTCATTGATGGTTTAGCTAAAAAATATATGGACTGCTTTGTTGAACCTTTTAGGCAACAACGGGTCACAGGGCTTGGATGAATTGGCTGTGATGAGCTACATTTGTATGTGCTCTTGTGGGGAGATAAATAATTCATAATCTTCTTCCCGTTGGTTCCTGCAAATTAATAGGAAGCAAACTTTTGTCCGTGGTTTTGTCTCGACTAATTTTTTACCATACTCCCTGGAGATAACGTCCAAAAACTTACAATCACCAGGCAAAATGAAGGGTAACAGACCGAGAGGCAGTTGTCCAATGCATTGGACAGACAAGTTTGTTCCACCCTCAACACCATTTATGTCTGAAAACTGGTACAGCAGGCGAAATATCGTTAGGAAGAAGCTGCCACACAAGGGGGTGCCACTGCCACAGGAGCAGTGACCCATCGTCGTAATCAACGATAGCAATAACAAGCTCAGTTGTGTCAGACATTTTCGAGCAAAACCCTGTTCAAGTCTTACGACTAAGGCGCAATACATTAAAGAAGCAAATTTTATGCGCCATCTCTGCTTCGTCGTTAATCCCATGCTGCCTAGCGCCTGAATTACTTCCGTAAATTTGCCTTAGGGTAAAGTTAAGCTGATTATATTAATAATAGCTGATAGGATAATCAACGCTGGCGATGTAGCCCGCTACATTCATATCTACAGCCCTAGTCCATCAAGCGCTCAGCGGCGTACAATAAGCCTAATCACAGCTCGCGTGTCGCAACCGCTACAGAAATGGTCACCTTCACCGCAGAGCCAGTTTTGGCGTTCCCGTTGTATGCGATGCCGCAAATGGTCACCTTTGTGCAATTAGCGGGGAAATGGACCACCGGAGGAGAAGGCAAATTGTATTATAATGTACTAATAGACGTCGTATTTTACATTTAACTACTGTTGCGTTCTTATTGTTGTAGTCGAGCAATCTGATCTGCTGATCCGAATGGGTCACCTAAGTAACGGGCTGTCCGACTAGTCTGCGGGTCAAACACCTATCTAGATTTACTTCATCGTTTTCACATTTTGGACAATTTTTTCTAGTTTATGCATCGCTGCGCATTCTGCGCTACGTTTGCCTAAACGCGGTCTTCACTCCAGAACTTGTGAAATGTATCTCCCCACTAGGGTTCACTGTGTAAGATATGTCATGGAACGAATAAAGACACGGATAACTAAGAGTCAGACCAGATATCTAAATTCATCATGCATACATTTGCTTGGCCAGGAATCGAACCCGGGACTTCCTGATCATTCGACAGACGTGCTATACTGAGCTATAACGATCGTAAAAATCTAACACATTTTCAAAATGCCAATGAGTCTGTCTTCCGCAATGGTTTAACAAAACCTTTCTTGTGAACTTTTAGGAACTCTTAAGGGATTTTAATCCCGTCACAAATTTCTCACAGATTTCATGTTAGAAGAGAAAAAAAAACCTTATTAAAAGCTACAAAGCCGCTACCTTTCACAATTCTCCATTAGTAAACGGGGGCCCGGTTCGAGAGGCATCAGGTTTCGGATCCATTAGCCACTGTCTGAAGGCAAACGTATCCAGTTACCGATGATCGAAGGGTGCTGAATGATCATTCAAATTTACAATTCAATTGTACTTATTTTATAACTAGCCTTTCCCCGTGACTTTGCTCGCGTTGTGAACTAAACCTATGTCACTCAGGGATAGTGTAGCGTACTATCAGTGAAACAGTTTTCCCTGGGCTCGCTTCAATTGGATATCAGATCCCCAAATCTGCCCACAGGTATTCTAAGAAACCGGCTCCGGGATCACATGTCTTACCACTACACTCGGGCACTTTGAAATAGGAAAGAGAATATACTGAGTAGGTCTTTTTGAAATCAATTGTTATACCTCGGGCACAGAGTTAATGCCGTTATCATTTATCATTTCAGCCATGTTCCCACTGTTGGAACACAGATCTTCTTTGAGAGACAGAGAGAGAGAGAGAGAATGAACCCTAATCCACCATGCTGGCCCAGTGCATGTTGGTGAATGTCTTTGAACTTTTAAGGTTCTTGGACATAGCGGTTTCCTCGCAATGTTTTTCTTCACCGTTTTTGAGCGATGGCATCGAAACTGCACATAATTAATATTGGTACTAAATAAGTGATTGATGACGGGCCGAGAGTCGAACCGGGTGTCTCCAAACTGTAAAGCGCACATGGTACCACTCGGCCACAATCGCTTCAGTTAATGCCGTAGACAGCTCAAATCGGGCAGGAATGCAACAATGGTGAATTAATAACGTCCATTAATACTTGAAACGCGGCAATGATCCCATTACTGTGAGTAATAAGTTCTCCGTACTCCTAAAATAGGCTGCACGCGGCCTCGCTGGTGGCTCGCTGTCACACTGACACAGCCTGGACAGAGTTAAAGGATACGATTTATTTTTAACTAGATTACTTATACATTAAATAATTAAACACCATTTAGCAGTTTCTGCATATTGAAACAAATTGCGCATGGAGAAGGAGAAAATATATCAATATATTGTACATGTCGTTATGCAATTTTAACACTAAAAACTAACAATAAACAAAAAAATTGATGCGTTTCCAAAAAACGATGATACAACTAACTTTTACTTATAAACTGTTCCACGATTATAACTTCAAAAATGACGAACTTCCAAACAAACTTCATCCCCTATTTGAACCTTTTTAATTTAGCAACTTTTAACCCCTGCCTCCCCCACCGGTGATAAGTGGTGAGGTTTTAGACTAACCCTTCCCCCCCTACTCAACATCATGTGTATTTTTTTTGATAACATTACAAAGTAATCTAATTTAATTCCAATTAATTAGAAATAGTACGTCAAATTAATACACATGATATGTCACTAACCTATCAGGGGCTGTGATATTTCATGATTATATCCGTATATGGTCCCATAGAAATGTTCCACCGCTAAGGGTGGAAAATTAGGGTATGAACCGTATATTGAATTTCATCCCCTTCCTAGAAAGTTAGTTTTTATTTTATTTTATTTAATATATTGGTAATATAAAAAACGTCGGTGAGAGTCGCGGGCATCCAAAGGATGCCGATGGCAGGATGTCTTTAAGTGTGGAGGTTAAAGGAGGGAGGCCTTAATGTTCAGCAGTAGACGTCTTCTGGCTGATGATCTTAAATTTTTGGACCAGTTTTGCTACTCCAATGTCACTCCGTGGCTTCATTCAGGTCGTCTAGTGTGCAGGTTGTAGGGTACGCTGCACACTCCATCAAGTGTGATATTGTCTGAGGGATCACACCACAAAGACATTCGGTATCAGAGATTCCTATATAACCTCACTTTGCCATGTTATCCCGACTTCGACCCACTTGGAACCAAAGTCGGTTCAGGTCTGATGATGCTGATGATAAAAGACGTGCACTAATCAGATCTACTTTTAGCGAGTAGACAGTAAGTACTGGATTATTCATCTGGCAAATTTTAATGTAAATAAATAATAAGCATATAATGAATTTTCCTCATAATTTTCCTGGTACTATTTATTATGACTGTAATAAAATTGGTAGTTCAAATTATGTCACAGCAGGTCTGGCGCACTCCGCACTTTAGGTATGAAGCTACAAGTAGTCGTCTTGTCGGACTTGCCGTGCCCGCTGCCGCGCGATAGACAGAGATAACGCAACAACAGTAACGCGATAGACAGAGAGGCAACTTGTAGGTTAATATAGCTGTAGGTAATTAGCGCTCGTACGTCCTGAATTGCACTTTATTGTGTAGTAGCAAGAGTCGCTACTTATTTAAATGGTTTTGCGGAGTGAATTTCTGTACTTACTTGTACTTATATGTATTCTGTGGTCACAGCAAGAAGTCGTTGGTCATTTGGTCAGACTAACGCCTGTAACACTAACATTAAGTAATACACAAACCGATTATACTGAATGTACAGGGTTATTGGTAATTTTCTGAAAACTCTAGCATGCAGCTTCCCTATATTGTACTAAACAATTTTTGTTTAATAACGTATTCCCAAAATAAAGTTTTTTTTTAGTTTAGTATTTTGTAGGTGCAAAAGTCGTCTCCTAGGCTTTACTCGGGCGTTGCTTTTCATTTGAGTTGGTGGTACCTATTTCCGCGCCGTTTAGAGCCCAAAGTTATTTTTTTTACTTATATTTTTTATAACGTACTTGGCGACCACAATCTCACTTGATGTGACGTAAAGATGTGATGATGCGAAGATGTATATATAATTGTATAATATACACAATACAAATTACAATCTTACAAAACGTTATAATATTTTAAATTAAATATCCATACCTGGGTTGCAATTTTAAATATTTGTTACATTAAAACAAAATGATAAGACGAATTTATATTTTAGATTTTGTATGAAATAAAACGAGTTTTTGAAAGTTAAGGACCTAAATTGGTTAGGTATGATGTGGCCAACTTGAGGTTGTTAGCTGAAATAACCCTGTATACAGAACCCTAAAACGATAGCTCAAACTCACGGTATTTTAATGCCTTTTAATGGAAGGTACTGCGTCGTTCAAGAGCAATGGGAAAGTCTCTTACATTAGAACAATTAAATGACATCACTTTTCCATCATGATCATTGGAAAAAATCACATTTAAAGAATATCTACACCCACTAAACCCACTGAAGTGACAATTTTTAAGACTAAACCCCACACGAACTGTCCACGAGTGGCATTTCACAACTTAGTTGTAGTTCCTGGTTGTAGGTGGTGGTGGTATGGTATCGCCATGTCGGAAGCCTTCGGGCTGCAAACTGTGATACTAGAGTTTTTACTTGAGACTGAGCCTCTCGGTTTATCAATATAAACTTACAAGAAGTAAGATTTTAACTGTGTTTTTTTCTCTTTTCTAGTATGGCAGCGATGAATTCGGGCACGACAGCCCGAGCCGGTACGCGTCGCCAAAAGGCGCGGGCGCCGGCGCGTCCTACCAGGAACCCTACTACCCCGGCGGAGGCGAATGGGGCGCCGGGTACTACCAGCCGCCGCCGCCCTACCAGCACGAGCCGTACGCCACGTCGCCAGGTGAGCACACGGGGTGGGCCGGGTAGTGTAGCTCCAATTACCCGGTGGAGCCGAGTAGGGCACTGGGTATTTCCGACCGACGTCGCCTTAATAACACGAGCTATAGGCCACATCGCCAGGTGAGCACGTGGGGTGGGCCGGGTATTATAGCCCTACTAACTCGGTGGATCTGAGTAGGGCAGCGGGTACTTCCAGCCGACATCGCCCTACTAACACGAGCTGTACGCCACGTCGCCAGGTGACCACTCGGGGTGGGCCGGGTAGTGTAGGCCCACTACCCCGGTGGACTACCAGCCGTCGCTGCCCTACCTGCACGAGTCGTTCTCACTTATCCTAGCGTTCTACATACTACATTATCGAGCGAACATTTGCGCTAATTGAAAGTTATTTGATGTTTTTAATTCATAATTTTTCATAGTTTGCTCGCTGTTAGTGTTTTCATTTACTCGTGGACGAAATAACTTAGGACTGGTTTAGGACTGTTAAGAGCACTTAGTGAATACGTAATTCAAGAAGCATATCTATTAGAAACATGTGCCTAACCCGTCACTAGATGAACCCATCTGGCTTATCCACATTCTGAAAGTACTCGTATTCATATTCTTCTATAGTTTGTAATAGAAACTAAAGTCACCTATTCCCCATGTTTCAGGTATTGGAGGCGCGCCGGTGGCAGAATCAACAGGCGGCGGGGGCGCGGCGGAGCTCCCCCTGCCGCCCATGTCCTCGTTTCGAGCCGCCGCGCCCCACCACTCCCCCACAGACGCAATGCTAGTCGCGAAACCACCCTTACAACCTGTAAGTATCTTTCTTCTTTGTCCTGCTTCTAGTCCCAGTTCTTCTTGGGCTACTCCTCATTGCACGGCGCTAGGGCTTTCGGCCCTGGGTTATCGTCGCTGCCTGGGTCATACGTTACTGCATATTGGACACTGGCCCACTGGCTGAATGTCTACATCCAGAGTTCAAGCAAACAATGACCCTTTATCTACCCGCAGATGTATGGCGGATCAGCGTCAACAGCGACGGTAGGCGCCGCGGAGGCCGGAAGCCTGTCTTCATACGGCAGCTCGCCCTCCACGCCAGTCCACTCCCCCCCGCCGCTCCACGCCCGCCTCTATCCCCCGCTCAAGCATTCACCCGCGCCCACCCATCACCAGCTGACGCAGCACCAGGTAATATCATATCATAATTGCAAAACTGGCTAAGTGGCAGGAGAGTTGGTGGTTGTTAACCTAATCTATCTACTTGTAGCGGTGGACACACTTGTCTGTAATTCCTAACTTTTAACTATTTTCTCTACAGAAAGAGAATGCAGGGTCACTTCTTATCACTTCAATTTCAACGTGGTTACAGTGAAGTAGTGAATATCTCATAATTACCCACCATTTCGGTTCCAGCAGTCAAGTTGGGTATCATCAGGCGTGTCATCTCCACCGAGCGCGCCGCCTACCGTGCTACCAAACGGACACCAACACGTTGTCTTCCCGCAAGGAGTTATGGTGAGTGTCGGGGTGGGCCGGGTAGTGGAGTAAGATACCGAGTAGGTAGGATAGTTGTGTAATAGTATAGAAAGTGATGAGTGTCGGGGCTCCGAGGGTAGTCACAGAGAGGAAGGGTACTTAAAGGGTCGGGAGGGATAGTAACTAGGTATCTTATCATCAGGCAAGTCGTCTGCGCCGTGTTGCCTAACGTATACCAACACGTTATCTTCTCACAAGTGCTGATTGACGGAATAACAAGGTTGGGAAGTATTGAAGTAGGGTGGGAAGTAATAGGGATGGGACATACTTAGGTAGTAACGAGGTAAGGAAGGGAGTAGGATGGAAGCGCTCATAAAATACTTAAACCTGGGTAACTCGGGAAGTAGGATAGAATTTTACAAAAAATGTGAGCGGTTCACAACTAGTTTTATGTTATGACTACTAGTGGGAACTACAATACATTTATGTTGCCGCGGGGTACAACGGGTAGTAAGCATAACAAGAGGCTTCAATTACTGTAGATCCGATACATTATTTTAATTATTTTCATTTAATGAATATGTAGTAAATCACTGTTTTAAACTATCACGGTTGTTCACTACAGTCATATGATTATTTACGGGACATTAACCGTGGTAAGGTTGTGGACGGAGTCTTCCCGTGAACATGGTGCATGTAACTGCGCCGAAATATCGGGAGCTCCTTCCACAACCTTACCACGGTAAATATCCCGTAAATAATCATGTGAATGTAGTAAATGATTGCAAAATAGTGTACTTTTAGTGCTGAACGCATGAATTTGACGCATGACGTGAACTAATTTGACATTTAATGTGTTTAATTTTCTTTCTAGTGTTGTTCATAGAAGTAGCACCTTTTGGTTTTATCTTTTTTGTTACAAAAATATAGTGCCAATAAATACTAAATTAGATTTTTCTTATATCTACATTAATTACACTACTCAACAAATAACAAACTTTTATTTTATCTGAGTTCCTACTATGTGATTATAATTCCTTGTTATTGACCTAATACAAATATGTAAATAGTGCTGGTAATGCCGCCAGCATGCTGGGTACGCTGCCAACTGATAGTGGGTTTGAGCATTTGGATTGTCTTTAGATCTTCAACGGTCTATGGACAGTCTAACTGTTTATTTAGTGTTAGTTTTAGCTAGTATTTTGTTTATTTAATAAAGGCACTTGCCATTAAAAAAAATATATAAAAATATATTTATGTAAATAGGATTTTTATATAACATCTCATTTTTCTTCGATTTTCAAAATACCCGCAATATAAAAATCAAACTTACGTCAAAACTTAAAATTCATATTTCTCAGTTTCTAAATGTAATATATAAATAAAATGCCTACATACATTTATTATTAGTCAACCTCGATATGAAACAATATGAAACAAATCAGATATTTTTTTAGTGTTGAGTAGTGTTATTTACATAAACACTGTTTTAAACTATCACGGTTGTTCACTAAAGTTATATGATTATTTACGGGATATTTACCGTGGTAAGGTTGTGGACGGAGTCTTCCCGTGAACATGGTGCATGTAACTGCGCCGAAATATCGGGAGCTCCTTCCACAACCCTACCACGGTAAATATCCCGTAAATAATCATATAACTTTATTTACATCATTTTTGCAAATTCATAAATTATATTATTGGCACTAGTTTTTGTAACTGTAAATAATTTCTTGTGTTTTCTTGTTTAAATATTCTTTTTTAGTGTTTTAATTAATACCGCTGTGTTGAGTTTGTTGCCGAAAGTAGTTATTTGAACAGAAAATTTACAATGTTATATAGTAATGTTTCTGTAGATGTATTTTTATGGCACGTATGTAATTATGTATTATGTAGTTTATTTAATATACTCGTAGATCGTTTTGATTAAAGCTCCCTTTATAATCTAATAATATTACTCCCACGACTGACAAGTTATGTCTGTGGTCCTAATATATACCTAATCTTCGAAATGTTTTTTTTTTTTTTAGTTTATAAATTAAAAAAAAAACTCAAATTTTCTATGAGAACTATTCCTGATTGATTTATACTTTATCATATATAATTTTATGACGACATTTTTGCGTGCACATTATAAATATGTAAGTATTTTTATTTGACGAAACTAACAAGCTGTTTCAATGTGTATTTTAAAAGTAAATACTGATAGTTAATAACATCTTAATAAGATCTCTTTTCTCGTAACTTCTTTTTCTTTTTTTCTCCTTTCTCTTTGGGATAGTACTATCCCAATATGCAACTACCTACCTACCTCCATATTACTAACAAGTCATCCGCCCGGCAACAGTCTCCGCACCGCGTAAAGGCTCGTTCACACTTTCGACGGTTTCCGAACATATCTACGACTTTAAATAAACACTTGTATTAGAAACACTGCCTACAGTATCGTATTTTGCGTCAAATAACTTTGTGCTAAATTAAAAAAAAAATAACCCTGTACGCTAATGTATACATAAGAACAATCGTTTACCATGTCGTACGTCTTGTGATTTAAAAACTCGCTCACTATGATACAGTTAGTTTCTATACGCAATCAATTTTTGTTTATGTCGATATATTTAGTTTCTATATGCGATCGAGTCTTGTTTATATCGATATAATTAGTTTCTATACGCGATCAAGCCTTGTTTATATCGATATAATTAGTTTCTATACGCGATCAAGCCTTGTTTATATCGATATAATTCGTTTCTATATGCGATCGAGTCTTGTTTTTATCGATATAATTAGTTTCTATACGCGATCAAGCCTTGTTTATATCGATATAATTCGTTTCTATATGCGATCGAGTCTTGTTTATATCGATATAATTAGTTTCTATACGCAATCAAGCCTTGTTTATATCGATATAATTAGTTTCTATACGCGATCAAGTCTTGTTTATATCGATGAAATTAGTTTCTATACGCGATCAAGTCTTGTTTATATCGATATAATTAGTTTCTATACGCGATCGAGTCTTGTTTATATCGATATAATTAGTTTCTATACGCGATCAAGTCTTGTTTATATCGATGAAATTAGTTTCTATACGCGATCAAGTCTTGTTTATATCGATATAATTAGTTTCTATACGCGATCGAGTCTTGTTTATATCGATATAATTAGTTTCTATACGCGATCGAGTCTTGTTTATATCGATATAATTAGTTTCTATACGCGATCGAGTCTTGTTTATATCGATATAATTAGTTTCTATACGCGATCAAGTCTTGTTTATATCGATGAAATTAGTTTCTATACGCGATCGAGTCTTGTTTATATCGATATAATTAGTTTCTATACGCGATCGAGTCTTGTTTATATCGATATAATTAGTTTCTATACGCGATCAAGTCTTGTTTATATCGATGAAATTAGTTTCTATACGCGATCAAGTCTTGTTTATATCGATATAATTAGTTTCTATACGCGATCAAGTCTTATTTATGTTGATGAAATCAGATTAGATACGCGATGAATGTTTATCTCGTAAAATCATCGTTTACTTGTTTTGTTGTAACAACGCGCGAAGTGTGACCGTGCCCTAACTGCGTACGTAATGTAGGCTGGCGCGGGCGCAGAACAGCGGCAGCTCGATGAAGCGATGGTGTTTCTGCGAGAGCACAGCGACGTGGTCGTGAGTACTGCTTTATACTTTATTGCGACGACATACGGTGGGATTTTGGTCGAATAAACTGTAGGAGGTTTCTCCCGCAAGAAAACGAGATGGGTGTACTGCTTGGTGTTTTGTTTTTGCACGAGAAAAAAAATTGTACAAACACTATTGACGATTTTAAAGTCGTTTTATGTTTGTATTATCAATAGTTACAAACAATATGGTATTTGACTGTATTAAAAATATTCATGCTGGTGTAATCCTAGAAAATTATTATATATAAAAAAAAATACTGAAAATTATCATATTGACAATTTATATTAACATGTTATAAAACAGTTTTCGAAAAATGTTACTAGTATGTTTATATGAAAAGTGTAAAAACTATCCGACATTCGATTAATCCTAGATTCTGAAAAGATTTGTCTCCTATAGTTTTTTCGTCCAAGGTACAACACAGATAACATTTTATTTATCTCATATCCCTATAGGTTGTGTATACTCTACTTGTCCCGTAATACGCGTTATGTGGCATGGTTTTCCTTGAAAAGCTTTATTATTTCGTTGCGATTGTTTGTGTAGCCTTAGGTTTCCAATAAATTATTTATGTAATTAGTATTGTAAATAATCACACTAAACAACTGTATCGATCCAAAACATAAATATAATTTAAAGGAGCGTACTTGACTTTCGTTGTATACTAGTCGTGCTGTGATTGGTTGGATCGTCCGCTTCGTCCAATCAGCGTTGACTCCGCCTCTTCCGCTCCCCTCTACCGACAACCGTCACCAGTTGTACCACAGGCAGTGCGCTGAGCGCAATTTGGCTTCATTGAGTATCTCATGTAAATGATCACCAAGGAGAAAAAGAAAGTATTAGGTTTTTAATTCGTTAAATATGTTTAGTAAATGTTTTATTTGGAAGTAAAGCATCACTTACAATGTTTTGATTTTTACACATTAAAATGTTTTGATTTTTACTTCTGGAATCAGGATAGAGTTAAAAATTGGTAACTAACGGCTCTACTTAGAAACGTTGCTAGATAAATTAATGCTTAAATATGCTCCGTTTCGTTTAAACGCGTGATCGTTTCCATCAACGTGAAGTTGTCATAACAAGCAATATTATAAGCTTTGTTTAACTTAACTGACAGTTCTAAGTAGGCTGTAAATTATAAAACTTAGCGCTAATTCAGTGTCTAGGCTACTTTTTATCCCTTAAAAGTAAAGGCTCTTGCTACACGGTTAACACCGCGGGGCACTGCTCGTTTACTAATATTTCTGAAGCAATACGCAAGCCTAATTCTGGATTAAAAAAAACAATTTTGCTCACTAAATATAAAGGACTTTGTTGCTATACCCAAGCATTATAATCACGTACTTCAAACATGCTATCTAAGATCTATATGTGAATTTCATAATATACTATAAATTATTGACAGACACTGGGTGTCTTCAAATCACGAGTCAATCGGTTCCTTCTAGGCAAGCGTGCTCTATCGTAGACCGCATCATCGCTTAACATCAGGCGAGCTGGCGGTCAAAAGCAAGCCTATAAATAAAATAATAATAATAAAGAATTCGCAAAAAATCGAGTTCCACCTTCACCGCAGCCAGTGTATCAGAGGAGTTATTGTGACGTTGCAGGGCGCGCGGATGGAGGAGCGCCTGGACGATGCGATCAACGTGCTACGTAACCACGCGGAGGCGCCGCCCGAGCTGTACCCCCCGGACATGCACCACCCGCACCAGCCGCACGCGCCCACAGGTACACCCCTGTCTACCGCACCCGTTCACATCACTGGCATAAACTAGGAGCCCTGCAATGAACACCCCATTTCATGGAAATGCGTATTTGAAGAACCCCGAATAGACACAAACCTGTTCCTTGGAGCTCAAGTACGAGCACTGCCTTTCGTTTAACAGTATCTGGTTTCATTGTATAATAGTCAAAGCAGCATAATGTTTTCGTTCGACATATCCGTAGAGCGTGTTCAACCAGGTGTTATTATGATTGTAGTGTCTCGACTGGGGCTGGGCGCTGCGCTGCCTCACCTCCACACGGAACCTCCTGTCAAGATGGAGCGACAACTACTGCCCAATACCAGTAAGTGCCTGCACCTCACTTCACCTGCACCTCACCACACCTGCACCTCACCTCACCTGCACCTCACCACACCTGCACCTCACCACACCTGCACCTCACCACACCTGCACCTCACCACACCTGCACCTCACCACACCTGCACCTCACCACACCACACCTGCACCTCACCACACCTGCACCTCACCTGCACCTCACCTCACCACACCTGCACCTCACCACACCTGCACCTCACCACACCTGCACCTCACCACACCTGCACCTCACCTCACCACACCTCACCACACCTGCACCTCACCTCACCACACCTGCACCTCACCACACCTGCACCACACCACACCGGCACCTCACCGCTAATCTCTTACTATCGTACGAAAGGTGCGTAGACCGCGACCACGTCACGTATCAAAACCCGGAATTCCATCTTATAAAACTATAGGTTTCCGAGACCATAAGTAAAAGTGAAAATAGCCAGCCACTCACCCCCACACTTTATTACAGAGAAGCGCAAGGAGCCCCCGGACTCCGGTGCGGAGTCAAAGCCCTCGTCGTCGGGCTCCGCCGGCGACCCACTCCATGCCAAGCCCGCCACCAAGCGCGCGCGCAGATAGTACGTATTAATTATCATGCTTACTGAAATATATACAACCTTATTCACGTCGATACTCTTGTACCACTTTTTTTTTTAAATACAAAATTAAACATTATCATTGCCATCCCATTCTCTCAAATCGAAATGAAAAAGATGGAGATATATTAATTTGCTCACATGTTAAATCACATAGAAATTGTTTCTGTAATTTTTATGTTCTCGTGAGTCCATCATCGTCTGAGTTGATTAAAAAACTTTCATATATTAATGTCATTGTTGAGATTAGCTCTGCAGTTTGGTTGAAATTTACTTTTTTTTTCGTTATCAGTATGATCCAAATAGTTATGTAATTACAATGCGAAACTGTAAACGATCCCCATTATACGAAATTGGTACAAGAAAATCGACGTGTGTCGCATCTAAATTATACCCTCTCAGCAGGCCTAGCACGGGCCATGGAAAATGCCTTTCCACCGTTTTTATCCGCTCGTAGACGCGACAGAGCTAGAATATGGATATGTTTGTCTCTTTCTAGCGGGATAAAAACGAAGGAAAGACAATCTGTCCACGGCCCGTGCTAGCCCTGCTGGTGACAAGTCAAAAACTCTTCGACCGTATTTAAGAATTACACAGTCATTAATACGTCTGAAGGCAATCATAACGAATGCAAATAAGTGCATTTAGTTGTAAAATTAAGAAAAAACTAAAATAATAAAATTATTAATTAAAAAAAAAAACTTTTATCTTTTTCGTATCCTTCTCAGCAAACCCTTTCATTTGATACACATATCATGATGGTAGATAAGAACATTTTGTTCGCCATATTGAATTTATCATCTACGACCAAAGTGATTGGGAAGACAAATCCAAACAAACCCAAACTTGACTGGGTTAGTCGTTTCGTTTAGAAGTTCCTATGGCCATCTTCTGTCTCCATCATTGATGGATGGATCGATGGTACCATAACATTGCATTGTCACCGAACTTACATAAATATGCCATATTTCTGCTCAATACGTTAAGGATAACTGGTTTAAAATTCAGTACAAGACTTGTTAAAAGCTTGGTTTAAATCCGACTGGTCGAAGAATTTTTGTACTGTCAAAAAACCATAGGAGAATTATATATTCATAAGCGGGATATTTATTGTATTTATGCTTATATATATATTTTTCATTGAGATGTTCGTTTTTGTGAATTATAAATATATTTTAAATGTTATTAATTTAGTTTAAGTTATCTATACCCGTTACTTGTCAATCCACCAGCGATGAAGGCGCGTGGAAGAGCGCCGGTATGTCGGGACATCAAAAAGCTAACTCGGGGTAAATATCTCGCTTATGTAGCTAATTCTGTACTGGCAACCCAGCCGAGTCAGTCGGCCGACACCTGAATAACCTTCATTATGGCTGGCTCTAGGCATTTCATCGCAGATATTACCGCGCAAAAGGTGAATGCACTACGCTCGCCACATTCAGTAGTAACTGTCAAAGTTGTCTTAAAAACTAACTCAAATCTCATAACGGCAAAATTCCCAGATGACATTTGATATTTTCCAAATCAAGCAAAACTCCTTATGGGTTATAAGTAGGGTTGCCATCCGTCCGGGTTTCCCCGGATTCGTTCTAGTTTAGAGGGCATCCGGGGAGCGTCCGGGCGGGGCTTTATTTGTAGTCCGGGCTTAAAAATATAAAGTCTTGGGCCGTGACACACGCACTGTGCCCGCACGCCGCGATTTTTACACTGACTATGTTTTTAAAAAAAACCTGTTGACATGTCCGGGTTCTGGGCTTTTCAATCCGGGGTTTTCGCGCGTCTTATCCTGGTTGCCAAATTTGGATGGCAACCCTTGTTATAAGGGATTTTTTGTAGGGTAAAAGCTATGCTAGCAGTACCTGTAACAATTTGCCATAGAGCTGTGGCAATTTATCACAGTTTAGTAAATTGTTAGTATGAATGCGGTTTAGATAAGTGTGTGTTTACTTTAAGCAAGGTATCTGGGAAGAAATTAATATTATACAGCTTGAGCATTTAAGGACGATGCGACGAGCTACCTAACTTGAAATGTCACCCTACGACAGTAATCTATTTTGAAAATGCTAATTTTATTATGTAATTAAACCCGAAAACATATACATTTGTATCTACTTTTCTTGCTTAGATAGCTGACTTTCCGCTGCCATCCAAATATATAAACTAATTCAGTGTCAAAGGTTTCATTATGATATTAGAGTAAAGTACTACGATTGAAACTATGTACTATGGCAATTCTATGTCTCTGTAATTCTTTGACAGTAACGCAGAGGTGCGTTACTGCCATTTTGACAGGTGCCAGTCAGCCATATTGAAATGTCAAAAAGATTTTTTTTTTCTCTTGAGAGGATTTTGGCGTCACACGTTTTATTTTCAAGTATCGATAATTGTTTTTGTAAAGTCTTATTTAATATCGTCAAAGAAGTCTTAGTAAATTAGTCACAGTCAATTCCACATCATGTCCTAGGAAAGTGGTGGGGACTTTACTACAGGCTTCTATGGAGTTTTAGGAACATTAATTATCAAAAGACATGTTTCACTTGTCCACACTAGCCCGTTCAAGAACACCAATTATAAATAACACAATGAGGCCATTTGTTTTTTCTACGTTGGCGACAAAAAAAAAATTTTTTTTACATAAAAGTACCTATTTTTGACATATCAATAATTGCAATTAAACACTCCCAGACTTTTATGGCTTTTTTGTGGTGCAAATCTTTTGTCATTTCTTCTTTCCTGGCCACACTCAGTGCGTGTTCCAAATGACGTGGACAGCTCTAATGAGAACCAACACGGTACAAACAAGTAGTGTTCGCACCGTGTTGGTTGTAATTAGCGCACAATTACTGTGTTGTAACTGTAACCGAGTGTGTGTGATGTGTGTGAAGTAACGGCGGGTTCAGCTGCTCCTCGGCGGACGAGGACGACGGGGACCCCGACACGAAGGCGGCGCGCGAGAAGGAGCGCCGACAGGCCAACAACGTGCGAGAGAGGTACGCCCACACTCCGTCCATTCATCACGAGACGCCACAATACATAAAGTACAAGTACAGAAGATTCACTCCGCAAAAGCATTTAAATAAGTAGCGACTCTTACTACCACACAATAAAATCCAATAAAGGACGTGCGAGCGCTAACTACCTACAGCTATATTAACCTACAAGTTGCGTCTCTGTCTATCGCGTAACTCTTGTCGCGTTATCTCTGTCTATCGCGCGGCAGCGGGCACGGCAAGTCCGACAAGACGACTACTTGTAGCTTCATACCTAAAGTGCGGAGTGCGCCAGGCCTGGTGACGCTCTATGTGTGACCACACGCATACCACAAACAACAAAAAGTATCACTCAACAAGGAGTGGCTATTGAAAACGTTACGTGGTTGACGGACTACCCCTAATTCCCGCCATAATAATAAGCGACAGCCCCGTTAGCTCAGTTGGTAGTGTACCTGCCTTCTGCGCTTGGGGGCGTGGGTTCGATTCCTACCTAGGGCAAACATTTGTGTAATGAACATTTGTGTTCGTTCTATGTCTGGGTGTTAATATCTATTTAAGTATGTGTATAGTAATATATATGTACGTATATCAGTCTCTGGCAGCCATATTACAAGCTTTGCTTAGTTTGGGGTCAGATGACCGTGTGTGCTATAATGTCCCAGATATTTATTTATTTACTACGATATAACCACTTGACAGCTCATCATTTCTCCCTCAGGGAAGTGTCATCGGGTGTATCCTATTTTTGATATATATAAATGACCTGCCTAAAGTTATAAACGAGTCCTGCGTCCTTTTCGCGGATGATATTTCAATCCTGACATCTTGTAGAAACAATTTAAATTTAAATAATAATTTAGTTGACATTTTTAAAAATATAATTAATTGGATGAATGATCATAATCTTGAATTAAATTTTGACAAAACAAAAATAATACAATTTAGACCCCGCCAAAAAGCTCCCCTTGACATAAATTTTTCTTATAGTAACAATATATTAAAATGCGTAGATGCGACTTCACTGCTAGGTTTAGAACTTGACTCACATTTAAACTGGAAAACGCACATACAAAAAATCAAAATGAAATTGAGCAGTTTCACTTATGCGCTGACAGAGCTACGACGAGCTACGGATCAAAAAACAGCCATTACTGCATACTATGCATATGCCTACTCGTGGCTCAGGTACGGCATTATATTATGGGGAAACAGCGTAAACGCATTAGATCTCTTCATTGCCCAGAAAAAGTGTATCCGTATTCTGGCCAATATAAAATCCCCTGATATAACTATAACAAATTTTCATAAGCCCTACTTCATTAAATTTAAAATCCTGTCGTTGACATCAATTTACATATTAGAAATAAGCAAATTTGTAAAAAAATACCCCGACTTCTTTAAAAGAGCAATTGACAAGCCGCGAAAAATCAGATCACAATATAGACATAAACTTATCGAACCGAAATCTAATCTAGTAATTCATAGCTCAGGCCCTACAACTATGGCCGTAAAAATATACAATAAGCTACCAAATATAATAAAAGACATAGAAAAAGAACCCAGCTTCACTAATGTTCTCAAAACTTTCCTAGAATCAAAATGTTACTATACCCTAGACGAATTTTTCAAGGATAATTTCGATGATTTACAAATAGACCGTTCTGTTCTTTCTGTTGCCATACCCTAACAGGGTCATATGTACTACATGTATTTAAGATGTGTTAAGCCAAAACATGTTATTTAAGGTCTGCATGCATACATATATCGCAATAAATAAATTGAGTATTGAGTATTTAACCCCCGTGATGAAAAGATACTGAATTTTCAGCATCATATTTTTGAATGCGAATGAATGAAGAAGAATGAAGGCGCGAATTGAATGAATGACTTTTGTTTTCTCCAATCACAAGCGTCATACGATACCCCCTCCCCCTCCCCGCGATCGACGTGGCCTTACAAAACACACAAGCCAATAGGCTAGATGACTGTTTTTTAATTGTCCTATTAAAATGTAGCCCATAAATATAGCTGATTAATGAAAACAAAATGAAAATCTGATCAAAAATAAGAAACTTATAAGCATTTTAGTATCATGCTAGACAGAACGCGAAACAGCAAATTATGACGTCACTTCTCTGTACGCCATATAAATTCTATTCTGACAAGTATTGCCCACATAGGCGTGACGTCATTTTTTGTTTTTCGGAAAAGGGACAGATTTTACTCTACCAAAAACTTTAAACGCTTATATACAGTAGCGTAACTAGGTAACCAAAGGCCCTGGTGCAAAAAATGGGGCCCTATCTAAACTGGATTAGGTTTTATCAAGTAAAAATATAAATACTGGGTACAAAGCTACTATCATCAGCTCTTTATTGTGCTCTAAGCTACTTACTACATGACTTGTGTGTATGAAGGGAATCTTTTTCGCAAGTTCAGTTTGAGGTTTGCTGGTCAGGGTCCGAGGGCCCCCTGAGCTTGAGGGCTCCGGTGCACGGCACCGCCTAGCCCTCCGATAGCTACGCCACTGCTTGTATATCAGCACTTCAATAAACGATTTAAATTAATTTTTCAATAAACATATTATATTAACTTAACTTCTTTATCAAAGCTATAGATTTCAATATAAACATCAGTCATCTACCCTACTATGACTCATGCGCAATCAAGTGGTTATCTTTGACTACCCCCTAACTATTCTGCTTAGTGTATACAAGTTATGTTTGTAACCTACATTCTTGTACATTAAAACTAACAAACACATGTAAAGTTTCAGCTCACATACAACGCTACCAATAACGGGTCACAGTGTATACAATTATCATTCTACTTCATTATTCTGATAGGTTCTATGCTGCAAGCATTAAAGGTCATAATACAGTTTTTCATATAAAGTTGTGTTGTGTGTCATTCCAAGTTTAGCTTTTATGCGAGAAAATTTAAAGATCAATTTTGTGTGGTATTTGATTTTAGATGGC
The DNA here is from genome assembly GCA_949125355.1 of Agriopis leucophaearia. Taxonomy (NCBI): domain Eukaryota; kingdom Metazoa; phylum Arthropoda; class Insecta; order Lepidoptera; family Geometridae; genus Agriopis; species Agriopis leucophaearia. Next base: position 452,017 of record OX421289.1, on the reverse strand, counting down.
AGGTAAGCCTTGACTGTACATTTTATAAACAATATGTGGAGAGTAACTCAATACAAAAATGGTTTCTCGCAAAAATTCACCACTCTACAGAGGTGGCCAAATGGTGGAACTAACAGTTTCCTACGGATGGCTATCCAGCTTTGTTCTCAAAGTACGTCGGGTGGCTCCCCCTCATTCAACTCGTCGATAAGTTGGCCGCACTGCTTCCAGTGCATTAATCAACTAAAGACTATAAATTGGACTGCTTTGTATTGGACATTCTTTAAGAGTTATTTTTAATTACCATGTACAGTTTACGATAACTTAAATATAAAATAAAACTTAAAATAACTAAATAAAAACTTCAAAACACCATTAGTGGAGGGAAGGCCCAGAATGCTGGCGGCATTGCCACGTTGAATGCTCAATTTATGTGCGAAATAAAAGTCAACATTCTGTCAGCTATAAGTACATTTACATATTTTGTTCGTAGTATAATTGGCCTATTTTAAACAAGAAAGAGCTTTTGTTGAAAGGTAATATAGTTCACTTTTTAAGGTGATACGTTTCATGTTTGGCGAGAAATTCCAATTTCAAACAGTTTTTTTGTCCTGGTAGTTAGGCCGGGTGATTATTGTGAAATGACAGTCTTTGCGAAAATTGTTGGTTGTTCTTTAAATTATCATGTACAGTTATTAATCAGTTACTCACCATATTACTTACATTTGGCAATAAACCGTTTGAAACAGCATAAATTTGTTTATTGACAAATGTATGTAATAATGTGCATTGGAGATAAATAACTTTACGTGAGTTTGTAAAGAATAATAATCGATTTTCGCAAACATCTTGATCGTTCACAATAATTACCCGGCCTAGCTACAAGAACAAAAAACTGTTTGAAATTTGAATTTCCCGCCAAACGTGAAATGTACCACCGTAGGAAAATGTCATCATGGATTGTTTTTTCATTTGCTTATAACATAATATCCGGCTATTAATTACACTTGAAGACGTTGTAACCTTACACCATTTTTAACTGACTTTCAAAAAGGAGGAGGTTCTCAATTCGAGTGCTTTTTTATTTTTTATTGTTTGTTACCTCAGAACTTTCACTAGGTGGACAGATTTTAATGATTCTTTTTTTATTGGAAAGCTGGTGCTTCCCGTGTGGAAGCATTTTAATTTGGTCCAGTTGTGACATTTTTATGAAGTCGGTTTTTTATATTGATAATATATTTATATAAATATGAAATGTTCTCTGCATAACTCTGTCTTACAAATCCCAATAGTTTTTCCATAAATATGGGAGAAGAAACTTTTGCCCCTTAATTTACAAACATCGACAAACTAATATCAGTCCAGCAATTGCTTACACTCGGTCCAAGATTTTTAAGCTGCTGACAGCTGTAGTAAATTAAAATCTGGATGAAAACAGTAAATTCTTATACTTTAGCTAAGTTTTGAACCATAAGGCTTTTGTTGGCAGCCGATATACCACAGTGAAATAATCATAGATTTATGAGCAAAAAATTTTTTAGGTTTATGGAAATAATATAAGGTAATGTTTGCATTTAAAGTGCGACCGCTGAAAGAATGCGTCTGACATTTTAACATTGTAAAAAGTAGTACAAAAAGTAACCATTTCTATACAGTAAAACTAGCCGACCGTCCCGGCTTCGCACGAGTGTAAGCTCGGCCTTCGGCCTCGCTACAAAATATAATATAGCCTATGTCACCCGGGGATAGTGTAGCTTCCCAACAGTGAAAGAATTTTTCAAATTGGTTCAGTAGTTTCGGAGCCTATTCATTACAAACATACAAACATACAAAAATAGGTACAAATCTTTCCTCTTTATAATATTAGTGTAGATAAAATAAAACGTTTACATTCAGTAATTTTCATCTAGATACAATACCTATAGAGTCATAATATTTAAGTGAAAACAGTCAAAAAACGTCCGAGCGTAGTTGTACATACGAGTACCTAGACATAAATTATATAGTTCGCAATACCACAATTACTTCAATTTAGACGTTATGTCGCTTGCATAGTGTTCAACGTCTCTAGTCTGCTATGTCATCGTAGCACTGGCACCGCGCGGCGTTGTACTCGGATCGCGGTTGCCTTACAACTAAACAAAAAGTCGATGCAATGCGTAGAGTGCGCCGAGTTTTTGTTTGGTCATTTTTTTACATGTTTGTGACTATAGGTGTGGTGGTCGATGGTTATTTTACAATGTAATTGCAACTATCAAACTCATTCTCTCAGCGGGCCGACTTTTAGCTTTTAAACAATGATAGCAGCTGTCACGAGCTAAAAAACTTGGAGCAAGCTTGTCGCTGACTAGGTGTCTACGTAACTACATTCTAGGCTTCAATGGTAAAAGGTTACAACGTTTAATGTAATGGTAACGGTATTGCTAAGTACTTTTACAAACAGGGGGTCTGGCTGTCTCTTTCTCGCGCGCTGCCTTCCCACCAGGTATGAGCTATAAACAATATTCTAGAAGAACACGAGCTGAATCTGCCGTACTGACAATCGAGTTTGGATCTGGATGGTTTGATCAGAAAATATCTTCTCAAAATAGAACACCAAATACGTAGTTATTTTTAGTTACTTTGTAATTCTGATCAAACTATACCGTCCTTCATAACTATAGTCAAATCTACACTGGCAAAAATCTAAATGAAACAATTTGGACTGACCAGTTGTTCTTCAGCGGAAGAGGGCGATGACGAGGCGGATCCGCTGGCGAAAGCTATACGAGAAAAGGAGAGGCGGCAAGCCAATAACGCGAGAGAACGGTGAGTGAACTAATATAGTATTCTGAGTGAAACATTCACTAATTTATAATGATTTTATACACTGTGACCCATAACTGTAACTGTATACATTTGACTAGATGAGCAAAGTGTCTGGTGATGTAATAATGCCCTAGATACAACACTTGGGATTGACAGCACCCCAGAAACAACACCTATGTAACCCTATGTATTAGTACCCCATAAATAAAGCTCAATCGACGTGCTTCAGCCACCGTCGCTTACCATCAGGCGAGCACTGCTGATATAGGTGTCCTCATCCTCCTTGTGGTCTACCTTGAGGTCGCTTTTCGTTGTCCGGTCACCTGAATTATTTGGTCCACCATCCGTGTTCTCTTCTGACCGCGTGTCCTGTCTGTCTCCTCTTGAGTGTCGTGATCTCTATGTATGACCTGTTCTCAACTGATCGCAGGATACGGATACGAGACATCAACGAAGCCCTGAAGGAGCTCGGCCGCATGTGTATGACGCACCTGAAGAGCGACAAGCCACAGACCAAGCTCGGCATCCTCAACATGGCAGTGGAAGTCATCATGACGCTCGAGCAGCAAGTCAGAGGTGAGTCGAGTTACCTGGACCACAGAAGACAATAGTACAACTAAATAAAGCCGATCAACAAAAAAAATATTGTTTAGAGCGCACTATACTTACTAATGACGTCACTTGTAAGCACAATCAATCTCCATACTGACACTTACCTTGCGGGAAAGGGATAGAGCATCCCTTCCTAATCCGAACAAAATTTAAACGCTTGTTAATCTCAGATCTTTATTCATCATCATCAGCCAGAAGATGTCCACTGCTGAACATAGGCATCTCCCTTATCCAATCAGCCCCAAATATCCTTTATTTATTTTCTCAGATATATTATGCAATTGAAATAGTTTCTTCGGTAAGTGTATTTATTATATTTAATTAAGATTTTTTACTAAGCCTGTGAACAAATGAAATACCTGTCCGATAGCCTATTATTTCATTTCATAAATTTATAAGATTCCTACCTATTTTTGTGCCAAGAACCCCTGTTCGTAACACCAAGGCCCCTGCCTCACGGCTACATGTTTTAAGCGGTTCTGTTAAGGTGATGCGAAAAGTTGTGCGACCGCAAACCGTATCTCCAGTAACCGTAAACCGTAGGCGTCGTAAGACGAACCGGAAGACGCAGCGTAGGTAGGCCTGCCACTAGATGGACCGACGACATTGTGAGAGTCGCGGGCATCCAGTGGATGTAGATGGCAGGATGTCGTTCAGTGTGGAGGTTAATGGGTTATATGTTCAGCAGAGGACGTATTCTGGCTGATGATGAAACCGTATCTTTTTTTTCTGATGAATTAGGCTAGCGTTTGACCACAACTCACCTGATGGTAAGCGAAGATGCGGTCTAAGATGGGGCACGCTTGCCCATGAAGTAGCAGAGGTAGCCTATTCACTCTTGTCTTGAAGAGACCCAGGTTGTAATTTCTCTCGGCGTGTTAAGGTTCGTGATTTTCCGCACTGCGCTTCTTCTAGCCCGCGCAAGGTAGCCGTTAGGCCCCAGGTGTCCAAACTGCATTGAATGTTATAAAACCCTTGTGTATGTTGTATTCCAGAGCGTAACCTGAACCCGAAGGCAGCGTGCCTGAAGCGGCGTGAAGAGGAGAAGGCGGAGGAGGCGCCCAAGCTGCTCGTGCAACACTACCAGCCCATGCCGGTACTGCACACTAGTCTCTTACAGAGTGTAAGCTGGACCACTCCACACTTGTTGAGAACACTTTGAACACTAGTTGTCCACTCGAGCCTCTGACAGTTAAATATCTGCTGTCCTACCCTCAGGCCCGTTTTCACTAACCCTAGGAGTCGCATAAATCAGATATTTAAAAAAAAAAAAAGAATCAAAATATATTTTATTCGGCATTACTTCAAAAAACTTATTTAGGAATAGCATCGAGAGGACAAACAACGTTTCACCAAACTTTAGGTGATAACTAGTGACGTTAGGCGTCACCTAGAGTTACGATGCCGATAACTGACAGACCGCGCCGCGCTCGCTCGCTCACTCACTTACTTTAAAACCATAGATAACTTTCAAAAATAAAGGCAACTCTTAGCTTAGAAGTCGCCTATTAAAATTGGATTGGTGAAACAGAAGACTGCTTAGATTAGGAGTTCCATAGTTAGACGTCGCCTTGTTCGTGGCGACATGAAAACGAACATCGGCGTCCAAACAGTATCCAGCGAAGATCTGACGCCTCTCCTCTTCGGCCGTGGCTCGATTATTGGTCTACCCTCATCGACACAAAGAACACTTGAGTCTCATGGATTAGTACCATCTTATAATTCTTTAAAGGCATAAACGATGAAATCTGTGAAATATGAACGTTGTTATTAAAAAAAAACACTACGGCTGATGGTAAGCGACGCTGTGGCCGACGCTGTGGTTAAACACGTCGATCTAAAAGAAATCTATTCACTATAAACAGTTGTTTCTATAGAAAACGGTACACTTGATAAAATGTATGGAACAGCAGATTTGAGGTTTTGTCCTATAGAAAAAGTTATTTGTAATGATGAGTATATACATACCCTTCAGTATTATCACACATTTAGTAAACATGTTGTATAGTTTGAATCATGAATAAGGATATCGGTTACTCTTTATACAGAAAAATTGCGGGTTAACTTTAAGATCGTGAGCAACGCAGCTACCAATTAAAACTATGTTCTAACTTTCGCAGGGAATGGGTCAACTCCCTGGGCAGCCGCCGACGGGTCCCCCGCCACAATAGCGAAGCACCGTCCGCGACTACGCGCTGCCGCACTAACGCCCCACACTGGGGCCTCACACGCCCCACACTGGGCTCATTCATACCCCGCTCGGGTGGCTGAACGGAACGTTGCACACAAGGACTCACTGTTATCTGCTGCCAAGTGATCAGTTAAAATTTATACAAACTTATTGAGCCCATAGAGCATGATGAACAATGCAGTTTCTGTAATTTTAGTTGCCAACTCAATCTGGAGGCGAAAACGATCTCAGGGAATCGTTTGGGTTAGTTTTAACCCCGAACGAAGTAAGCGACTTACGTCCTTCAAAAAGTGAGGAATAACCCAATGTTTTCACTGAACGTGTATTTTACTGACCAACAAAAAAAAATGTATACAATGTTGTAACAAAAACATAAATGAGCTATATGATGAACGAATTCATACAAAATGTATGCAAATAATATTATTTTCGTTTAAAAAAACAGTGCCCCGAACAGTATCGTAAATATGCTCAATAGGCCATTGGCATTGAGAGGTCATTTGAGATAAAAAAAATGCAGCTTGGTTCTCTTATGCATAAACTCGTCATCGCCGTTCTTTAAAGCTATGTGTATGAACATTTTATTATGCTGACAAAAATATGTATTTTTAAATGGTGGTCATTTTATGATATTTTTAAAGGTGGTCATTTTATGACATACGTAATTTGCCTGTTGAGCAGGAGAATGGGACTTATGACTATTTTTCTTCCCATTTAAAATAAACGTCAAAATATTTTTGACTTCCCAATTATTATTATTTACTTGTGTTTTAGTTTGTGTACGTCATGTCAGCGAGACCACCTTCCACGGAGATATTTATTTTATTTTTACAATATTATTGTGTATTGAAATTTGAAACCAGTGCTTTCTCTACTTATTCCGTGACGCAAATAATGCAAGTTTTAAATTTTTGTTTTAGCTGTTCTTTTTTATAATTGAAAAGGTTTATATCGAATTCTGCGGTCATTTTTTTAAGTATTTTATGGTACTTATTACCTATTTTTCTAATAATTTTTTAATCTTATTATTTATTACAAACGAACTAAATTCGACGTAAAATAATTTGAAACTTGTAGTTTTCGACGTCGCAGTTACCAATACAATAGAAAACCTGGTGAATTCGCTCCGAAGTATGCTAAAGTATACTTATAATATATGTAAATGTACTAAATATATACAGGCAGTGCGTAGTGACATAAATTCGGACTCTATAGTACATATAAGTGTGTATATTATTAGAATAGTCGATAGTTTTCTATAACTATGCGATAATACCTTTATAGAGGAAGAAAAATCGAGATTTTTGAAAACATGTCTACAGAGACGGTTAAAAAATCCAGAAACTGTAAAATATTAGCTTAGATTCTATATATAGGTATATTAATTATATGAGAAAAGATATTTTTAATTACGATTCTTTTTTTATTTTATTTTTGTCGCTGCCATAAGCATAGGGTTATAAGTCATTTGAAGTCCATTTTTGAGAGTTTGTGCCACAGTTTTTTCACTTCTGCCTTTTTTTCTTCACCACACGAAAGCTTGACAATAAATGATGAGATTTCTCGAAAATGGACTTCAGAATAGTCGACGGGAAATATGTGATTTTTGGTTGGGGATGGGATGATTTGTGTTGAAAAAAAAATGATGAAATGTTTAGACTCGATGATTTTAGGTTGTGTCGGTGGGTTTTTGTCTGTTTGTAAAATATATTTAATATAGAAAAAGTTATTATAAAAATCTTTCCTTTTTCTTGTGATCATTCACTTTTGAAACTTCACTTATTATTTTTTTCATTTCATCTACATAGTTAATTAATTTTTTTTTCCTAAAAAAAATATTACACTTTTTTTTAATGAACACATTAGTTATAAATATTTTTTACAAACTCGCAAACAAACAACTGACACGAGTTGTATGTGGCTGCTAACTTAAGAACGTACTTAAGGTTATTTCGTCGTAAGTTTTATTTACCAAAACTCCAGTGGACGCGATCTTTGTATGATTTTTGACAAAAAATGAATTAAAAATTATGTTTTTTTTTTGATCCAGGAGATCTACGAGCTATTGCTTAGTATTATTTTTTTATAATATATTTTATTTAGTTTTGGTAGCTACCTTGACAGTGATTGTATTAATTCGTAGCTTATAACTTTGGAAATATTCGAAGGAACTGTCCATGATTTTTTTGTATTTTTTTTTTCGAATAATCAATGCAGTGATCGTTCCCTTAAATCATGACATGCCATATTAATACCATAATACTTTAATTACATATAAGTATTTCAAAAATATACAAATTGAAAATGCATAATCGATTTTTGTGTAAATAATGAGCTTATGATATTTTAATTTCGGAAGCTCAATTTTTTATGTTTTCGGCTGATTTTATGATTATATAAATCATTTTTGATTGGTGCCTGCGTTTTGAATGATATGAAGTACTACGTATATTTATACACGCACTTGTGTATTATGTTTTAAAGACTATATATTGTACTGGATCAGTTGCTCTCGTAACGAATAAAGTATTATATTTATAGTCTTTAAAAACAACTTTTATATTTTGTTTAAATCGATTTTTTTTCTATCATATTAAAATCATGTTTCGTCTGAGCCAATTGTGTGAATGAAAAGTTTCATGAAATTTCTCGTTTAAACTTCGGGAGTTTAAAATTAAATTTTGTGGAAGTTTTCATGGATTCTCTATAGCTCTGTACTTTTAGATTATTTTTTTTTATAATTTTAAAAGCCCTGTATTATATAGAGTTAAGATTCTTTTGACATTAATATAATTTAAACTATAATTCGCCACAGTTCAACAATAAAATTACTATGGCGTCGATTCTATTGTATAATTATTTAAAATAAACGAATTCGCTAGCACTAAATATAATGTCTCTTTTGCCAATATGTGAGAAAAGGATGACAGCATATTTGTTTGTCAAATTTATTTAGAAAATGATACAAACAGAATCTTCTCTGATAGATAAATATTGCAAAGATATTTTACAATCTTGTATTGATTTTGCACAAGGCATGTTAAAGCATGCGTTTTTGATGTGGCTACTGTCCTTTCAAATTGAACTGTGGTCTTGCTTTCCCGTGGACATTTTTAGTCTTACTTATAAACGTTACTTAAGGTAAGCAATGCTTAACTCAAGTAACGTTTATAAGTAAGGCAGTTTACGTCTAGCCAGATAAGTCATAAGACGTCGGGGTGGTCCTGCCAGGGCGACGAACACGCTGAAACCAATCTTACTAACTTGGCTGTTACCAACATTATGAATAATACAATTAACATTATATTTATATTATTCATAATAACCGTTTTTTTTAATTTATCAAAAAATGTTCAGGCACCCAATTCCGGCACACTCGAAATAATCTGTCATTGTTTCTCAAGTTAAAAGTCGCGAGAGTTAATGATCGATATTATCTCGAGCGTGAGAATAAGGTCCCAATCAATTGCATTATCCAAAATGATTTGAACAGATTTGTTGTTGTGTTTTCAAGTTGTTATCGAGTGTCTGATTCTGGCGCGACCATCGATATAACATTATGCTCGTCCGCTGTCGGGCGGGGGGGGGGGGGGGGGGGGGGGGGGGGCGGCTGGTAAACCAAATTATCTTCAACACATCGCAGCGAAAGTTCAAAATAACTAGTATTCTATACTTAATTGTAAGCACTTAAAAACACTTTTAGTTTAGCTTAGTTGACTTCCTCTTCCATTTAGTAACGATTAAGTTTTTTTTTAATTATTATTATCTATAGTTTTGTTGTCTATGCGTACCGCGTCTATGAAGGTTCACTTTGTTACCAACTTATCTGTAGAGGTGGTCAAATGATGGAACTAAAATTGCCAACAGTAGGCTATCTGTTTTGGTCGGAAAATGCGATTGTGGCTCCCCCGCTACTGGTGAGTTGGTAGCACTGTACTCTGCGTACGCGACTGTATTTATTTCGCAATGTTTCGATAGCTCAGACTTATGAATGGTCCAAAATAGGCACTTAGTACAGATTGTTACATAGATCCCGGAGATTGTATGAAATGAGGCTTTTTTGTTATTTTTTCTTTGTTTTTCTTTATGGCAACACCGACGGCCGTATGGCCACAATGTATCATAGAGCATTTGATTATTTTTTTCTCTACTGTTCAAATGCATAGATTAAAAATGATTATAATTACAAGAAAGGTCTAATTATAAAAATGAATAATATTAATTAAATATAAATGTGCCATTCATTTTGCTAGTTCTGTGTTTTATTTATATTCCTACATCATGAAATGGGGTGTATCCTTGATCAATCCTGATTTTAGGGTTCCATAGTACTACAAGGAACCCCTATACTATATGTTCGTTCTAACTGATAAAAATTATATTATTTTTTTGCGATATTTGATGTATCTATTAATCTCCCTAAAGCCGATCTATAGATGCCGTTGAATTTTGCTTTTAACAAGACAAACCGTCACTTAAATTTTTCTGTATAAAAGAAAAATCTTTGAAATATCTCAAGTTATTAATAACCTCTCTAATGGCGGATTTATATATGCCTAGATTTATCTATCACTGACATAATATAATAAAAACGTAGAGATAAAAAAATATGAAATTGCGAGATATCAAAAACACACACACACACAGGGTGTCCTAAAATAAGCAGCTGAACACGTTAAGACAGTTTTTAGAATTTTCGTCTGTTTGTTTGTCCACGCACATCTTCTAAGCCACTGGACGGATTACACCCGTACGAAGCCACGGTAAGTCACTAGTGTATAAACAAATAAGAACATCTAAAAATTTGGTTTATTTTTTCCAAACTCTTAAATCAATTAGTACAGATTGGAATAACACCGATGGATGGTGCGATAGACGGGAATTATATCGATATGTAATATTAACAATAAAACAATTAATTTATAAATAGGTCTTTATTGTTGTACTTAAAATACATGACAAAGTTTTTGTGTCCATTTTAACGAACTCAAAATCTATGAAAAAAATGTGTTTGTATGACCACAGTTTGTACATTTGTACTTACGTGACTGGGGCGGTCATTTCACCCTAACAGCGTCAGCGGTGTGGCTTTAAGGCCTACTCAATATAATAATTATCAGTTTCATCATCATTTCAGCCATTATCAATTTAAAAACCAGACTTAAAAATTAGTAAATACGCAATTTCGTTTATTTTTATTTATTTATTTTATATTTTTTCCAGTTTTATTGATTCAGTAGTTAGAAACCAAACTACTGAACCGTTTTCGATGAAATTTCTATGGGGCCAATCTGAAAGTATATCCTATCGATTTTTTTAAGAATTTTCCAAATCGGTTCATAAATGATGGAGAATTAAGGTAAAAAAAAAACAGAACCCATTCCTTTTTTGAAGTCGGTTAATAAGCATCCTACTATCTCAACTAATATAACAGCGAAAGGTCTGTCTGTACGTCGCTTTGACAGGATGATAGTCTACAATCATAAGGACGGACATACAGTACTTTCCCCTCCAGAAAATAGGGAAAAACAGGAAAATCGCGGGTAACACCGCGTCATTCAGCTAGTAATATTACAAATGCGAACAAACAAGACATGAAATTCACCAACATGCACTGGGCCACCATGGTAGATTAGGGCCCATCCTCTCTGAGAGGTCGAGTCTCGGCTGAAATGATGATGAAAAGCATGTGGCATCTGTTGGAGAGTCCACTTTGAACCACGCTGAGATGACACAGATATACAATTGTATTTCAGATACCACAGACAAAAAATATACAAGGTTACGCATATACCCTGTACCCTTAGTACAAGATCTGACAGTTTTAAAAAAAAAAATTCGTTTTCGTATTGTTCCATACATTTTAGTAAAGCGCCTCTAGCGGAAACGCGGAGGAACTAAAATCGGTAGTAATCGGCAGTATCGGTTGCTTCACTCAAATATGAAAAAAAGTTTCCAATAGCTTTCAGCCCAGCAATGTATGGAACATAACGAAAACGAAAAAAGTTTTAGAAAACTATCAATACTTGTACTAAGGGTACTGGACTGAGCCGAAAGGAGGTCCTTGTACTGAAATTATGAACATCTTTTACTATTTATTTTATTTTATTCGGATAACGTACAGCGATACATAACTAATTAACAAATATGTATTTTGGATATCAAATCACTATTAACACGTTTCCGCATATAAAAATCTAATTAACGCTTGTTTACGTTAAAGAAATACAAACAAACCTTGTAATCAAGAAAAATATAATCAGCTGTTCCATAGAAAAAGGTCATTGAGACGACAAAATGTATGGAACAGTTCCACAGACTTACAAAAAGGAGGAGGTTAACTATTCGACTGTATTTTTTATTTAAAAAAAAAATGTTTTATTACCTCAGAACTTTTGAGTGGAGGAACCGATTTTGATGATTCTTTTTTATTTGAAAGCTAGTGCTTCCCGTTTGGTCCCATTTCAATTCGGTCCAGTTATACTACTTTTTTTTTTTACAATATAACAAAGTCATTTCCACACAAAAATTATGAAAAGTATATATATATATATAAAGTATAATGAGACATCTGTCGGAACACCTCAGTACTAAATTAGGCATGCGCTCTCTAAAACCGATAGTGCTTAATTAATGCACGCGCTATGGGATAGAGGGCGCATTCTGACATTTTTATGAAGTATTGATTGTGATCCGCGATTTCAGGGTTGATTCCATAGTAAAAAAAAATGTTAGGTTTTAGTGGTAGGACTCTTTTGCAGGGGTCCGCCTGAGGAAGTACCACACCTTTGCCAGTTACTCAACCGCCAATCAGTAGTATGTAAACTACTGTGTTCCGGATTGAGGGGCAATGTTTCCAGCGAAATTACAGAGCACACAGAGATTTGACATCTTATATCTCGGAGTGACGAGCGCAGTGCATTGCCATCCAGAGTTTTGAACTGTTGAAGTTCAAAATTCTGAGTGGCGTTGAGCTGTTATGGGCAAGCGTGAAGAGCCAACAGGCGAGCGACTTCGCTCGTCTCGTCACCCAGTATAAAAAAAAACCTAATGATGAGTACAATGACCTCCTTTAAGCTCAGTACACAGTATATAGGCAACCGTGTGTATTTGTCCAGAGCACACGTGGGCACAGTGTTGCAACGAGTAGAATGAAGAGGTAGACTACCGTCGGTCCGTCTTGCCGACCCCGCGCTTCCCAGAGAACAGATGTTTGGGCATCTTGGTGCCAATGAACCGGTCGGCTTCTCCCTTGAGACCCATTCGCTTCGTCTTCTTGGCGATCGCCACGTGCGCCATGTTCTTGGCGCGCCTTTGCATCTGTAATACAAGACCATATTCGTATAAAAATATTCAAATAAAAAATTATATTGATTCCACTTTTATTATGCGAACTGCTAGTATGTGGAATGCGCTGCCTGAATGGGTGTTCCCCGATAGTTACAATCTGGGTGTCAAGTCAAGAGTGAATCGGTTTTCTTCTAGGCAAGCATGCTCCATCGTAGACCGCATCATCGCAACAACAACACGCTATTGGCGGTCCAACTCAAGTCTATTAATACATTAATAATTATCAATATAAAAAACCGACATCATAAAATGTCAGAACTGGACCAAAATGAAATGGGACCACACGGGAAATACCAGCTTTCAAATAAAAAAAGAATCATCAAAATCGGTTCACCCAGTCGAATTGAGAACCTCCTCTTTTTTGGAAGTCAGTTTAAAAAGACATGTTTTTCAGATTGTGGTGCCACCATGCGATATGTATAATCAGAGTATACTCACAGCGACATCCTTGACTCCTTGTTCGTCCCTGGCGGGGCGCGACACGGAGCGAGCGCGAGACACGTCGAGCCGGGGCTTCTTGGACGCCACCACGGACTGCGAGCGGGACCGGGAGCGCGTGCGAGTGAAGTGCGCTTCCTTCGTGTCCGACATGTCCACACCTGCACACACACACACATACCACAATGTTATACATGTGCAACTTATACGTTTCTCAACTACCGACCAATTGATATCAAGTTTTTTATAACATTGAAAATCTGTCGCCAAGCACTTATTGTGTGTTCCGACAACCTAATTTGAGAGCCAAATCCCATTAAAAACCTAAATGTGTTTATCATTTTAGAGTTATGGTGAAACACCCCTCTAGACTCCCTTAACTAGGTCCTTTCGCAAAAACCTTCTTAGCGCACATCTACACCTCATAAAAATGTACCAAGTTTCTCCATCTCATCCCTAAGTTTCCCCGTGGAGCGGTCCCTGTTGCATGCACTACAGAAGTGAGTAACGTACCCAGTTTCTCCATCTCGTCCCTGAGTTTCCCCGTGGAGCGGTCCCGGTTGCATGCACTACAGAAGTGAGTAACGTACCCAGTTTCTCCATCTCGTCCCTGAGTTTCCCCGTGGAGCGGTCCCGGTTGCGCGCACGGCTCGTGCGCGGCATGACGGGCTTCGTCGACTGCTTCGTGAGCCTCGACTCGTCCTTCAGCACCGCCTTCTTGTTGCTGCACATTATTATAACAAATTTTTAAAACAATCATTTCATTTCCTTTGTGGCATAACTAAAAACAGTAAATTAGCACACAAATGACCTCAATATCAACGATGCTTCTCTTTTTAGCCGACTTTCAAAAAGGAGGAGGTATTTAATTCGACTTCATTTTTTTTTATGTTTGTTACTTCAGAACTTTAGACTGGGTGAACCGATTTTAATGATACTTTTTTATTTGAAAGCTGGTGCTTCCCGTGTGGTCCCATTTTAATAGGTTCAGTTTTGTCATTTTTATGAAATCAGTTTATTATATTGATAATTATTTAAAGGAGGATTGCCAGCTCAAAGACTGATCCCATTATACATACCGTATCTGTCTAGCGAGGTCTCTGATTTCCCGGATGGTGTCGTCGAGCTCTATCTTGGGTGCTGCGTACATGCCACCCTCGATACGAAGGTCCTCTTCCCTTTCCAACTCGGCTAGTTTCTGCAAATAATAATCATCTATTTAAAAATCATAAATACATTCAACACAAACGATGTAGAAGCATGACATTTTTTAATGCCATAGATGGTAAGCGATCACCGTCACCTATGGATACCTGGAACACCAGGGGCATCACAGATACGTTACCGATCCTTAAAGACTATAATATAAAACTCTTTCTAATCCCATATTATAGTTCCTCGAAAATGCCGCAGGAGCTCATTCCACAAATTGCAGGTGTGAGGCAAAAAAGGTGTGAGGGCTGGAGAGTGACGGAGAATACTTGTAATCCTTTTTTTAGGGTTCCATACCCAAAGGGTAAAACGGGACCCTATTACTAAGACTCCGCTGTCTGTCCGTCTGTCTGTCTGTCACCCGGCTGTATCTCATGAATCATGATAGTTAAAGTGTTGAAATTTTCACAGATGATTTATTTTCGTTGCCACTATAACAAAAGATACTAAAAAACAGAATAAAATCAATATTTAAGGAGGCTCCCATACAACAAATGTGATTTTTTGCTCGATTTTTGCGTGATATTGACTTAATCAAAAAAATGCTATAAAATAAATATGAAGTGAACGTACGTCGAATATCTCCGGGTCGATGTAGTCTGCGATGTTGTGTCCCTCCCAGAACTCTGGTATCGGGTCGTGGCGTTCTTCCTCTGGTATCTCCGCGTAGTTCTTCTGCAGATCTGGAAACATCACATCAAACCTCAGAATAAATAAATAAATGGAAGCGTTATACCTACTGTTTCCCCTCTGGCATTAACACCCCTCCTCGGTCGTCCATTTGATATTGAAGGGTGCGCTCAATATTGAAGTGTGCGTTTGTAGAACTAGTAAGAATATGTCAGTGTGTGCAATACGTGTTACCTCGCCTCCTTCAGTTTTGGCAGACTTTTTCGGTACTAGGTCGAGTTTAAAGGCAGATCCAAACTATATATTATCAAAGCATCAAACATATGTTTGTTACTTCAACTTGAACTCTTATTTAATGGCCTCTCTTGTGGAGCGGAGCCACCACAATTTCGCCAATGCAACGTGTTGGGATAAACCATCGAACGAAGGAGATTGTCCGGTGAACACAAATTTGGACGGTGATTAAAATTCAAACAGAAATCAACATTTTTGTAGTGAAAACTTGTTAGGCGCGTTGAGCACCTTTTTGGATGAACAAAAATCATGTCTTGTCATCGTCACGCTGTACCGTGTATTTTAAAACAGCGCCATCTCTCGTAGTATAGGTGAATTTACTACTTAAGTTTTCACTTCTGACATGCAGTCCTATGACTGTTTTTTTTTTTTACTAAGCATTCCAAGCATTTATCTATAGCAGAATAAAATTATTAATACAAAAATACTTTTTTTAAACTATCTTTTTCGTGTCCTTCTCAGCAAACCCTTTCATTTGATACACATATCATGATGGTAGATAAGAACATTTTGTCCGCCATATTGAATTTATCATGTGGGCCAAAAGTGCTTGCGAAGACAAATCCAACCAACCCAAACGCGACGGTTTTACGTCGTTTCGTTTAGGCAACAATTCCCTTTCTAGTTTTTGTTTCAAAAGCACACAAGCTCCTTTCAAGCGACCTGTATTATATGGTGTATCATAGCACATTACATTGGACATTATCACCGGGGGTTCCAGTCATAAAATGCATTCGAAACTGCAAAACAAAACCAAGCTTGATCTTTACTGAAGGTGTTATCCAATTTTGGTAGTACAAGAAGTTGCTGCTTCTTGCGCAGTCGGGTAATAAATTAATGAGAAAACGAGTATTATCAATAATTACCGAGTACGTAGTCATCTCCCTCCTCGATCTCAATCTCTCTCTCGAGCTTCCGTTTCCTGGTCTCCCGGGCGGCTTGTAGCTGTTTCTTGGCGAGGATGGTGGGAGGGATGCAAGGGGGGCGCGGCTTGCCGTCGCGCGGGGCGGGCAGCGCCACGTGCAGACGGTTCAGTATACCGTCCACCTACACATGGGAAAGGAAAAACAGATTTAAAATAATTATCAATATAAAGACAGACTTCATAAAAATGTCAGAACTGGACCAAATTAAAATGGGACCACACGGGAAGCACCAGCTTTCAAATAAAATAAAAACCATCAAAATCGGTTCACCCAGTCGAAAGTTCAGAGGTAACAAAAAAAAAAGAACAGTCGGATCTTAATCCGGATCGGAGGTTCTTAAACCTCTTCTTTTGGAAGTCGGTTAAAAATTGCTCACAAGTAAAAAAAATTTCATTATTTTGGCTAGGATACAAAAGATTTTTGGAAGACTACACATTCTTAACTAAATCTTAAATTTCATATGCCTTTATTTAATAAGACTGTAGGTAAATAAATAGGAAACATAATTTTACATTAAATAAATAATAATTAATACGAACCCAAATTAGAACTAACTCAAATGACGAAGTGTACAAAAACATGGTTTATAAGCGAGTAGGCTTAGTTTCCAAGATACGGGTGTTTTCCACTAGGTGCGGAAAACATGTTCCGGGCCCGGGTATGTCCTAAAACTGCGACCAGAACCACCGGAGGATGGGCAGCAGCGTCCTAATAGTACACGGTGAACGAACTGCGATCCCCAAGCCGTTTGGAAGTTGAATGCGCCAACCATTGAGCTATCATCCCTACAAAACTTCTTCATCACTTTCCTTCGAGCATCACTTTCCTTCGAGCAGCACCGGACTGCTGCAACATATTCTACAAAGCAGTAGCCTTCCTACCTTTTTAGTCCTCATTTTCTCAGTGACCCGATGACCCAGCAGTCTCTCGCATGCCTCTATCTTGACCTCCTGGACGCCCTCCTCCGTGACTGTGGAGGTGCGCATTATGGGCACAGTGGACAGCTCCGAGTTGCCGTCCGCGCTGTGGGTTAATGTTATTAGTGGATTTTAACCCTAAAATTTGCGTGATTTTTTTGTTCGTTTTTGCTCGATTATGATAACGGCAACAGGTAGACGCTTGAGATATTCACAGAATATTTAGTTATATATTCACTTTAAAAATAAATAATTAAATTAAAATTTAAGGGGGTCCCATACAACAGACGTGATTTTTTTTCCCGTTTTTACAGATAATGGTACGGAACCCTTCGTGCGTGAGTCCGACTCACACTTGGCCGTTTTTTTTTTTAAAACTAATTTTAAGCGATGATGCGGTCTACGATGGAGCACACTTGCCTAGAAAAAAACCAATCTACTCGTGATTTGAAGACACCCAGATTATAACTATCAGGGAACACCCATTCCATTCAATACTTTATTAATAACTCCATAGTTACAAGTCAAACTTCTCCAGTACACTGTTCTACAACAATGTATACCAATTTATATTCAGGTAGCGCATTCCACAGACTAGCAGTTTGTACAATAAAAGGGAAATCAAAAGGTTCGTACGAGCTTTCGTAATATCAATAAAGTAATCAGATTACTTACTTGACAACATTTCCCTTGCTGCACTCCACCTCCAGCTGTTCTATGAGGACCCTCTTGTTGGGTGCAAGGTCCTCTGGTTTGATGACGTCCATCTTGTTGAGAACTACTATCAGGGGCTTGTTGCTGAATAGAGGTTTGATGCTCTCGAATAGGGATATCTGCAGGTCGAAAAATAATAGTTTTTTAATCACATCTATTCGATAAGAGCTAGTATATTCTTCGTAAACAGGGACAAAAATAGCTCTCTAATCCCTAGGGACTAAAAGTGATTTGAATTTAGAATGTGGATATTGTTATTAAAAGTTCCAATCACCAAAGAGATCAATCACAAACATTGTATGAACAAGTTACAGGCTGTATGTATGCAGGCTGTGTGAGTGTGGCTGAAAGAAGTCCAAATAAAAAAAAGCTGGTGAAAAAACGCGGGAAATGCATTCCGCCTTTCCGCCGAAGTTTACTTAGTTTTATATAAAATTTGTGAGTCTTCCAATAGTGAGAATAAAAAAAAAATTACGAAAAATAATTATTTTAAGCTCGAGTAACTTTGAATCCCTCGCTGCACTCAGGATTCTACTCTAGAATCCTTCGCTCCGGTCTGGATTCAACGAAACACTCTCGCCTTTAAAATAGTCGGTTACTCCCTAGGGAAACAATCTACTATATTATATACTTACATAAACTCTTCACTAAACTGCAATATGATAAATAGATAGATAGATAATTCTTTATTGTTCACACCAAAAACTACATACATACATAGTAACATAAAACAACTTAAAAACTAGTGAAACAATAGGCGGCCTTATCGCTATAAGCGATCTTTTCCAGGCAACCTTAAAATATGATTTGGGTAAGGTACATCAGGGGGTTCTCATACATGCTGGCCAGTATTTTGGTCAGAAAGTTATCCTCTCAATAGGACACAGGACGTTTTAGGAAGTTTGTTGTTAAATAGAGTTAACACTGTATATATAATTTTCCAATGATTCCTTCTATTATGATGGTTCCTCTGACCTGTTCCTCGATGCTATGTCCACACTGCTCGGAAGGGTCTATGAAGTAGAGCACGGCGGCGCGCAGATGCGCGAGCGCAGTCACAGCCTGCATCTCGATCACGTTGCGCTCCTCCAGCGGGTGGTCGAGGATGCCTGGCGTGTCTATCACCTGCGAATGTACACTGGATTTAGTTTACTTCCTATTTAGACGGGACCCGTAGGTCGGTGATGACATTTCTACAATGGAAACATATTGAACCAGTGCTCACCTGCCACCTCAAGTATTTGTAGTCAGTGTGTCCGACGTACAGGCTCTTGGTTGTGAACGCGTACGGCTGGACTTCTACATCGGCACGAGTGATCTGTAAATAACGTGTTCTTCAATCAATTTGCTCGACGAGTCTCCTTTCGTATGCACAATACACCCCAAGAATGCACAATACACCCCAAGAATGCACAATACACCCCAAGAATGCATAATACACCCCAAGAATGCAAAATACACCCCAAGAATGCATAATACACCCCAAGAATGCACAATACACCCCAAGAATGCACAATGCACCCCAAGAATGCACAATACACCCCAAGAATGCACAATACACCCCTAGGAAGAGTTCCGGATTTGGACCACCTGCTCCTAACCCATTTTTTCAAGATACCAAATTTCCGTCCAAATCTGGAACTCATCCTAGGACCACTTTTTCCTTTTAAAATGTGATAATGGTCAACTAAGAGTTCCAATACAAACTTTTTTGTTTTCACATAAACTACTCGCACTTTTGTTATAAAAAAAAATGGTCTGAGGAAATTTATGATAATTTGTTTTACCAGACAGAGTTTTAGAGTTACCTTGTTGATGAAGCTGGACTTGCCAACATTAGGGAACCCGCAGATGATGATGGTGCGAGTGTACGGGTCGATGGACGGCAGACGGGCTAAATGTTGCCGCACCTGAAATACAAAACGGTTGTCAATTACGAGTCTAAGGATATGTTTCCACAGAAGTGAAGAGGAAACGTGTGGAATCAATCAATCACATTGTTAGACACCCTCTTTTTGTCTCAGCTCTGCTTCAATGGAAACAGTCATAGCAGAGACGTGGAAGTAGTAAGTGGAGTAGCGCGGCGGAGAACATCGGACTAGTACGGACGGGAGCGGACAGCGGTGCGATCCGAGTCGGCGCCCAACATTCAGAGGTGGAAAAAAAAAAAAACTAGTATCTTATATTAGGTGGGAGTGAGGTGATCATAATTTAGTTAAATTTATCCCCACTAAGACACAAGTTTGTACATTCCCTGCGAATAAAACGCCTTTTGCTTTTGCTCCTTGGTTCCAAAGCATTCCCTTGAAGATCTCAAAGAGCTTGGAGATCTATGACGTTAACATTTCTAGTGAGATCCAGTTTCTTTGGCTTAGAGGCCAAAGCGAAACTCGCTTACAAAGTTCAATGTATAACAGAACAAAGCGACAATTCACGCCGGGCAATATACGCTTGGTGCTTTATAAAGCACAAGTGTGTATTGCCTGAAGTAGCTGTCTGAACTCAATTCGGATGCATCCAGGGATCTGTTCGGATATGTGTCACCTCAAGTGACCTTTGACTCTGTGTTTGTTTCTGGTCTATGTTTTATGTATTAACTTTGAGTCCTCTAGATTAGTATATACAATGGGACTGCTATGTAGCATAGCTATCAAAGTCCCAAAAAAAATTTTTGAATAAAAAAAAACCGTGGAGTATTGCATCCATCTCTGGAATGGCGCACCAGAATACCAGCATCTCGGCATGCCACTAGTATTGTTGATAATCCCAAGCTCATCAACATGTCACCCCAATGCAGTTTCTCCGTTAAATGCAGAAGCTTCGCTGTAGATGTCACTTATTGTTCCGTCATCATCCTAAACATTAACAAGCTCATGGACATACCTGTTCCAAGTATGTGAGGTTGGCAGCCTGACGCTTCATGATGGTGGCCATGCGACCGAGCGCTGCCTTCTTCAGCTGCTTACAGCGGTATAAGGAATCACCGTACTTGAGCAGCCGGACGTAGTCTTTAGCCACACTGGAAGATGAAACATTTTGTATAATAAAGAAGGAAAACTCCGTTTGTATGAATGTGGAATCATTTCCTGCAGCATTTCAGAGTAACTATAAAAAAAGGCTGATAAGTCTATGCAATGAGATTTGGAGGTTTAATAAAGATACAAGCAACCTAGGTTGACATACAATAATGATACAAGCAACCTAGGTTGACATACAATAATGATACAAGCAACCTAGGTTGAAATACAATAATGATACAAGCAACCTAGGTTGAAATACAATAATGATACAAGCAACCTAGGTTGACATACAATAATGATACAAGCAACCTAGGTTGACATACAATAATGATACAAGCAACCTAGGTTGACATACAATAATGATACAAGCAACCTAGGTTGACATACAATAATGACCAATTGTCAGCATGATAGGCTTTCATTATGATATATCGCTAGTAAGTTTCCATAGTGCATAGTTTAGAAATTAGTCACAGAACTAGACTAATCACAATAGCGTTTCGAACTCTAACAAACTTCAGAAATGTATAATCCCGATATCATATACTTTTTATGCCTTTTTTTAGCCAAATAAAACAGAACCTTTGCGCTAGAATGTCTTGAATTTATTGCAGTTTTATTTATATAATAACTAAAAATGTTAAGATCACAATGTACGCAATATTTTTGAAAAAAGGATTCTATTCAAAATTATTTCTCAAATTTTGAATAAAATCCTATATTTCTGCACAATGTGTGTAGGGTTTGTGAAGATAGAGGTTGCGAGTGGACCCAGTTTGAGGCGAAGCTGTATCAAGTTGAGCCTTACTTGTCAATAAGATGCCTGGCGGTGTTCAGCTGTCCCAGACCAAGCTTGTAGTGGTCCTTGTCATACAGCACATTCATCAGGTCCGCGTAGAATGGATGCACATCATCTAGTTTGGGGAATTCCTGGAAAATAGGTGATAGAATTGGTAGACTTTCATATAAACAACTGTCTTAAAATCAAAGACATGGAAGAGAGTCTGTTCTACAAATATTAAAATACTAGCTCTGCCCTCCTAAGCCCAAGAGCGGTTACTCAAAAAAAAGAGATTTCTGTTTTTTCGCGCATCTGATAGCTTACAAAATTTCGCACCAGATGGAGTAAGCAAAATAACCGTATCTACATTGGAACATTGAAATAAAACCCTAAAAATATTTTTTTCTTTTTAAACTCATGTTTAAAAAATATTAATTCTAAACGAAATGACGATATCTCATAAAAAACACAGAAACAATAATGTTGGGTTTTTAAACATAATATTTAAGAAATATATTGGTCCTAACATACCTAGGCACATAAGTGAAAATAAATTAAATGATATATCATTTAATGAAAAATCAACTTTCACAAAAACTCGATTATCTCGAAATACACCTAGGCTGAGATACCGCTCTTGGGCTTATGACGGCAGAGCTGTTGCCCGCAACTTCGTAATTTTGCCTCCCTTAATTTGGCCTTTTTGCTAAGTCCTTTCTTGTTGGTTCTCTACACCCCATAAGGGATCTATCTGCCAAAGTTCAGCTTCACAAGTCAAGTAGTGTTCGAGATTTTGTCATGAATCAATCAGTGAGTGAGAGGTAATATCGGTTTTATGTGTATACAGGGAGCTTCTAGTGGTCTTCAGTCAAATAAAAACTTTAGAATGAAATTTTAGTTGTTTTAAACTATCACATTTGTACATTACAGACTGACAAACATATTTAGCCTTCCCATGAACATGATCATTTAGCTACACTAAAATGTTGAGAGCTCAATCCACAACATGGTAAATATCCCGTTCAATAATCATATAACTGATATGATAAACATTGTGCAATACTCATGTAGGGCTTTACAAATTATCATCCACAGTATTCCACAGCCTTCTTTATCCCACTTCTGGCCCTTTTACTGTGCCATCTATCTTGGTTCAATGCTAATCTATTCTATGTTCGGTATGATTTTAACAATATCGTCAAGCCATCTCTCTGGGTCTGACGACTGACATGCGCTATTTTACGTTGACTTGAGACGCGACTTTGTGATTTAGCTTGTATAGAAGCGAACTAGTGATATAAAGAGTACTAAATACCTGTATGATCCTTGATAATCTGTCGTGAAAGTTCTGTTGCGTATATTTCACTTTTCTGATATAAAACGCACGAATCCTTGAGATTTTATAGTGCTTGTGTACCACTGTAGGAGTCTTCCGTTGTGTTTTGGACAGTATAATATCAATAAAGTCCTGGAATTGATGAGAAATAACATTTTTACAGGTTAAGTATTAAGGAGAGACGTAAACATTGATACTATTGAAAATTTTAATGGACAAAAATATTTACCTTTGCCGTGGGCACTACGGCAATCTTTTTAAAGTTGTAGAGACTCATTTTGGACTATTTATTTATTATTTTCTTTTTATAAAAGCTCGATGTGAGCACATCACGTAAACACGTGTTGAAAAAGAAATGAAATGTCAAATTTTGTCCGTTCGTAAACTAATTAAAGCGGCCAAGTGTGAATCGGACTCGCGCACTGAGGGTTCCGTACCACCAAATAAATTGTTAACTACTAAAGTACAAAAAAGTAGTGCAAAAACACACTATACCCAGCCGGTCACCCAGGATGGGTGACCGCGCCCGATGCTGCTTAACTTCGGTAATCGTACGAGATCCGGCGGTGAATAGAAATTTTTCACCGATGTGCACCTTGCCATTATTTATTCCTGATTCTTAGTTGATCCGCCGTAAGATTTCATATTCGAACATTTCAACTGGCTATCTATTATGGTTCGAATTAAAAGGTAGAATAGACAGGCAGACTAGACGGACGGACGGACTAGAGAGACAGCGTACGCTTAGAAATAGGGTCCCAATAACACCCTTTGATTACGGAATTCTAAAAATGTAATATTGTTTTATCATGTTTTTTTTTTATAGCTGAAAACTTTAAGCACAGGTTTCTGATTGCAGCTTCAAGTCCTGTTAGCAATGGTAGTTCCATTAATAATGATCTGGGCGAGTTACCAACTATTTCGTGTACGCACGTCGATGAGCAGTGTGTCTTTGATACCATTACGAAATTACCAATGGGAAAGGCTGTGGGTCATGATCAAATAGGTGTTGAGCATCTGCGTTTTGGTGGTCCTTGGGTTATCGTTTTTCTTTCAGTCTTTATAAACGCATGTTTCAGGCACTCGTATCTGCCTCCTGACCTTCTGAAGTCTGTGGTATCGCCGATAGTGAAAAGCAAGACAACTAGTGCTTCTCTGGGATCTAACTACCGGCCGATCTCAATCTCCACGTCATGTTCGAAGGTCATCGATTCCATTTTGTTAAATCTTCTCTCCGAACACATAGTAATTGATAATGCACAATTTGGTTTTCAAAAACGGTGCTCGACGGATATGGCTATATTTAGCCTGAAACAGATAGTTGAATACTATACCTCCAGACGAACTAAAGTTTATGCTTGTTTCTTGGACCTGAGCCGCGCTTTTGACAGGGTTGACTACCGGATCCTGTGGGAGAAACTGCGAAGTGCAGGCGTTCCTGGCGACATCATTCTTCTTCTCCAGTCCTGGTATAGGTCTCAGAGGAACGTGGTTCGTTGGCGTGATGCGTATTCCGATGAGTTCGTGCTGCCGAGTGGTGTGAGACAAGGCGGACTAACATCGCCTTTACTTTTTAACTTGTACATTAATGAGCTGATCGAGGAGCTCAACGGAACCAGTGTCGGCTGTTCGATAGGGCAGAAATGTACAAATAACCTGAGTTACGCTGATGATATGGTTCTATTGAGCCCTTCGATCGGCGCCTTGAGAGTGCTACTTGGTAAGTGCGAGAGATATGCTGCAGCTCATAGCTTGATGTACAACGCTGATAAATCAGTGGCGATGGTGTTCGGAGCTACAAAAAAGGATGCAGCTGGACTTCCTCTGTACTTGAATGGGGAGACGCTGAATTATGTTACCAAGTTTAGGTACTTAGGACATATTGTTGCCAACGACCTTGTGGACGATCTAGACTTAGACAGAGAGAGACGGTCTCTAGCTGTTAGAGCCAATATGCTAGGTAGAAAGTTTGCTGGCTGTTCGCGGGAGGCGAAAATCTTACTATTTAAGACTTATTGTACTGCACTTTATACTCCGCAGTTATGGTCTCACTACAAGGTGGAGAGTTACCGTACGTTTAAGGTGCAGTACAATGACTCGTTTCGTATAATGTTCCGACTCCCGCGGTGGTGCAGCGCTTCCACGATGTTCGCGGAGGCCCGCGTGCCAGCTCTCGATGCACTGATAAGACATCGCATTGCCCGATTTAGAGCTACAATCTCTAAGTCGGGTAATGAGATTATAAAGACCATCTGCGATCATTGTTTTTCTCTGCAGAAATTCTGGTCTAAAATGTTAAAGTATTAAATTTAATTTTCTTTAATTAGTACCTGAGACATTTTTATTTGCTTTTTTTAAAATTATTATTATAATATTTTGTGTAATTAATTCTGAATGGATCAGTGTTATCCGAATATAAATAAATGATTTGATTTGATTTGATTTAAACGAATCTAACATTGTATTGTCAGACTAACAATAATAATTTACTAAAATATATGATCAACTTTTTGATATGTAGTTTGTCAGGCACAACAACAGCCAGGCTTGTTGGTATGTGGGCACAAAAGTGTCGATTATAACCACAAAAATATCTGTTCTCTTCTCAGTTTTATACCTAGTGTTTTTCATTCATCGGTTTATTAAGTGCAATTGAATCCGCTCCTCTTGAAATCTACTATTAGAAGAAAAGAGTCAAACAATTGGTAACTTTGAAAAGTAAACGTCATTGTCATATACAGTCAAAAATGTCAAAATCAATATGATTGATTTATATCAATGGCCGGCTGCCTTACTGTGAAGGTTATAAAAACAAATGTTCACTAAAATATGAGCAACTATTTACTACATATACTGTAATTCTATTGAAAAAAACTTTTTGAAAGGCAGTTGTATAAAAGAATTACAGGAAAGCCAGGAATTTTCGTGTAAGTACACAGTTATTGCACCATACTTACGTTCGATTTTCATTTGTTTCTACTCTTATTTTATGCTATTGGCCGCGATTTTTACTTCATATTTATTGGCCCCAGATACTCGAGAGTTTTTCTGAAATCGTGTAAAACTAGTGAAGTGGTGTTTCGTTGCAGGACTAAAAGTGGAAACCAAATTTTGGAAAAATGTATTCAAGATTACACAATTCCCTTTGGAAAGGGCTTAACTACCGCCTCGGGCAAAGGAATTACAGCAGTGGCATATTGAAAAAGAAAGAGAACCATTCCAAATGCATTCAACCTGGTAAAAGTGTTCATGGGTTTCTGTGCACAGACGTTGAATATATACAAGAGTACAACATGACCGCATATTTCCTTACACATGAGAAAACCAAGACAGAATACTTACATTTAGACAGAGATGACTCCAACAATGTCTTCTCAGTTGGATTTCGAACAACACCCTTAGATTCCACCGGAGTTCCCCATATTTTAGAGCATACAGTTTTATGTGGATCAGAAAAGTACCCAGTCCGGGATCCATTTTTCAAAATGCTTAACAGGTCACTGGCAACATTTATGAACGCACTGACAGGGCCTGATTATACCTTCTATCCGTTTTCCTCACAAAATGAGATAGACTATAGGAACCTTCAAAAAGTTTACCTAGATGCCGTATTCAAGCCAAACCTGTCCAGGTTAGACTTTCTTCAAGAAGGTTGGAGATTGGAACACTCAAAATTAGAAGATAAAAATTCTGATCTAGTCTTCAAAGGTGTTGTTTATAATGAAATGAAGGGTGCTTTCTCCGAAACCAGTTCACTGTTTGGCCAGAAATTTATCAATACCATATTACCGGGAGGTACTTATGGTTGTGTGTCAGGCGGAGATCCATTATGCATTCCAGAGTTAACTCATGAAAACTTAAAGAAGTTTCACTCTACTTTCTACCACCCAAGCAATTCAAGGATCTACTCCTATGGCAACTTTCCTCTTGAAGCGAACCTGAAGATTGTCAATGAAGCATATCTGAGTCAGTATACATACTTAGACCCCAAGAACTCTGTAGTTCCTTCACAACAAAGGTGGCTGGCTCCAAATAGGGCTAGCATCTCATGTCGTGTCGACCAATATGGTGGTAAAGTTGAGAAGCAAAACCAGATCGCCATCGGCTACGTCATGTCTGATATTACAGAGGTTTATGAAACCTTCATGATGATGGCGTTAGCAGAACTGATGATAATCGGACCTAATTCTGCTTTCTACAAAAGCTTGATTGAAAAGAACATATCGGGCGGATACAACTCCTTGACCGGTTATGATAACCAAATCCGAGATACGTTATTTGTGGTCGGACTGAGAGATATTGAAGAGTCAAAGTTTGAATTGGTTGAAAAAATTGCCAATCAAACTATTGAAGAAATATTCCAGAAGGGTTTTGAGAAGGATCACATTGAAAGTATCTTGCATGGATTTGAGTTGTCCATCAAACACCAATCTCCAAAATTTGGCTTGAATCTTCTGTTCAACTTGATGCCTCTCTGGAATCATAACGGACCAATATTAACTGCTTTAAAAGTAAACGACCTACTGACCAAATTGAAAGTAAACCTCATGCAACCGAGCTACATAAAAGAAGTCATAGAAAAATACTTCATGGCGAACAACCACAAACTTATTATGACCATGAAACCGGATCCCAAATTCGATGATGTTTTCACAGAGCTTGAAACAAAGGTGCTGAAGTCAAAAATAAATGCTTTGACACCGAAACTGAAAGATGATATCTACAAAGAAGGTCTTGAGCTATCTAAGGCCCAGAAAAAGGTAGAAAGCCTGGAGTCACTACCGTGTCTGAAATTAGAAGAAATAACAGTGAACAAGACTGCCCCAGCATTGAAACATACCGTTTCAGAAACTATACCGTTGCAACTGTGTGAAGCCAATACTAATGGAGTTACATATTTCAAAGGAATATTGGGCAGCGAGAGCTTAGACGATAAACACATACAATTATTGCCATTCTTCAACTATATTATTGATAAATTCGACACAAGGAATTTTAACTACAGAGATTTCGACAAACATGTGAGCAAGTCTACATCGGGACTGAGCTTCATAACTCATGTAACGGAACATATTGATCAGCACGGCCAATATGAACAAGGAGTATTATTAGCCAGTCACTGCCTCGATGAAAACCTGCCCACAATGTTGGAAATTTGGTCAGAGATATTCCACAAACCGAAATTTGACAACAGTGAAAGAATGACCATGCTTTTGAACAACTACTGCTCATCCCTAACGAGCGGAGTCATAGACAGCGGACACACTTACGCGATGCAAGCGGCGAGGTCTCTGGTATCATCTGTAGACGAATGCAAAGAGAACCTGAACGGTCTACACCACGTCATGAACATGCAAAATGTGCAAAAGAACCTAAAAATCGAGGATGTCCAAAACATCGTTAGCAGCATCGGAAATAAACTCCTCAAGGGCAACAACCTTAGAGCTACCTTCCATTACTCAAACACCAACGAAAAAATACAAGAAAATGTCGACAAGTTCTGCAAAGGTTTATGCGAAGATGACGAGATTAAAGAAATGAATCGCATAAACTGGACTGATAGCAAAGAAATGTCTAAAGAAAGCCGTGGATTACAAATTGCTATGAACATCCCCGTCAATTTCTGCGCCAGAGTAGTGCCCACGGTTCCTTACACCGACCCAGATTACGCAAAGCTGAGAGTCCTATCCAGATTTATAACATCTAAATATCTGCACCCAGTGGTCAGAGAGCAAAATGGAGCTTATGGTGGTGGAGCCCTACTCACTTTAGATGGCGTTTTCAACTTTTATTCCTACAGAGATCCAAATTCCAAAGTCACTTTGGATGTTTTCGACGACACCGCTGAATGGATGTCTAAAAACGTGAATCTAGTCGACGAGCAGAACCTCTTTGAGGCCAAACTGTCGATCCTACAACAAATGGACCAACCTATTGCGGAATATATGAAGGGAGTCGATCTATTCCTGTACGGACTGTCGTACGACATTTGGAAGACTCAAAGAGAGCGAGTACTGGCTGTGAAGAAAGATGACTTGCTGGAGGTGTGTCAGAAATATTTGACAAAGAACGCATGGGCGGGAAGATGTATTATTGGAGAGGGCGCGTCCCAAGAGTTAAAAAGAGTAAGCGAAGTATGGGAGAAAATCAGTGGACCTCAACAATAATCCACAGATTTAATTTCTCCGTGTTTGTGGCTTGTCACTAGAGGAGCTGGCAAACAGTTATGCATGATTCTTTAATCCATTTATGTCTGCAGTTATATTAAGATCATGTTGTCAATGATAGGTTACAGTTATGTGTACTGTGTATGCATCTTATTTAGAATTTATTGCAAACATTAGGCCAGGTTTATAATACTTTTGTGTTGGCTCGTGCGAAAATACACCATGCTGATAATGCTTATCTGCTAAGATGTGACTGCATCTGTGACTCCTGAATATGCTTATAGCTTATGACCACAGATGTATTTCGGATGCTACATAAATCATCTCTTGTAGGCATCTCTGGCCTACTACTGTAATGATCTACATTGTTGAGTGCTCACTGGGGCATTTTGATGTTCGCTATTCTGCATTTTCTAATTTGCTTTAAAACCAGGAGCATATTCTTATATGAACGCAAAAATACTGTTACTTAAAATGTATAGATTCCAAACGTATTTTTGTATATTATACAGATGTTCTCTATTGATTATAGCAGTTTTGATCCCGTATCAGATAAAGTAGGAACTAATTGTTATTCTATATTTTAGTATTCACTTTGATGTGATTTGTTTTCTTGATACATGTTAGATAATGACTAAGAAAGATTCATGGCAATGTATTTATTTTTGAGTTTACATGCTAGGTTGTTGAGACTGTTAGTCAATAAAGCTGATATATTATTTTGATCTTTACATATTGTTTGATTTCTGCATGGCTAACATGCACACCGCGACATAATCCTGTCGTCACTGTGTCGAGCGAGAACGCGACAAGGTGCCTACAGTTTTATATACGCCTGTCTCGCTTTGGCACGACAAAAAGAGTCGACAAAACCCTGTCGCGGTGCGCATGTTAGCCCGCTTGGTCTCTATTTTTTAACCGACTTCCAAAAAAGAGGAGGTTATCAATGGAGGTTTTTATTTTTTATGTTTGTTACCTCAGAACTTTCGACTGGTAGAACCGATTTTGATGATTATTTTTTCTTCCCATGCTTCCCATTTTAATTTGGTCCAGTTCTGATGAAGTCTGTTTTTTACATTGAGAATTACCTATATAGTAGGCTAGCGAACTGACATATTTTCTATTATAAAAAAAAGCGAACCATAAATAGAGCTGAGGCCATACTGCTACCTGTTTAAACGATTCTGTTTAGGTGATTACGGAAAGTTGCGGAACCGTTAGCCGTAATATAAATAAATAAATAACTACCTTCTGTGTCGAAGACCTTACTGTGTCTTATGTATTCTGTGACCTTAGTAAAATCTGCAACATCATCATGAACATAGTAGGCCTCTCCCAAGACACGCAACTTAGCTTTCAGCTTTACGTATATCGTCACTCCATCGAGTCTCTGGGCGTCCTACACTAGGTTTGCCATTTTGACTCTACTCTAGAACAAGTCTTCAATGGGTTTCGCGACAAATATGTCCGGCCCACTGCTACTACAGTGGCCTTAGTACGAGAACTTGCGAAAAAATTATCGTTACAAATACGATAGCAAGTTTTTTTATTTTATTTTTATTGCAAAATAGGCTTGCGCTTGGCCGCCAACTCACCTGATGTTAAGCGATGTTGCGGCCTACGGTGGATCACGCTTGCCTAGAAGAAACCGATTCACTCTTGACTTGAAGACACCCAGATTGTAACTATCGGGTCCGCTAGAGGTGTTGTTAAATGTTTCATACATTTTGCTATCGTTTACGTAACGATAACTTTTTCGCAAGTGCTCGTACTAAGGCCACTGTTTGCTATTAAACAGAGCTATAACAGAATAGTAAGATCTGCATAAAATTTTATATTTTTCTTCCGCAGAATATGGCCTTGCCGGAACATTTTACGACGCCCGAGGAATATTTTGAAGAATGTCATAAGTTTTTTTATGAATACCAGGGTCTTTACAACTTTGCAAACACTGAAATTATAGTCAAAAATGTTTTAGACCACATAAATATACAAGGTTTAGGAAATCTTCAAATCTACGAAGAAAACTTTGATTTGGAAATTGTGAATGATGCATTTTTGAAGGAATTTTTTGAAAAACTAAAACGACTAAGGTTTTGTCACAATCATTTCGTAGAAGAGAATTTAGAGGATATTTTTGATGTACCTTTGAGCCCTAAGAAGAAGCATGAAATAGTATATTTAGCTAAGGAAATTAAGGATTCCTGCGAACATATTCAATGCGATACTGTTGTTGACTTTGGTTCTGGCTTGGTAAATATAATTCTGAATGAAAAACTAAGTATTTAGATATACTGTTGGTATGGCCTGTTTTTCAAATTTATAATAAGTTCTTCTACATTCTAGGGATATCTAGACCAGCAGATCTTCGCAGCGACAAACTTTAAAGTACTAGGACTAGAATGCAACGACAGTCATTATGTAGGCGCCAAGAAAAGGCAAAGAAAGTACCACGAGAACTCGCTGGAAAACGTCAAATATATCAGACATACTATAAGTGGAGATTCTAGTACAAATATCAAAGTCTTTTTAGACGAGAAATTCCAAAATCATAAAAGTTTTTGTATAACAGGACTTCATGCATGCGCAGATTTGACTATAGATGCATTAAATATATTTTTGAAGATGGATGACGCGAAATCTTTGATTCTGATGCCGTGTTGCTACCACAAAATGACTTTGAAAGGCGACAAATTTAAGAATTTTCCTCTGAGTAGATGTATGATGAAATATTCTGAGAAATATAAAGGGTTTGAGTATATGAGAATACCCTTTCTGCGGCTCGGGGCTCAGCCACCGAACGTATGCGAAAAATTGGAAGATTCTGTTTTTAATTTGTTGGCTAGAGCAGTGTTGGAGCAATATGCACGACAAAGTAAGTAACCTTATAGCTGAGACTATTGTATAACTTTAGGTACCTACCCGACTAATTATAAAATCAACCTAACTTTTCGGTTCAGCTACATAATGACTTAAATTTGCAGCTCGAAGGACCAAAACAAATGACATTTCTAAAAGTGTTACTTTTGTTTTCAGATAACTGCAAATTAAAAAGAAACAAAAGAAAAGCTGTGAAGATAAAAATAATGGACAATAATTTCGAAAACTACATTGTTGACGCGTCTAGACACGGATTTACGTTGATTGAAAATAACCCTTGTGGGGGGTCACAGAAAGTAGAATTTGATTTAGAAGAATTAAATTTACTTTGGAGGCAAATTGACGAAACTACAGCGAAAAAGGCGGGTATTTTTATTCTGATGCAAAACTATATGCAGCCAGTTATAGAAAATTTAATTTTGTTTGATAGATTGGTGTATCTAAAAGAGAATGGTATCCGAAATTGTAGATATAAGAAGATTTTTAATGAATTTTTATCACCTAGATGTTTAGCAATGTTCGCAAGTAAATAAATCACTAGCATAAAGTGGTTTTAATTTTAACTAGAAAAAAAAACTAACATAAATTTAGATATAATTTGCTTATTCTACTATTGTGTATAATTGCACATTTGAAGTACATAAATTAATGAAGTATTATGATTATACATAAATAATGATGATATTTTGAACATTTAGGTAAGTACATCATTAATTCATCCCAACCCAACAAAAACGTTTAAATAAAATAATCATATTTTTTTACTTTGGAGACAGTTTCTTTTTAAGAAAGTTAAAAAATAGTCACTGTTAAGAGGGTTGTTCACATTTGCAGTTCTCTACCTTGCACATTTACACATTATTGAAGATAATTTTAATACCATCTTGTGTTAATTTCCAAAAAATGTCAGAACCATGTTATGTCTATCATAACATTACAATCAAATGAATTTTCGTTTGTTAGTCACAATTGCACTTCATCAAATTTAAAGATATGTAGTTAGTAATGTGCACCATCCGGTGCGTCGAACCATTAATGAACGAAGTGGCTCAGCGTGTGGATTATTTGCATGCCCACTGGATTTGAAAAATCCTGATGTCTCCCTAAGTGGGGAAATCAGGGGAGACACGAGTCCGGCACCGACATAGTGGTACGTGAATTGGAGCGAAGGACGGACAATGACTCCGGTGCTAAGGATCATCCGCGGCAGCTCGCTGTTTTGTGATTTATGAACCCTGAACTCAAAAAAGAGATGTTATGAGTTTAACGTATGTCTGTTTATCTGTATGTGGCATCTTAGCTCCCAAACAGCTGAACCGATTTTGATTGAATAATTTTTCATACGGTGACAAGATTATTACCATTGCTGCCTGTGCATACTCCACCTCTTGATTTTATAGCTTGAAATAGCTTCTGCGACTATAGTGTCACAATTCTGCCAATGTCCGATTATTTTGATATGAGAGACAGCAAAATATGGTTCGTTCACTATTTGTGATTTCAATATTGTGTGAGAAATGAGAATGGGAAGAACCAATTTAACAGTAGGTGATAAGGACCTACTTTTAAAGTTGTAATAAACTTGCATCTAAGTCAGAATTTTTCGTACTTGGTCTTCCTATCCGTTTCAGCAGCATCATTTTCTTCCACTCAATCATTTTACTTGTCTCAGGTTGTTTAATAAGTTCTCCGGTGTTTGGATCCCTCGGGAATACCCCGTCTGGAGTATGTTTCTTCTTTGACAAGTCCATGTTGTGTTTACGTTTCATATGTTTGTTGTAATTCGGCCAGTTTGAGAAATCTCTGTGACACTGTTCGCAAGTGTAAGGTTTTACTCCGGTGTGCAAACGTATGTGACAATTCAGTATTGGTTTGAAACGGAATCTCTTGTCACAGTGTGGACAGGCATATGGATGTACATCTGTATGTATTATGCTGTGAGCTTTGAGATGACGTTGTAAGCGAAAACTTCGGCCACATTCAGCACAAGTGAACGGCTTATCATTAGTATGTATTCCAACATGATTTTTTAATAACCTCGGAGTTTTGAAGCTGGCGTTGCATAGTTGACATTTGTGTGGCCTTCCATCATTGTGTGACAACATATGCGCGGATAAATTATGTTTTAAAAAAAACCCTTTACCACACACTTCGCATGTGTGGTCTTTCTTCCTGTCCATGTGGATTAATACATGAGCGTTGAGACCGCCTTTATTTTTAAATGTCTTTTGACACACTGTGCAGGATAGTCCGTCCGTTTGGAATAACAATGGAAGGCGTCTGACCCTCTTCAATTGACAGAACTGTTCCAAGTGTTGATTAAGTTCATCATTATTTGAGAATGAAGTATTACATCCCGGACAGGTAAACTTTGTAGTTATATGAGTATTTTTATGTTTACAAGCTGCCAATACAGTCTTAAAGTCCTTAAAGCATATGTGACATGACAATTTTAATTGCTTGTGATGTCTTTGGACATGAATCAAAAATTTATTCAGTCTATATTTTCTTATTTTGCAGTCAGTGCAGCGGTACGGGTTACACATCTTGTGGAACTCTATAGAGTGCCTTTTTAACTCTTCAATTGATGAAAACAGTGTTTCACAGAAGGTACAGTACCAATTATAGTTTTTCCATGAAAGAGTTAACTGTGAAAGTTGTGATAGGGGAATAGAATCGACGTCTAGATTGTTTTTTGCTTTTGATAATTTTCGGGGGCAGGTTTCATTATCACTGTCAGTTGCCTGATAGCTTCCATCAGATTCTCCAACGTTGTCCTCGATACTAGATTCCCTTTTAAAAGCGAACTTTATTTCATCGGTTCTTGTAGCCGAATCTGTAGGATTATGTTGATAAAAGTCGTCTGTTTCGACTTCTTCTTTTTTCACAATTGGAACCTCAAATAATTGAGTCAGGGTATATTGAGCGTATTCTATGGCAACAACGAAATCGAAAGCTTTGTTTAATGCATTAAGACACTCCAAACATACAGTTTTGGGTAGACTTCCATCGTCAAAATCCGTGACGGCGTTAATGCGTGATAACTTCTCGATTATTTCATATTTTTTCAGGGTGTCCAAATGTAAGTTAAGGTGTTTATTCCTTGGTTTTGACTCGGCGCATAATCGGCAGTAAGAATCTTCTAAATTCATCGCAACACATAAGAAATTAATGTAAATATTAATTACTAACACTAATTCGTGTCGTGTTGCAATAGACATAACATAATTTGACAGGAACAGGATCTTTGACATGACAATTTGAAATAAAAATACTGTCAATGTCAGCAGTTTTTTTTAAATGTTTTGACTCCACACACACATCATCAGCCAATTAACGTCCACTGTTGGACGAGGCCTCCCTCATAGAGAGGGGTGTTGCCATAATCCCGACGCTTGACATGCGGCTTGGAGATCGCAGTACGTTCACCGTGTACTATTAGGACGCTGCTGCCCATCCTTCGGTGGTTCAGGTCGCAGTTTTAGGACAAACCCGGGTCCACACACAGTTGTGCGTTGACTCCACACATTTCCTCTATATTTAGCCCGTGTCAAGTATTGTAGGTAGTCGACAAGGCATGGTCAATATCAAGTAAAGTAAAAATAACAACGGTTAAGTCCAGGTCCCAGTAAAATGAAATGGTAGAGACTACTAAAGGCTTCATTGGAGTTTTGGAAACGACATGTTCCTCACACGTCACACTCGAGCACGCTAAAGAACAAAAAAATATACTGTTAATACATATTTTATTTAAATTACACCTGAATTACTCACGTAAGATTAGGCCGGTTACTCCGACTATAGTTTCAACTGCATTCCGCGGTCTTTATCAAGGTGAATGCGCGCGCGCGGCTGCGTCTCGCTTTGCACTACGGGCCGCCGTACGACGCGCACCTGACGACGCTTGTACGTTTTTACATTAGAGCAAATTAATACAAAAATACGTTTGTTGTCTGAGGACATCCACCTTTTGTTATTGACTATTAATATTTCTTAGTTAATCCGCCGTAACATTACATATTCTGTGAAAATTTTAACTGGTTATTACGATTCAAAAGATACAGCCGTTAAAAGGTAAGACAGACGGACGGGCAGACAGACATACAGCGTAGGTTTAGTAATAGGGTCCCGTTTACACCCTTTGGGTACGAAACACTAAAAATCATTGTCTGTATTTTTGTAGGTACCCTATTGTTGGTAAAAGTCTAAATCAAACACATTTTATACATTGTATAATTTTGTATAAATTACATAGATACAGAACAACTATTATTTTTACAATAAAACAAATCTCACATAATTATTTTACTATAATACAATAGCACAGTGAACCTTATTCATCATTATCAGCCTATCATGTTCTCAATACTGGGACACAGACCTACTCTCAGAGAGAGAGATGATGGGCCTTAATCCACCATGCTGGCTCAGTGCATAAAACATTATTATTATTATTGTATTATACTTATCATTGCAATGTTATAACTAAAAAATCTAAATCCATAACATTCTAATAATACTTTACAACATAAAATACATTCCCTTCAAACTAAATTACAATACATAACTATTGCACTCTTGAAGTTCAATAAACAGGATTGAATCATTTTTAAATTGGAAAATAAAGCGTGGTCACCCTTGATATTTCGATTAAAAATAGTAATTACAAGTGAAGAAAAAGGGGAATTTAATTTGAGGGACTAAGATAGATCCAGAGAGCAGTGAAGGAACCCCCGAGATATTTACCCTACTTGTAATCATTGACTATAAAAAAATAAATAATAATTAGTAACCTATTTATTTACATAATTCGTATAATTTGTGCTTGTTTCAAATTCAAAATGTTTTTATTAACTAACTAAAAGACTTTTATTCGCTGTTATCGATGAATCTTATGCTCTTTTTCGAGTGGCAAGGTAATAAAGATTTTAATTTTTAATTGGTTTAAAGATGTTGGGAAAATAACGCGCAACATACACAAAAACAGTAAAATAATGAAACTCATTTTTAGAAGTTGGTTGGAAACAGGAGTGTACATGTAGAGAAGATTTTCTA
The DNA here is from genome assembly GCA_949125355.1 of Agriopis leucophaearia. Taxonomy (NCBI): domain Eukaryota; kingdom Metazoa; phylum Arthropoda; class Insecta; order Lepidoptera; family Geometridae; genus Agriopis; species Agriopis leucophaearia. Next base: position 414,707 of record OX421289.1, on the reverse strand, counting down.
TACAGGGTTATAAGGAAAAGTATGTTAAGCTGTGGGGCTAGTACGAGAACTTGCGAAAAAGTATTCGTTCCGTAAACAATAGCAAATGTATGAAAAATTCAGTTTCCCTTTACGTCCGATAGAGGCGCTGTTCAATTTTTCATACATTTTGCTATCGTTTACGGAACGAATACTTTTTCGCAAGTGCTCGTACTAGGGCCACTGATATATTTTACGCGATTTCAGGATTGGTCCCTAGTAAAAGTTGTTCATAATGATGAGTATAACGACCTCCTTTCAGCTTATCACACACTTCCATATAACCCTGTATTATGTGTGTGATATTGTATTGAGTAAATATACAAAATAACTAGCTATGTGGGAAAACGAAATTCAAAGTAATTCCATTATACATAACATTATGCCATTACATTGAAACTTATCCCAAACTTTACAAAATTTGTGCAATTCTCAAGAAAATAATACATTTTTTTCATACATTTTAAAACTTTCTTGGGTGATATTTATAATATTATATATAAGAACATTTTAGAACATGTTTTATCACAAATACAGGGTTACGCATATAGAATGTACTAAGCCAAAAGGAGGTCATTGTGCTCATCATTATGAATAACTTTTCTGTGGGACCAACCGTGAAAAGGTGAAAAAAAGCTGTTCCTTACATTTTGACGAGTTTTGTCAATGACGGTTTTCTATGGAACAGCTGATTTTGTTTTCGCGATTTCAGGGTTGGTCCCATACTAAAAGTTGTTCATAATGAAGACCATAAAGGACCCCTTCCGGCTTAGTACACCCTTTCTGCGTAATCTACATATCAAATAATACTACACAACTTGTTCTTGTTTTATGACCTTCTTTTTGCCCCGTTTGCTCGGTATCATGATTTTAGTTTTCCATTCCTCAGTTCCAATCGGATCCACTACCTGGATTATCTGACCCGTCTCTGGGTTTATCGGAAACACACCCTCAGGAGTAATCTTCTTTTTAGACGTATCAGTGTTGTGGCGTCTCTTCATATGTTTGTTATAATTCGACCAGTTAGTAAACTCCATGCCGCAATTCTGACACGAATACGGCTTAGCACCAGTGTGTTGCCGCTCATGATTTTTAAGAATCTGTTTAAAACGGAACGCCTTGTTACAATACTGGCAAACATATGGCATTGAATCTGTATGAACAATTTTGTGTGCATTCAGTTGGTATTGCAGTCTAAAGCAACGTCCGCACTGCTCGCATGAAAACGGCTTTACACCGGAATGCATCTCAACGTGCCGTCGCAACATATTCGGGAAAAGGAATGACTTATTACATATTCTACACACATGAGGCCGGATTTTGTCATGCGACATTATATGCGATGTCAGCGTCCCTTTATTATAAAACATTTTTCCACATCGGTCACATGTATAATCTCTTTTTCTATTGATTGTGTGTAGTTTCATGTGATCACGTAAACTGTTGGGGTTTTTGTAGACTTTTTTACATAGGTCACAGGTTAGTTCTTCTACGGTGATCGGAGTGCCAGGTTTTCGTCTGGGTCTTCGTTTCGGCTTCACAGAACCATATTGGTGTAGGTGTAGGGTTAAAGATTCCTCATTTTTGTGGATTTCACCGCAGAGCGGGCAGACTGCTTGTGGCTTTTTGTAGTGCTGTTTAATATGTAGTTTTAGGTCTGCGAGGGTTTCTACTTCCGCGGGACAGTAATAGCAGAAGTTTCTGAAACGCAAACAGAATAATTTGTAGTTAATAACACATCATTGGAATGGGTGTTTTTCGATAGTTACAATCCAGATGTGCTCAAGTCACAAATGAATATGTTTCTTCTAGGCAAGTAGACATGCGCCATAGTAGACCGCATCACCACATAACATCAGGCGAGCCAGTTAAGCGGAAGCCTTACATTCAATAAAGAATTATAATAAATCGCACACGGTAGGTGTGATATGCTGGATTATTATTCATTCAATTTCTGCAAGTGTTTGTGAATGTGCTCGCGATCGAGTGTGGGGTAGTGATATACAGGGTTACTCATATAGACTGAGGTTAACCTCCTTAAGGAGGACATTGTATTTATCATTATGAAGTCGCGAAAAATATTGCAGCTGTTCCATACAATTTCATCATCATCATTTCAGCCATAGGACGTCTACTGCTGGAAATAGGCCTCCCCCATCGATTTCCAAAAGAGCCAGTTGGAAGCCGCCTGCATCCAGCGTTTTCCTGCGGTCTCTTTACCCATACAATTTATCAAGTGACAATGACCGCTTTTGATGAAACAGCTGAAATTTTTTTCACTACTTCAGGGCTGGTCCAGGAAAGTTGTTCATAATGATGAGTACAATGGCTTCTTTTTGGCTTAGTGAAGTCTATATGCATAATCCTGTAATGAGGTGAAACTTGTATTTTCATGTTGATGTATTTCTAATTTAAATTCAAGCACTAGTGAGCTAATTATAATTTCTAGTGACTAACCTAACACTAAAATCCGAGACTGGTTAGGGTTCCATACTCTTTTTTTTTTTATAGAATAAGTGGCAAACAAGCTACAGGCCACCTGATGGTAAGTGGTCACCGTTGCCTATAACTCAGAAGGTAAAAACAACCTTATTTAATTTAAATTTATTTTCTCGATTAAATACAATCTAATCCATTTTAAAATGCTTACCTCAGATACTTCCGATGTTTCCTCACATGCTTAACAAATGCACTGAAGTCATCCTTTTTGCCCATCTTACAATCAATGCAAAAATGAGCCGAACACTTTCCGTGCACAATTTTAGCGTGAGATCTCAACATATCTATACTGATAAATTCTATACTGCAGAAACTACAGACCCATGGGTACTCCGACCAGTTGCTAACTTGGTTCTTTGACATGTCCTCGTCTTTTCTAATATCATGAGTATAAATAGCCATTGTTGCATCTAGAAAATCATGAACAGTTGGGAGATCAATTAAATCTTTATCATCTTTTGGCTCTTCTTTTACTTCGAAATTGGTCAATTTTGAATCTAATGAGGCTGTTGGCTCTGTTTTAATGTCTGGCGAATGATCCATAGGTTCAGATGATAGATTTTCGTCGAAGATTTCATCGTCAGACTCATCGTTTTTCGGTATTTCGTGAGACGTAAATAAGTTGCATAGAATGTCTTGGGCACGCTTGACGCCTTCTAGGAATTCGTAGGCCTTGTTCAGAGACTCGTAGCAGATGAAACAGATTGTTTTCGGAAGGGAATCTTGGTTGGAAACATTCACATACATTGCGTTGAGAAAGGTCAGCTTGGCCATCACTTCGCCTTGTATTTTACAGTCTGTCAGGAGATCCAGGAGCTTTTCTGAGCTTCTGGGCTCTGCACAGAAGCGACAGTAAGAGTTATCGACGGTTTCCATTGCGATTAACTCATTCCTACTGAAAATAAACAGGATAAATAATTAGGCAAAACTTGGGATATACACTCCACTCTAAAAAGCAAAATATATGTTTAGATTAGACGTCACGTTTTTTTGTTAATCTTTTTCATGACCATGGATACAAAGACTTTCAGTCGTGATATTAAACAAGTTGACATAGTATTAAATAGAATCAAACAAGTCAGAGTCAAGCAAAGTAAGTCACGATCAAGTCAAACTCATGCTCCAGTAATGTGGTGGAGGCTTTACAAGAGGCTTCTATGGAGTTTTGGAAACAAAACATAAAGGCACGTTTCACATCGTTATATCACTTGCCCACACTCAACAAAGTTCACGAGCACTTAATTAATAATAAATTACCATTATTACACATTAACACTTGAAAATATAGAAGTTTAGGAAAATAATACAACGATTTCGTTCATCGAGCCGCGAGCCGACATGTTTTTTCCCTTTGGCGCCAAAACTCCCTATATTAGATGTCATGTCGCATGTCGGGAGCATCTAAACGAAAAAATTCTCACTTCAATGTCGGGAGCAGTGCTGCCATGCCATTTCTAAATTTTGTAAAACGAGAGGTGTATCCTCAGAAAAAAAATATAAATGGAAGCTTTATACCTACAGTTTCCTGTTTATCACTTACATCCCTCCCTCGGTTGTCTATTCGTTTACATTTTGAGTACACATCGTTTGCAGTTGTGTGCACTCAATATTGAAGTGTGCGTTTGTAGAACTAGTAAGAATATGTCAGTGTGTGCAATACGTGTTTATCTCGCCCCCTTCAGTTTTTGGCAGACTTTTTTCAGTAGCTCGAGTTTAAAGGCTGATCCAAACTATATAATTATGTATTATCAAAGTGTCATCATCATCATCGTCAGCCCGTATCAACCCACTGCTGGGCATAGGCCTCCTCTCCCTTGTGCCATTTATCCTTGTCTCGGGCCAATCTCATCCACGTACTCGTATGGTCTGCGATGGGTGTTTGGGTGTGGTGATTATCAAAGTGTGTACCAAAGAAATTTGGGACTTTTGGAGTATTACGAATACTGCGAATACAACATTAAAAAAATCGGGAGACTATTATTTAGCATCATACACGGAATTTATATACTCTTACGTAGTATATAAATTCCTTGGCATCATATCATAATATCGTATAACTATCGCCCTCTGTGTTTAATTTCTATGAAACTAAACAAGTAAACGATATTTAATATACCATAAAGTATGGTACCTATACCTTATAGTATATTTTAGGTACGTTGCGTGTGTTAAGTTATTACGAGCTGAGTACATTACACATACCTAACACAGTAATAACAGTCCAATTTTGCGTTTCCTATCAGGCAGTTTTCTTTGAATAAGGAATCTACGATACCAAAAAGAATGCAAAAGAAACGGGAGGATAATGCAGAAAATCGGGAGCTTCGGCTGAAATCGGGAGAACCCCGTAATATCGGGAGACCTCACATCTAAGTACCGAACCGATGTTGCTTAACTTCGGTGATCGTACGAGAATCGATTGTGAACAGGAGCCTTACCCCTAGCTCGAAAAGTTGACCCGCATAGGTGTTATTTGTCTAAACGGTACCATCAACTACGATAAGCGGTAGTTATTTGATAGCTTGCAAGGTTTGTTATTTTCACGCACACACGCATAGTAAAACGGATTTTCGTTCATTCAAGTTAGACGTTTTTAAACGATGCAGCTTAAATGAGTTGGTTAATTTTAGGTACCTATCAGGTACCTACTAAAAGTTGGCTCGCAAAAGTGAAGCTAGGGGTAAGGCCCAGGGGCTCGCACTGAGCCGGTAGGTAGGTATTTATTATTAGTTGGTTTACTATAGAGTGTTTAATAATAATCATGGCAAGTTTGACGCTTGTATGCACCTACTAAGGTATTAGCGTTTTTACATTAGACCAAATACACAGTATATACCTAGTTATGTGTAGGTATATAAGTAGTTATTCCTCTTATTTTTTTATTTCATAGTTAATCCGTCATAGGTATAACATTACCTGTCTACATATTATTCTGTAAACATTTCAACTGGCTATTACGATTCGAAAGATCAAGGATGATTTTAAATCGTTCTTGGAAAGATACAGCCGTTAAAAGTTATGACAGCCAGACAGACAGTGTAGTATTCCTTCATATTCATCCTCATTCATATCCATTTTTATATAAAATTTGTAAACTTTTTATCGGTTAGTAAAACTTTTTGGGCACACGCTCCGCAAGTCAAAATTCAAAATTTGAAAAAGGAAGAGGGAAAGCCGTGACGGCAAACAGAGTCGCGATTCTATAAACAACCTTGAAAGCAGGAACATCAAATTAAAGTCTACCTTTTTTTTAAATCAATGGTAAATTTATGCCGCATCTACCATTTATTACATCAAATGGCAAAATGGTGAAATGTTTTGAATATTGATGCTGATCTGAACTCCGCGAGTAATAGTGTTCCGCGGCTCTGAACCTAGAGGAAATGTTTCGAATATTGATGCTGCTCTAAACCTGGAGAAAAGAGGACCGGCACGCCAAACCGTGAGTCCCTTAGTATTTTACCATTCTTCGACCTGGAATTTGCTCCGCTGCCGTCCTCCTACTTAAATCCTCGCTCAAACGACCTCCGGATACACGCAAGAGAAGCTACGACCTCCGTACCTCTTCCGAAGGCTACATCTCCGGCCCACTACTTCGCCGGATACCTGCCGTGCGGAGACTGCGGAGCGCTTAGGCCCCTTAGCCCCTTAGCTTTCTTCTTTATATTACTGTACTGTACTGGTCAATTAAACTTATCTATCCGTTACCTTGTTGTTTTCCTTACCACCCATTAGGATCTGCAGGAACTGATAGGCAGGCTTAATTTTTCAACACCTAGAGATTGTCGCGGGACGCCTGTTTAAGCTAGCAAACAGGCGTAACGTTACAGTTTGGCGCCCTTCTTAAAAACCCACGTTTCATGCTCCTTAATCTCAAAATTCTAAAACAAACCTTGCCCAGGGAGCTCCGTTTCGACTTAATCTTTCGGCTTTAACATCTCTATATATTTATCTATACATCTTTATCTATTACTCTCACTCCACTTCATTCTTAACACTAAACCCTACACTTTACAGTACTATGTTCAACATTATGCTACACCCCCACGCACATATACATTACTTACCTGATTGCCACTGCAATCTACATCCATTCTTCTCTTGTAAGTGTTAAACCCTCGGGTCACTTTCAAGTTGGGGTTTGGAGTACTCTACGGCGTGCTGCAGGACAATATCCTGTAGTAAACGTTCATGCAAGTTTCCATCTACAAGAAGGTGTACTTCTAGATCTTCGAGGTCGACTAACAGGTGCACTGTAAGTTCACGGAAACTGAAGTCTAGACACGCATAAAACCTTATTACGCTTCATACATAATCTTCTTACACGTCTAATCAAACTATCACATTTTACCAACGATATAATAAATGGTAGATGCGGCATAAATTTACCATCGACTTATTAATGGTGGACACGGCATAGGATTTTTCCATCGACGTATATATACATGGACGAGACATCTCTTTAATTCGTTATTAATATTATAACGTTCGTTGTAGGTACTTTCTACGACAATCTTAATAAAATAAAACGCTCAACATACATTTGCAGCGTCTTATTTATTTATTTTTTGTTAAGGGTGTTTTGAATATTATAGAATACTTCTATAATTCTATAATATTTTAACCCGAAACAAACGCGTATAAATAATTCTTTAATTCTGAACTCTAAACTTAACGTTTTAAAACTTAATCATGGCTAGATCTATCAAATATTCTTACTTGAATAAACACGAACTTGAATATGAAGTGTCTATTAGGGCTGAAAAACCAACAGATACCTTATCTAATCTTAAAGAACAGATGACGAAACTTTGTCACATTTTTCCAGAGAACATTAAGTCCTCTTCTTTACCTCTTAAGTTGGACCTCTCTCAAGCAGAGGTAACTCTTGAATACATTGAGACTAAAATCTCACACATCGAATCTTCTGGAGACAAAAGTGGTTTGAGGAAACTCGAGGCTTTGGTAAACCATCTTTATTACCGCCTGGACCGTCTTAAGGCGACTTCATCCTTGATTGAAACTTGTTCAAATTTAAGATCACGGTTTTTCACACTTCAAAAACGCTTCGATGTACTAACTCTTGATGATGATGGAAGGTTTTCTTCTGAAGAAGTGTTGGTGGAGGTACACAGTCCTCCTCCTCAGGCTCAATTTGACTCTCCCACGGTTTCCTTAACCCTCCCTACTATAACCCTCCCTGCTACCCTCCCTGCTATTCAGCCTACCTCTCAACTTAAATCAATTCCTGAAGTTTCATTCACACCTCAACCTAGTATAACGGTTCCGTACTCGTCAATGCCTCAAGTCTCAACAATGTTTCAAAATTGTCGTACATCGGACAATTTTATTAAAGATTTGAAAACCTTTTCTTATAATGGCGAAACATGCCCTAGAACATTCCTTCAAAAGCTGGAAGAATTCAGGATTTCTAGAAATATCACGGAGGAGATGCTTTGTAAACATGCCTTCGAAATTTTCTCTGGAAATGCACTTCATTGGTTCCGTTTTATTTATCAACAGAACCCTAATCTAACATGGAATGATATTCATATGTTACTGATCAAAGATTTTGGATCAATTGATTATGATTTTAATCTTCGACAAGAGATAATGAAAAGAATTCAAGGTGATTCAGAGCCCATTATCATTTATGTTTCCATAATGTCTGGAATGTTTTCACGACTTTCAGAGAAGCTTAGTGAAGCCGAACAACTTAAGATTATCCGTCATAATATAAGGTCGTGCTACTCTGTTGTTTTGCTTTGTAAGGAAATAACGTCAATTAATTCTCTGGTCTCAGCTTGTCAAAGCTATGAACAAATTTATTTTCGCAAACCTGGATGCGGAGATGCTTCTTGTGCTGCTGAATTTGCTTACCATTGTCCTTCAACTTCTAAGACTTCTTCAAAGATGAGTTATACTAATGCTGTACAAAATAATGTGAAGCCGCGTACTTCTTCACAGACTTATGAGAACTTAGTGGAAGATTCTTGTTTTCGTTGCCGAGTTAAAGGTCATTCTTTAAAGACTTGTACCCAACCTAGATATTTGGTTTGTTTTAAATGTGGCCGTAAAGGCGTAAAGATCACTAATTGTCCTAAATGCGCTTCACAATCTCAACTAAAAACTAATTAGTGACTTGAATAGTTCCTTGAATAGTTCTTTGAATAGTTATGCCACTAACCTAGGTGTACTATCTGCCACCTTTGATAAAGTTCAGACTACACACTGCACACATTAAGAACGCTGCTCACTACAACACGAGACACAATTTTAAAGAGTTTAACGTAGGTGACACAGTCTGGCGTAATGTCAAGTGCACGGTAGTTGAGAAATTATCGCCACTTGTCTTTGTCCTTGAGGATCCTAATGGTGTGAGAGGAAAATGGCACGTTAAAGATTTTAAAATTTAACTTTTTCTAAATTATTTATCTTTTGTAACTTCTTGGTATAAATTCTTAACTGTTGTAAACCAGCAATCTCTAAATTATTTATTGTAACTTCTCTTAATTCAATTATTTCCTATCTAAACTTAACTTTTCATAACTTTGCTTAAATTCAGTTAACTTTTTATTACTAGTTCTGTTTTTTTTATACTATTCTGTAATATCATCTTTAACTTTAAAAACCTAGACCTTATTTTTTTATCTTGACTATGTAAATCACCTCATCATCACTCATCGTCATTTCTGGTTCTCTTTTGGCAATCTTCCTTATCATCTGAGCGGTGGCACAACTCTTTAAGAAAGCCGAAGGTGCAATTTCGTATCATTGTATACTATCACTCTCCTTGTATATTCTTTTAGTAGTAACTTAGCTTTAATTTCGAATAGAGCCCAGGCTAGGACACGTTCCCCTGTGGTTTCCTATTCAACCTTCCTTGACTCTTAATCCTTGAGGGACCCTAAGTCCACTTAATCTTAAACCTAGACCCTTAATCCTTGATGGACCCTAAGTCCAAATTAATCTTAAGCCTTGACTTCTCTTGGATGGAATCTAAACCCATCCAGGATCTTGGGTATACCCAGACTTGGACACGTTCCTCTGCGGTACCTTACCCCTGTAAATATTTTTTTTTATGGGTCTTCTAAGCGGTGCGGGTGATGACACCCCCAAAATAAGCCCTAACATTAAACTTCGATATCTCCTTGAAGGAGTACGTGCCATCGACCTTGCAGGCGTGAGCCGTATCCCCTACCTCTGAATGTATGAATGAAAGTGAAGAGTGAATTCCTTTGAGAGACGAGGTATACATGTGTCAAGTTGATATCCTTAACCTCAAAATTACACGATTTTATTAAAAAAAAAAACTTTTTTTGGTAAAAAGTTTTTTTTTTTCCGGGGTTTTTGGGGTAATGTAGTATTCCTTCATATTCATCCTCATTCATATCCATTTTTATATAAAATTTGTAAACTTTTTATCGGTTAGTAAAACTTTTTGGGCACACGCTCCGCAAGTCAAAATTCAAAATTTGAAAAAGGAAGAGGGAAAGCCGTGACGGCAAACAGAGTCGCGATTCTATAAACAACCTTGAAAGCAGAATATTTAAGAATATTTGATAGATCTAGCCATGATTAAGTTTTAAAACGTTAAGTTTAGAGTTAAGAATTAAAGATTTATTTATTTTTTGTTAAGGGTGTTTTGAATATTATAGAATACTTCTATAATTCTATAATATTTTAACCCGAAACAAACGCGTATAAATAATTCTTTAATTCTTAACTCTAAACTTAACGTTTTAAAACTTAATCATGGCTAGATCTATCAAATATTCTTATTTGAATAAACACGAACTTGAATATGAAGTGTCTATTAGGGCTGAAAAACCAACAGATACTTTATCTAATCTTAAAGAACAGATGACGAAACTTTGTCACATTTTTCCAGAGAATATTAAGTCCTCTTCTTTACCTCTTAAGGTGGACCTCTCTCAAGCAGAGGTAACTCTTGAATACATTGAGACTAAAATCTCACACATCGAATCTTCTGGAGACAAAAGTGGTTTGAGAAAACTCGAGGCCTTTGTAAACCATCTTTATTACCGCCTGGACCGTCTTAAGGCGACTTCATCCTTGATTGAAACTTGTTCAAATTTAAGATCACGGTTTTTCACACTTCAAAAACGCTTCGATGTACTAACTCTTGATGATGATGGAAGGTTTTCTTCTGAAGAGGTGTTGGTGGAGGTACACAGTCCTCCTCCTCAGGCTCAATTTGACTCTCCCACGGTTTCTTTAACCCTCCCTGCTACCCTCCCTGCTATTCAGCCTACCTCTCAACTTAAATCAACTCCTGAAGTTTCATTCACGCCTCAGCCAAGTATAACGGTTCCGTACTCGTCAATGCCTCAAGTCTCAACAATGTTTCAAAATTGTCGTACATCGGACAATTTTATTAAAGATTTGAAAACTTTTTCTTATAATGGCGAAACATGCCCTAGAACATTCCTTCAAAAGCTGGAAGAATTCAGGATTTCTAGGAATATCACGGAGGAGATGCTTTGTAAACATGCCTTCGAAATTTTCTCTGGAAATGCACTTCATTGGTTTCGTTTTATTTATCAACAGAACCCTAATCTAACATGGAATTATATTCATATGTTACTGATCAAAGATTTTGGATCAATTGATTATGATTTTAATCTTCGACAAGAGATAATGAAAAGAATTCAAGGTGATTCAGAGCCCATTATCATTTATGTTTCCATAATGTCTGGAATGTTTTCACGACTTTCAGAGAAGCTTAGTGAAGCCGAACAACTTAAGATTATCCGTCATAATATAAGGTCGTGCTACTCTGTTGTTTTGCTTTGTAAGGAAATAACGTCAATTAATTCTCTGGTCTCAGCTTGTCAAAGCTATGAACAAATTTATTTTCGCAAACCTGGATGCGGAGATGCTTCTTGTGCTGCTGAATTTGCTTACCATTGTCCTTCAACTTCTAAGACTTCTTCAAAGATGAGTTATACTAATGCTGTACAAAATAATGTGAAGCCGCGTACTTCTTCACAGACTTATGAGAACTTAGTGGAAGATTTTTGTTTTCGTTGTCGAGTTAAAGGTCATTCTTTAAAGACTTGTACCCAACCTAGATATTTGGTTTGCTTTAAATGTGGCCGTAAAGGCGTAAAGATCACTAATTGTCCTAAATGCGCTTCACAATCTCAACAAAAAAAACTAATTAGTGACTTGAATAGTTCTTTGAATAGTTCTGCTGAACTTCATAACGATAAATTTGATCTTAAAGATTGGAATCAATGGTTAAATACTATTCGAAATTTTATGAGATGTTATAAAACAACTTCGGTATTCTATGACAAGGAAAAGGACTACAATAGACCTTTTGTTGATGTCTTTATAAATGATTTATCTTTTTCGGGTTTATTAGATAGTGGAAGTTGCATCACCATCCTTGGAAATAATTCTCATAAAGATATAGAAAGGTTAGGTTTTAAACTATTCAAGTCACAAACTCAAGTTATGGTTGCAAATAAACAGAAAACAATGTCTTCTGGTTATTTTAATTTACCAATGAGATTTAATAATCAAACACACGTAATTAAAGCGTACGTTTTTCCTGATATTCATCCTTCTTTAATTCTCGGTTTCGACTTTTGGAAAACATTTAATTTATTTCCTGGTATGCTTTCCCAGGAATTAAATTTTAAGGTTAATGGTTGTACAACTGGTGTTGTTGAAACTAATGTCTATTCTTTTGATCATCTTTCTGACAATCAAATTGAAATTGCAAAGGATTTAATCCAACGCTTTAATTTGATTTCTTTTGAACATAAGGGTAAATTAGGTCGTACTGACTTAGTTTGTCATCGAATCAATACTGGTGACGCTTTGCCTATTAAACAACGTTGTTATCGTCTTTCTCCTGAAAAACAGAAGGCCCTTATTATCGAAGTGGATAAAATGTTAGAACTTGACGTCATTGAAAAATGTGAGACTCCATGGCTTTCTCCAGTCATTATTACTCCAAAAAAGAATGGAGAATGGCGTTTTTGCGTGGATAGCAGGAAATTGAATGCAGTTACTCGAAAGGATGCTTATAGCCTCCCCTTTATCTCTGAAATCCTTGACAACCTTAAGAACGCTAAGTTTTTATCTAGCATCGACATCGCTAAGGCCTTTTGGGAAATTCCTTTACATCCTGAGGATAGGGATAAGACTGGTTTTTACGTTCCTGGCAGAGGAATGTATAGATTTAAAGTTATGCCGTTTGGTTTAACCAATGCTCCAGCAACTCAACAAAGACTTATGGACAATTTATTTACACCAGAGTTTGACAACAAGGTGTTTTGCTATTTAGATGACATTATAATTGTCAGTGATTCTTTTGATGAGCATATCTCACTTTTGCTTAAAGTTCATCAAAAACTTTCTTGTGCTGGGCTTACTATCAACTATGATAAGAGTAAATTCTTTCGTAAAGAACTTAAATATCTCGGTTACATAGTAGACGATCAAGGTTTAAGGGCTGATCCTGATAAAGTTCAAGCTATTTTGGCTTACCCTATTCCTACCTCTAAAAAGGAAGTGAGACAATTTTTAGGAACATGTAGTTGGTTTCGCCGCTTCATACCTAATTTCAGCTCTATTGCTTCGCCTCTTTGTAAACTAACTTCATCTGGTAAAAATTCTCCAAAGAAATTTGTTTGGAATGCGGAAGCGGATTCTGCCTTTGTTAACTTAAAAAAGTGCTTGACTACAACTCCAATTTTAGCTTGTCCTGAATTCGATCTTCCATTTTCGGTCCATTGTGATGCCTCGAACTTTGGCATTGGAGCTATGCTTACTCAGGTGCAGGATAATAAAGAAGTAGTCATTGCATATATGAGTAGAACTTTAAATAAACATGAACAAAACTATTCTACTACAGAAAGAGAAACATTAGCCGTGATAATAGCAATCGAACATTGGCGTTGTTATCTTGATAATGGTAAACCGTTCACAATTTATACTGATCACGCAGCATTAAAATGGTTCTTAAATTTGTCTAATCCTTCTGGAAGATTAGCACGATGGACTCTTCGTCTATCTTGTTTCAACTTCACTCTGAAACATAAAAAGGGTAAAGACAATGTAGTTCCAGACTATCTTTCACGACTGAAATCTAATGATAACGCTGTTATTGGTTTTGTTGAACCTATATCGGATAACGCTACCTCTCAATTAGAACGTTTTAATAAATTATTTAACGATTGTCAAGATAACCCTGACGCTTTTCCAAATTATAAAATAGTCGATGCTAAGCTTTATCGTTTCTCTAAATCACCTAATAATCATTTGAACGATGATTTTACTTGGAAAGAAATTCCTCATCCTTCTGAAAGGCTAAATCTTATTAAATCTTGTCACGGTGAGATAGATGGTAATCCTCATATTGGTATTTTCAAAACTTACAAGAAACTATCGTTAAGATTTTATTGGTCTGGGATGTTTAGAGACGTTGCTAAGTTATGCTCTACTTGCGAGACTTGCATTGCCTTTAAACACTCAAACCATTCACCCTATGGTCTTATGGGTAAACCTAAAATTTGTTCAAGACCCTTCCAAAACATTTCTCTTGATTTAATGGGTCCTTTTCCTATGACAAGGCAGCGTAATCAACATATTCTAGTTGTTACGTGTTCTTTCTCTAAATACTGTCTTATTTTTCCTATTAAACGTGCTACAGCTACAAATATTATACAGCATCTGGAAAACTCGGTATTTCTGGTACATGGTGTACCACAATCCGTGATTATGGATAATGGATCACAGTTCCAGTCTAATGAATTCCGAGATTTCTTGATCGGTTACAAAATTCCTTTTATCTTTTATTCGCCTAGATATTGTCCCCAAGTCAATCCTACTGAACGTTATAATAGAACGATTGTCACTGCATTGGCACAGTTGGTAGGAGATGATCACCGATCTTGGGATAAATATTTACAAAAAATTCAATTAGCTCTTAACAGCTCGGTAAATGTCACAACAGGTTTTTCTCCATCGTTTCTCGTTTATGGTCGAGAAATTATACCTTGTGGCTCATACTATACCGATTGTGATAATCTCGATAGTGTTATTTTTCTCCCTCGCGATATTTATGCCACTAACCTAGGTGTACTATCTGCCACCTTTGATAAAGTTCAGATGGCACTACACACTGCACACATTAAGAACGCTGCTCACTACAACATAAGACACAATTTTAAGGAGTTTAACGTAGGTGACACAGTCTGGCGTAAAAATTATGTGCAGAGTAATGCCGGTGCATACTTTAGTTCTAAATTGGCTCCTAGATATGTCAAGTGCACGGTAGTTGAGAAATTATCGCCACTTATTAATTAATGTAGTATTCCTTCATATTCATCCTCATTCATATCCATTTTTATATAAAATTTGTAAACTTTTTATCGGTTAGTAAAACTTTTTGGGCACACGCTCCGCAAGTCAAAATTCAAAATTTGAAAAAGGAAGAGGGAAAGCCGTGACGGCAAACAGAGTCGCGATTCTATAAACAACCTTGAAAGCAGGAACATCAAATTAAAAAATGGATATGAATGAGGATGAATATGAAGGAATACTACAACAGTCAGACAAACAGCGTAGGCTTAAGGTCCCGTTTACACCCTTTGGATACACAACCCTAAAAATTAAACTAAGTTTCTGGAAATTGGATAAAATAAATTCTGGAACAACTTAAAAATATTTATTTGGTTCTAGATCACTAGGTAGGTAGGTACAACAAACTTATAGTTACAGTATTTTTTAACCGACAAAAATAAAGAGGATGTTCTCAACTCGACGTGTTTTTTTAAATTTTGATTGACGAAGAGTGTTATCGCGTTATCTCACAATATTTTAAATAGGTCCATAAATATCATGATCTATTGTTATTTATATATGTACCTACTTGGTTTATACATTGTTATTTGTATACTATTTTTATTCGCATATCCGTTTATTATCCTAATTTTTAAGTTTTTCACATCAAATATAATTATAAAACATAAATCATATAAAAAACTTAAAAGCTAGGGTGCCGCCGGCAGCGGGGCAGGGCCCAAGCTACCGGTGGTTAGGGCTGCAGAGTGAGGAACCTCCTGACAATGCGTGCCGTGTCAAGAATTACTGCCTTCTGCATCTGACCCTTGACCCAACCGTCTAGTGAGAGCCTCTTAAGGTGGTGGTCGAGGCTCTTCGCTATAAGGCCGTTCACCGATACAACTATCGGGACAATGATCGTCGAGTCAACATCCCACATGGCGGTAACCTCGTGAGCCAAGTCAAGGTACTTGCTGAGTTTGTCCTTCTCGGCCTTCACGAGGTTCTCGTCATGCGGGATGGTGATGTGATGATTATTTTTATTATTATTATTATATTAGCCTGTATCATCCCACTACAGGGCAAAGGCCTCCCTTCCCTCCTTCCACTTGTCTCTGTTTTCAGCAATTTGGGTCCAGTCTTTCAAGTAGGAGTCCGGTTCATCCCTCCATCTCCGTCTAGGCCGTCCGGGAGGTCGTTTGCCATCCTGAGGAAGCCACTGTGTTGTGGTTTTGGCCCAACGATCTTCCGACATTCGACTGATATGACCGGCCCAGTCCCACTTTAGGCAAGCGGCCTTCTGAGCTACGTCGGCAATCTGAGTCTAGGTTTATTATATTATTTTGTGTAAAATAAATTTATAGATTATAGTAGGTACCTATTAGGTTGACTACACTATTGAATTAGGACATTAATGATAGTTGTAATTTGGATAAATAAATAAATATTGTAAAGTCGATTTGATACATTTGTTCTTAACAAATAAAGTGCAAATATTTGAAAGCAAACATATTTTCATGTACCTATTAATTAAATAAAAAGCGAATTGAATTGAGAATTTCCTCTTTTTTAAAGTCAGATAAAAATGTTTCAATATGCCAAATAAAACTAAAACCTTTAAACACTTTTACAGAACACCATGGACGTAATATAAATAACTTAATTAAGGTATATTATACGACTTTACGTTATATAGGTACCATAATTACGTCCAAAGCTCTGTTTTAACTGTCATCACAGAAACAATTAATAAAATAATTGTGGTAAGCCAATCAACTTTTTTGGTCTAAGTTTGTAGGTACATGTATACTTACTACATAAAGGTATAGTCTTGAAAACGGTTTACCTTTTTTTTTTTTTCTGAAAATTAACTTTATTTGGTTGTGGCAAGTAGATAGGTAGTCGCCCAGTAGTAGTAATGTTTTTACAGTAAAACTAACCATCGAAATAAATGTATCTGCGTTTCAGATTTATGCAGATACCTACTACCTAGATACATGTCTAAAGCTAGTCTAAAATATTTTTAATTGATATGGTAGTTATCGATAAACGCAATGTATTAATAAATAAACTACTTAGAACAATACAAATATTAACAGCAATAATCATACAATATAAAAAATAATAAATGTTTTGTTTTTACAAACGAACTAATAACGAATTTAAAATAACCATTACATGAATAGGTAGGTAGATATAATTATTTTTAGTTATAAAACTACCTATATTTAAACCTCGCATAATAAAACATGTACACTTCACAAATGTTTGACAACAGCTAATCTTGCTATGAATTGCTCTGTCAACTTCCTTGTCGACCTTACGGCTAACTCTTAATGCGGGCTTGAATTAGCGCTAAAACAGTGTAGTTCGGAAAATACTGTGAATCTTAACGCCCCGAGATACGGTTTGTGATCGCGCAACTTTTCTCATCACCCAAACAGAATCGCTTAAAACAGGTAGCAGTAAGGCACCAGGGGCCTTACCCCTAGCTCGAAAAGTTGACCCGCATAGGTGTTGTTTGTCTAAACGGTACCATCAACTACGATAAGCGGTAGTTATTTGATAGCCGCCAAGCTTTGCTATTTTCACGCACACACGAATAGTAAAACGGATTTTCGTTCATTCAAGTTAGACGCTATTAAACGATGCAGCTTAAATGAGTTGGTTAATTTTAGGTACCTATCAGGTACCTACTAAAAGTTGGCTCGGAAAAGTGAAGCTAGGGGTAAGGCCCAAGGTCTCGAGTCAAGATTCTGCTGAACGCTACTGCTGTAATGACTGACAGACTTGCGATTTGAGAACTAAGTGAACTTTATTATTTAAAACATTACTAGAAACAAGTTTTGAGTTTGAGTTCAGTTTATTGTATTTTCTTTAAGTATTTCTAAATAGGTAGGTGTGTTTTTTTACACTGAACTAGACACAAGACTTGTATTATATTTTCACACTAAACTAGAGACAAGCCTAGAGTGTTATATTTTTACAATGTAGGTACTAGAGACAAGACTTTTATTATATTTTCACACCGAACTAGAGACAAGACTAATTGTTTATTATACTTTTACACTGTACTACAGACAAAATTTGTATTGCATTTTTTGCACTGAAGCAGGGACAATAGATTACAGAGACAACTTGTGTAGGTATAACGTTTTTACACTGTACTGGAGACAAAACTTGTATCACATTTTCACACTGACCTAGAGACAAGACTTGTGTATTATATTAAATTTTTACACTGTACTAGAGACAAAACTTTATTATAAAATTTTCACACTGACCTAGAGACAAGACTTGTGTATTATATTTTCAAACTGAACTAGAGACAAGAATTGTGTTATATTTTTACTCTGAACTAACGATAAGACTAGTGTTATAATTTCGATATTTTTTGTAACATTTTCTAAACTGCTTAAGGCGAACCCGGGCTATGAGCTATTTATTATACTTCCATACAAACGTAGGTACTAGTTTTTTTTTTTCGATCGGTAGTCGATGACCCCCACATGGTGGCAGACGGTATAAACAATGGCTATAGTTGATACCGTCTGCCACCGTGTGGGGGTCGTTCGTGGGGGCAGACGGCAATAATCCTATTTAATGTGACTATTTATTGAAGAATAAGTACTTTAAATAATTAGTATTTTAAGTTCTAATAAAAACATTATCTGCTCGTCTATGATGCTTCATAGAAAACGTGGCAGCGATTTGAAATTGACCGCAATTTAGGTTAATACATTTTTATATAATTTGTCGTGTCATGCCCTTAATTTGTCCTGTCAAATGATTGGACAAGTTTTTGCTAACGAGAAATGTTACGCACGGGAAAGAGACTAAGCAAGAGTAAGCTAAAATAGTTATACTAGGCATTTTTTTAATAAATCCGTTAAATTTTAGAATGAAGTGATAAATAATATATTTAACTAGCATTATTTCACTACATTAATATCACCAAAAATATTAAGTACACAATGTATTAAATACTTCGATCAAAAAATACATTTTTCGAAGATTAAATACCCACTTACAGTATTTTTCTGCAGAGTACCTACGTATATTATAATTAACAATTTATAACAGTAATACTTAATTACGGTAACTAATGGAAGACTTTTGTGATATTTTGTTGTTGTCGATATTTCTTGGTTGTACTAAAACTAAACTTAAACCCTAAACCTTAATTATTTAAGATTATCAATTAGTTAATTAGCGTAGTTAAATTTAATTAATTACTAACTTACTCAAGTAGGTAATTTGGCACGCACACATCCAATAAACATTCACATACATTACGTATTCTATGATTCGTCACTTTGAGATTTCTTTGTGTTAAGCAGTGCGGTAAATAGGGCTGTGTCAGCGGTGCCCAGGCACAGGGCGGAGACTCTAGAGGGACGCAGAAATGACCACACCAGAACCAAGTTTTGTTTCCAAGGGCGCAGTTATAGAAGCTCACACCGGGCGCATAAAAAGCTAGTTACGGCACTGGTGTTACGACGATTTTGATTCGGTATCTGATTAGCTTTTCGGACTGGTCATGTAATAGTAACAGAAATCTCAACTTGGCTGACGGACCGCCGGTTGACCAAAGGGTGAGAAAAAAAAAACTCTTTCTCTCCCGTTGGACCGTTGGTCAGACAGCGGCCTGTCAGCCAAATCTGTCACGTCTGACAGTTATAGCTACTTTAGATGACGTCACAGTTCATTTCGCCTTAATAGTGCGTGTTTGCGATAAAGCGCACTGAAATCGCTGTATTTCGCCATAATAATCAAACCGAGACTCTCTGAATCTCTAGTAAGTAGATCACTAGATAAGCGGAACCCCTATTAGGGCTTTTGGCTCCGCTCGATCGACGCTTTTGTCATCTTGAATTTTTTTATTCTTCTGTTTTCAACTTTTATGTATTCTGTGCTTTTTGCTTCATAGATTGCAAGTTAATTGATTGAGCTGACTGACTGAAATTGATTGAGCACAAAATAATGATTCACGCACAGAATGGGCCTAGATTGTCTCAAAGCGTTTCAATTAATAATTAACTATGTGAAGTCTTTACAAGATTTAGAATTGGCAAGATGCTTATTTTTTAGTAAGTCCCTACTTATTCAATACCTATTAGTATTGATATTGAAAATTATATTTTCTGCCGTATTATAACATCTGTATCCATTATTATTTGATATCATTTTAATTAAACGCTTTTGGTTAATTACTACACTGCTCTTCCCAACTATAATAATGTAGGTAAAGCACGGAAGCTGTTATTGAATCAACGAAAGTTAAAGCTATATCATTCGCACGTTTTAACACGAAAATTGCTTAAAACCATTTGTAATGTTATTCTAAACTAAAAATGCCCAATCGTTTTTTTATGTGATTTTTTTTTATTTAAAAATGTTGAAAACGTTTGAAAAAGGTGACTGTTGCTAGTGAGCGCAACCCAAATTTGGTTGTAGAATAACTACCAATGTAAGTTCTTCCTATTAGTCATACAGGTACTATTTTACCCACAGATTATACCTAAATTATGAAAAGCATAAATGAATGTATCATTGTCCACCACAGGGGCCTTACCACTAGCTCCAAAAGTTGACCCGCATAGGTGTTATTTGTCAAAACGATACCATCAACTACGATAAACGGTAGTTATTTGATAGCCGCCAATCTTCGCTATTTTCACGCACACACGCATAGTAAAACGGATTTTCATTCTAGTTAGACGCGTTTAAACGATGCAGCTGAAATGAGTTGGTTAATTTTAGGTACCTATCAGGTACCTACTAAAAGTTGACTCGCAAAAGTGAAGCTAGGGGTAAGGCCCCAGGTCTAGCACGGGCCGTGGAAAAAATGTCTTTCCACCGTTTTTATCCGCGCGTAGACGCGACAGAGCTAGAATACGAATGTGAATACGTTTGTCTCTTTCTAGCGGGATAAAAACGGCGGAAATATAATCTGTCCACGGCCTGTGCTAGGCCTACAGTAGTGGACAATAGCGGGTAGGGGACAACGGGAATGATCGAAGTAAAGTGGAATATGGGAATAAATGCTTCTCAATTTTTTGTGTCACTTCTAAAGCTTTTGAACACAATGATATTCGTGACAATGACATTTGTATCCACTTAATAAAACGTAGGTTACGAGATAGTACGTACCTTCCCACTACCCAGTTCTCATGTCAGTTATCATGTGGGGATAATATTTTTGTTTGTGAAATGTGACATCGTGGAAGTTGTGAGGCTGTGAATCTACAAACTAAGAGCCAACGCATACCTTCGGATATACTTTTGAGGTAGATATCCACCTGTATCCACAATAGGCAATTCGAGAGGTAAGAGGCTATATTTTAAAATAATACCGTGATTTAAAATATCTCTCAAAATATCTACAAACCTACGTACTCAGGCACTCAATCATTCACTCACTTTTCATACAAATATTTCCTTTTAATTTTTGATTAAATATAAGTATAGTTTAAAAAAATAAGATATACATATTAACAGTGTGCACTACCCCTTACAACGCTATATATACATTATAATAATACGAATTTGTTTCACTAAAATTGAAAAATTTAGGGAGTCGAAATGAATTCATAATTGACTGGTAGGTTTAACACAAAAAGAACTAAATAAAACAAATTAAAAATTAACCCAAATAAAATTTAATAAAATAAACCACACCCATAATATTATTCTATACCTTATATCCTAGTCTATTTAAGTTATATTGTCGTTCAGCAGCATTTTACTTAGTACCTACTTATATTTATGTACCTATATTAGTTTTAAATATAACGGTTAAATACAACGGGTACTTTTAAATATTTTAAAACCTACAGTTAAATTATAGTTTATGATTAATATATTAAGTTAATACGCGAAAAGTAGAGCCATGTACTTTTAAAGTCAACAAAATATTCAAAATACTTACATTTATCGAAATATATGCATAATTATATTGATTGCAAGTTAATACAAAATATAAACAATTATTATATTTATGACAAGCAATAAATATAGCATAATATAGTTACTAAATTATTATCTGTGTTACAACAGAATTAAAATATATTTTTAACAATGCAAACGTTTTTCGTATTATTTATTTAATCAGAATGAAAATAACCTAATCCTTGAATAATTATATGTCGCTTTTACGTTTTAACTACTGGTTTATTCATTATATAAAGTGCAAAAATGTAATGAAGTTTATTTTAATGTTTTTATGTTTGTAAACTGAATTAGGTAGATCGTTTTTAAACAAGTCAATTGTTGAAAAGCATTTCTTTACTTTCCAAGTTCGTTAAATTTAGAGACAAAAATTCGGAACTGGTGGACTTTCAATTATAATTTGTATCTATAGTTATCAACTATACCTATTTAATTGTTGTCAATTATTTAGATATTGTATTCTCATGTGAAAGGAGATGCGTTAAACTCGACCCAAATCAAAACACATGAATTCGAACGTTTTATGGCTTTACTTATGAACAAGACTACAAGAAAGCAAGCATTGTGCAAGCTATACGCTTAAGTATAGCTAAACTGGCGTTCAGTGCTTAAATATGGCAACATAATTATAATCAATAACTGTCGCTACACGCACGCTGTAAGTTCGCCGTTATTTTGTTGTGTAAGATATAATAGAATCCAAATTTTACCCCCTTTAAAAGTCGTACCAACTATTTGAGACTCGGCAATTGTAAGTAGGTATATAGTTCTGATGATAATGCTATAATGGTACAATTAAGCTGGTCTGATGATGGAGCTGGAAGGTAGAATACCCATTCAAGGAAACCCTTGAATGACCACCTAGTACCTAAATCTATTTATCGGTTTTGTGTAATAACCTAACCTAACGTCGATTCGTAACGATGACAATGTTGGAGCTTTGAGGCGACTTGAAAAGATATACTTTTCATTGCAATGCGTGGTTTTTAGTTATTTTGAAAGTGGTTTATAAATCTTTGTGCGATAAACGGCGTGGTCTTAACACGTTTAACAGTTAGAACTCTTTTAAAAGCTGCTTCTATGGTAGTTGCGCTGAATGGCGTGGATGATCTCACGCTTCACAGCTCTTTAGAAGCTATTGGAAAGGGCTCCGGTCGCAGTTGCAGGCGAGGCCACCGTTCCCTTGCGGGCACTGCACGTTGCACCAGGACTGCCAGCCGGCGGCGGTGTCCAGCGCCCGGGAGGAAGTCAGTGCGGCGGGAGGAGGTCGCATGGCCGCACAAGGGGGGCAACCTGACGAAAAACATATCTTACAATCTCGCGGTTTCGCTCGGCTTTTCCGAACTTTTTGGGAAAAAGTATGATCACCTCCATGATGGAGCTACACTACTTCCTTGGGGAATTTCATGAAGGTAGATTCAGGCATATATTCGCGAAAATATAACAAACTCGCCATACTTTCGTATTTCATATTATTAATCATAAATAGCTCAGATAAACAAGATTCTTCTCTCCTCTTCTGTGCACCATATGAACTGGTTAGGGTCCAGCTTCGTTCATTATTTTTAGTTCGTACTCTTTCAGGACAGGTTGCTTAGTAAAAAATAGTTTTGTTATAAATGCTCACCACTTAGAAGACATCCGTCCATGCAGAAGGCATCGCACACATCCGTCCAGTTGACAGCCCTGGCGTCATCCTCCCCCTCTGTATCTCCTCTACATCCGCAGAGGGGCTGACCTGAAGAGGGAATACGGATTACACATCCTAATGTAATAGCATTTTATGTAACTGGAAAAGTATTTCGAGGTTGCGACCAATCTACGAAACTACGCTCGACCGGATGTCCCATTCTAATTCTACATTTCAATAACTAGTACTCAGAGCACAGGATTGTTTCATCATCAGATTTTCCTAGTCAGCAGCTGGACACAGGCCTCTCCCCAAGGCACGCTACCTACTCAGCCTGATCTTCGGCTTTTTACTTCCAGCCTTCGAATCTCAGGACGTCCTACGTTGTTTCCCAATTCGTGGTTTCCTCTCTCGAATACGTTTACGGCGGTTATCGGTTCTGCGACAGATATGACCAGCCCTCTGCCACCTCAGCTTGTTATTTATTTACTATCTTGCATTCTATGTGGACGCTCTCACAATAATCCTGGAGCTGACACTTCGAATAGCCTGTCAGTTGTCCCGATGCCTCAATCAACCAACTTCTTAAATAACAGCACACGGCTTAGGGTCACTCAGCACTTCAGCTTCGGGTCGCTGGCATGACTAGTCCAGTGAAGTATTGAAAGTTGGTGTTTTTTTGTACCGCCTGCAAAGTCTCTGTTCTTCCCCTTCTTTGTAAAAGAGTACTGAGTGATCAGTTTGGGCTTACAGCGGGTGCGAACGCATCAGGCCTAAATCTGGTTTCATGCCTTTAGTCGAACTCACCCTGCCTTGCAGACGTTCTTGCCGCTGTTTTTTTTAGTATAATAAGTCAGTTCTAAGTCAGTCTAGTTAAGTCAGTTCAATGGTGTCGCTGCGAGTTTCTTATTGTGTGTGTGTGTGTGTGTGTGTGAAGCGTACCACACCAACAGTTTTTTCGTTTCGTTTTTTTTTCGTTAAGATTTAACGAATAGTGAAAAAAGGGGGAGAAACATGGAAAATTGGAGATATTTGAATACAAACGGTATTTGTACTCGTGCCCTTCTCTAGATCTTCTCTCTCGTGGCTGATTGGCTATCGGTGAAGCATGTCTTTGCATCGCTAGTAGTTTGCGAATGGTGGATAGCTGATATCGTTATGTAGTTAAGTACTTCTAATGCCTCTGCCACATATGGAGAGGCAGTTAAAGTTACAGTTCATACCTAGGTGGTTAGTGCAGAGTGCAGGACACACGGCAACTCTGGGCCGCCCGTAGGCCGCCTCAGTCTCGTTGGCCTCCACTAGGGCGGTTTTGAGGCCGACGGGTAGCAGCTGACTGCACGTAGGGCCGCAGACGTTACCTCCAAGACCTGTCCAACAGAATATCTGTTACTATTGACCTGACTAGAAGAGCTACTAGTTTGAAACTGGCAACACTGACTGCTGACCAAACGTTGCCAACCCAGCTACTAAAAAATATGTTAGATTTGTTTTAAAAAAATGCCAATTTTATTTCCAATGTGACAAATTACTGGCTTTACCTTCTCTGCGCAGTACGCAACGCATTTGTTGATATAGATAAAATATTTACTCCATAGAAATTTGTTTATAATGCTAATTATTAACCAATTTGTTTATTATGCTAATTATGAAACAAAAATTAATAACATAGAAGAAAAGATTTCCTGTAACTTAATAATTTTTGTTAATGATAAAATTTCAGTCTAACCTGAAACAAAAATGGGCATAGCACCGACATAACCATAAAAAAATTGCAAGTCGAAGTGACAATGGGCAGGCCACATCGCACAAAGAACTGATAACAGATGGGAAAGAAAGGTTATTGAGTGAAGACCACGAACCGGAAGACGCAGCGTAGGTAGGCCTCACACTAGATGGACCGACGACATTGTGAGAGTCGCGGGCTTCCAGTGGATGCTGTAGGGAGGCTGTCGTTCAGTGTGGAAGTTAAAGGGGGAGGCCTATGTTCAGCAGTGGACGTCTTCTGGCTGTGTGGCAGTGGATGATGATGAAACAAAAATGACTAAATTTCGAAACAAAAAATAATGATATCTGATGCTAATTAGTGGTAATGATATTAATAAAAAAAAATATAAGCTTTGAGCAATTAATGTGCAATTTCTATAAATACATATTAAATTAAATGTACACAATTATACGGGTTCCCTTAGTGCACTTTGTCGACACGTGTTTCACCTCTTCACGAGGCATCCTCAAGACGAGTTGACTCTTCGAGCGCTTAGCCGAGAAATTAGGCTAAATTAGCATTATAAACAAATGTGTATGCAGCAACTAATTTATCCCAAATTCCTTACTGTACTTAAAGCGACGTAAAAGCGGAAATACATTATAAATCCGTTAAAAACAGTTTTATAGAGTAGTGTATAATATACTCTATTTAATATAATAATAGAGCATATTTTATCATTCTAACTATTAGGTACTACAACAAAACGTTGAAGGAGCAACTTGCAATAGGTTAGGTACTGGTTCCTGAGGGAATATGAACGAACGAGTGACTCGGTTTCTTCTAGTCAAGGTGCTCCATCGTAGACAGCATCATCACTTAACATCAGGCGAGGTGGCGGTCAAACGCAAGCATATTATTAAATCCTACTTTCTACTTTAATATTATATATGTGAATGTAAGTTTTTTTGTATTTTTTATGGTACTGGGTGACGAGACGAGCGAAGTTACTCGCCTGATGGCTCTTCACGCTTGCCCATGACAGCTCAACGTCACTCATAATTTTGAACTTCAACCGTTCAAAACCCTGGATGGCAATGCACTACGCTCGTCACCCCGAGATATAAGATGTCAAATCTCTAAGTGCCCTGTAATTTCGCTGGGAACATTGCCCTTCAATGCGGAACACAGTAGTGTTTGCACACTACTGCTTGGCGGTTGAATAACTGGCAAAGGTGTGGTACTTCCCCAGGTGGACTCTTGCAAAAGAGTTCTACTACTACAGTTTGTTACGCTTTGACGCAAAAACTACTAAACCGATCATAATGAAACTTTGTACACATATTCTTGAAGGTATTAGAAGTAACATAGGATACTTAAAAAACAGCTGGACCAATTTGGATGAAATTTTGTGTTCCTGGAGCGGGTCATAGTAGCGAGGCCGAAGGCCGAGTTAACACCCGTGCGATTCCGGGGCGGATCGCTAGTCAAAAATAAATGTCCTAATAGTATCTATTTTATTTATTTTCTGGTAGTTAACAAGTCTACATTAGCTGCTTACAAATGGGTTTCACGAAAATTATTCATTTGATTGCTAAGTCTCAATTGCTAAATTGCCCTAAAATACGTTCCCGAGGTTTTACCTGCTGTCCTAGAGGAGTCGCAATTTTATCCCTATTTAAGTGTTAATCCGCGGTATAGGCTACCTCCATACTAAATTTCATCCAAATCCGTTCAGCCGTTACGGAGTTGAGTAAGAACAAACATCACACAAACTTTCAGATTGGCAATAATGGTGGTTGGTGGTTATTATACAAATCGAATTGAGAATCTATTTTTTGAAGTCGTTAAAAATAGGAACTTAAAAAACCCGGCCAAGTGCGAGTCGGGCTCGCGTACTGAGGGTTCTGAACCACCACAAAATACAATAATTATCAATTTGAACCTGACTACAAAATTTGTAAAATATGCAATTTGGATTCGGGGAAAGAAATGATGAGGACATCCAAGTAACCGCATTACGTTGCTTAACTTGCTAATGAAAAAAAATTGTAAGTATTACCGTTTTTACATTAGAGCAAATACAAAAATAATACGAAGCTTCAGTAAATTCTTTTTTTCACTTTTTTATTATTAATTAATTAATCCGCCATAACATTACATACTCTGTGTTTTTTTGTTCCGTCTATGCTTTCTCAGACACATGTCCGAGACATTGTTAGACCAAAGATATTGCATAGCATTTTACTCTTTTTTTTACCAACTTCCAAAAAGGAGGAGGTACTATGTTCGTCTGTATGTTTTTTTTGTTTTTTATAATTCTCGGCGATATTCACCTTGAAGTATAATACATAATTTGAACACATATTTAGTTATATTACACAAACACACACATGTATCATATCTGTGAAAGTGTAAACTGCCTATCTATTACGGTTTCAAAGATACAGCCGTTTAAAGGTAGGACGGACGGACAGACAGACAGACTGAGCGTAGGCTCAGCAATAGGGTCCCGTTTTTACCCTTTGGGTGGGAGTTTGGGGTTAAAATGGAGACATTTGAACACGAACGATGTTCAATTATACATAGTTACTAGAAAAATAAAAAGATGGACTCACTAGTATTTAAGTTAAATTTAAGTCAAATGTTGCTAATATTTTTACGTATTATGACAAAAAAAATATTTTAATGAGCAAACAAAGGCATGGACAATTTTGTCCATGGTGTAAATGTATTATATATAAAAAAAAACGAACGATGTTTTATACTAAGGCATATAATTGTCCCTTGTTTGTCTGATCTGAACTGAGATAAAGTCTTTGTATCAATTCAAAATGTATTTAAAGGCACTCACGCGAAAACCTCGTAAACGCCATGTTCCTGCATATTCAGCCACAAAAACAAACAATCACGAAAAGCTGCAATGTATAAAGCACCATCACCCAAAAAAAACAACTTTTTTATAACAATTTTTCCACTTTAAATGAAGAAAAACAAAAATAAACGGAAAAATAATAGGACCTGCGTGACAGAGGTCCTCACACAGGCTGGTTTGGACGCTCACTGAAGGGTTCCAAGACTTCGTTGGTTTTCGGAACTGCGTCAAATATATCCTATTCAGTTCACCCCCATCATATTTCAGCTGTAGAACCACCTCGGGGCTGTTTTGTCTCTTTCTGTCGACTCGCTGTTCGTTGATTGGCTGTTCATCGGCCATGGCGGGCTCTGATTGGTCGCTATCACATGACGCTACCCCTAGCAAGGCTACGCCTATTATGAGGGTAACGAGAATTTTCATTTTCTGAAACAAAAAGTTTCTTTAGGGTTTTTCGATTGTGTTGATAAAAGAATACAAGAAGGTTTTTTTATTAAGATGTCAGAGGAAGGTTTAAAGGTTTTTGATAACATCTGAAGAGCTGTTAAAATGAAAAGCAGCATTTCTTGCGAAAACAGATTGTAGATCTGTATAAGTCTAGGTAAGTATTAATTACATAGGTACCTACATAAAATATAGATTTGAGTGGATATCTGCTGCAAAACTGCACTGCATTGACACTCCGGTCTAAAGACGAATCTATATAGTTCTTGATATAAATTTATTGATATTGCCAAATGAACATGCGCTCAAATAAATTTTGGAGTTCGTTAAAAACTGCTGAGCCAATGTTAGTGAAACTTTGTGGTACCTTGAGTTTTCTCTCTACATGGGAAAAGAATCATGTAAATTGGTCCACAAATGTCGGAGCAATTGGTAAGTACAACAAACACCGGATATAGCCCAACGGATTAGCAAGTTGAAGTGGCAGTGGCAGGACACATAGAACGCAGAACAGATAGCCGATGAGGCTGAAAAGTTCTTGAATGTAGACCACGGACCGGTAAGCGCAGTGTAAGACGTCCAGGTACAAGATGGACAGACGAGCTATAACAGACCGCAGGGTAACGCTGGATGCAGGCCGCTTACAACCACCACTTTTGGAGATCAATGGGAAAGGCCTATGTCTAGCAGTAGACGTTCTATGGCTGAAACGATGACGATGATGAATTGTATATGAGTGCATAGATAGGTATAACATATATATACAAAATGTAAATCCGTTATTGGCTGTTAGTATATTTATAAGTTTAATGTAGTAATTTTGAGAACTTAGATTTTGTTAAATAAAAAATAAAAAATGTTTTCCTCGATTTCTGGTTCTGGTTTTTGGTACTTATACCAGAAAGTCGCAAATCTCATTATTATAATAGTGTAGATTAAACTGTTTCAGTAAGCTACACATTTTTATACTAGTGTAGATTAAACTGTTTCAGTAAGCTACACATTTTATAACTAACTAGTCGTCCGCCCCGGCTTCGCACGAGTGTAAGCTCGGCCTTCGGCCTCGCTACAAAATATAATATAGCCTATGTCACCCGGGGATAGTGTAGCTTCCCAACAATGAAAGAATTTTTCAAATCGGTTCAGTAGTTTCGGAGCCTATTCATTACAAACATACAATCATACAAAAATAGGTACAAATCTTTCCTCTTTATAATATTAGTGTAGAGTGTAGATTTCTCCCATGAAGTGTTGTGTTGCCAGTGTATAGGACACTATATAGTAAACACCCTTGCAGAAGGCTGTATTGCAAGAGAAAGAGATGGAAGATGCGCGAGTGAGACAGAGCTACAGTATTGATCCACGGTCTCTATGTAGAAGTTATGTAACTTATAGGCGAGGATGTGGTGATCATTTCTAAATAATATCCTTTAACGACCACCAAGATCGAGAAATCTGGACACCGTGAGCTCGACTCTATATCACGTACATAAGGAACGTTTTGATCAAAAATCGTTGACGGTATTTGTTATTAATTTCATAAAAATTCTATATATTTATACTATTCTAGCAGTAACCACGTAGAGTCCACTTGTTATGATAGAAGTCCCCCGGACGCGGCGCTGTCATCACGTATCAGTCACTATCAGTATCATTTGTCGAGCAGCACTTTTAACAACTTTATGCATCGTACACGACTTTTTAACGATGTCACCCGGGGATGGTGTAGTTTCTAAACAGTAAAAGAATTTTTCAAATCGGTTCAGTAGTTTCGGAGCTTATTCAATGCAATCAAACAAACAATCAAATCTTTCCTCTTTACAATATTGATATATGCATATATATATATATATATATATATATATAGCCTATGTCACCGGGGATAGTATAGCTTCCCAACAGTGAAAGAATTTTTCAAATGGGTTTATTATTTTCAGAGCCTATTCAATGCAATCAAACAAACAATCAAATCCGTACTTGCTTGAAAATGCGGGAAAACTTTTTTATCGCAAACTTATCACACAAAGTGTCCGGTCGCTCCTGTCTCCACGCAACATAGATACTCGTACTGGGTATAATACCTAGCGCTTTATACTGGCGGTGTGCCACCGCCACCGTGTGTTGTCAGAATGTCTGGTGGATGTTTGGAACATCATATCAGATTGGTAGGGGAAGGAATACTGACTAATACAACGATTCATGGAACTTAATCAATATTGCAAATTTTAACTGCAAGGGGATCAAAATTTCACTTTGGAAATGTGTCAGACATTATTTCTATTATTCCTGGCAAGTGCATTTATTAACTAAACACAAGTATAAATTGTATTTTATAGAGCTGAAAATGTTCAAATGGCTGAACAGATTTGACAAACAAACAAAAAAAAAACATAATCGGATCAGCCATTTAAAAGCTACGATGCACAGACAGACACACAAATAGGTACACACGTTAAACATATAACACCCGTCTGTTTGCATCGGGGGTTAGAAATACAAACTAATAGGTACTAACACCACAAAAACAGTTCAAGGTCTAAAGACAATCCAAATGCTCGCGTTCACTATAGGTTGCTTGTGCAGAGGCCCACTTGGGCCTGGAGTCAATATATGGGCCCGCTACAACAACTTATGTATCTTCTAAGTATACGTGCTTCATCTTCAGCCACATCGTCGCTTACCAACAGGCGAGTTGGTGCCCAAACGCGGACTTATTCGCGTATAAAAAAAGTGATGAACTCCTAATCTAATACTATCTAGCATCGTAGCATGACTCAATGGCAGTGCTACGAAGCTACGATGAAAATTTCGTAGCAGCGTCCAGCCGCGGCGTATATCCGCTACGGTGCATGCTACGAGAAGATGGGCCGCTAAAATTCATCATCATCATCAGCCAGAAGACGTCCACTGCTGAACATAGGCCTCCCCCTTTAACCTCCACACTGAACGACATCCTGCCATCTGCATCCACTGGATGCCTGCGACTCTCACAATGTCGTCGGTCCATCTAGTGGGAGGCCTACCTACGCTGCGTCTTCCGGTTCGCGGTCTCCACTCAAGAACCTTTCTTCCCTATCGGTTAACAGTTCTTCGAGCGATGTGGCCTGCCCATTGCCACTTCAACTTGCAGATTTTAATAGCTATGTCGGTGACTCTGGTTCTTTGGCGAATATCTATATTTTTATTTACATATAGATTATATGGCAACAGCCGCTTCAGTCTTCCTACCTACCATGTCTGCGAGTAGAAGTCTGTCATTACGACAACATTACTATAAAATAAGCTAGATGGCGTTATAAATAATTATTAAAAAAAAAAAAAAACTACTATTTATTATCATAAATTAATATAGCCTATGTTTCAATCAGGTATTTTATAAGCATATTCATCGCGTACTCGCGGCATCTAATCTGTTACTGATCTATGATTAGCAGTTATTTTGGATGTTATGGTGATGAACGAAAGCGGTTTAGTTGTTGGAAGGGTCGAGGCGCAGAAGGCGGGCAAAAATTATTTAGACATCATTGATTGGCAGTCTTTACGCGGAGTAATGTTAAATAACAACGATTAATTATAGATACCGCTCCATGCTTCCTACTTACTATTTACTAATAATTCAATAATAACGTTTGTCATGCATGACATTTCGCTTGACTTATACCAGTTTTTTTTCCTTATTGGCTCCATGGCTCCACACTTCCAACGTATTTAACCAGTGAAAGTAATATATTATTTGCTTGAAATATATTTGAAACTATGGACATGTCGGGATACCTGTATCGAGTCAGATTAAAACTAGACTAAAATCATACTATGACGATAGTATGACAATCCGCATTAAAATGGAGAGCAATAAATCTACAATCATGTCATATGTGTACGTATTATCTATAAAATATTCAGTATAAATAATCCGATGGATTTGTGCCTATTTAAAGTTCCGTTCGTGTTCGTTAGTGTAACATTTATATTTGGATATGTCAGTCTAATCGTCCACCCACTAATTACTTTGCGCTACGCGTACGAAGTCGCGGGCATTAGCTAGTTTAAAAATATATATGTACGTATATCAGTCTCTGGCAGCCATATTACAAGCATTGCTTAGTTTGGGGTCAGATGACCATGTGTGTAATAATGTCCCAGATATTTATTTATTGATTTTGATGATTATTTTTTTGTTTGGCAGGCCATATGTCAGAGGTGGTCATATGGGACCACCTCTGACATATGGCCTGCCAAACATTTCATCAAATAGGTTCAGTAGTTTGATTTTTAAATCAAAATAACTGAAAACTATATGTCATCCAAGTAAACGAAATTGCGTATATACTAATTTTGAAGTAGGTTTTTTTTAATTATTTTGTTTTTCGTGGTACATGACCTCTGGGCCCCAATTCTACTAAACCAATTGTTTTTAAATTGTAAATGAATTGCCTCAAAAATTACCCTCTTGATACTTTTTGTATAGATAAAGTGTCAAAAGTAAAAACTTTGAGGCAATTCATTAACAATTGAAAAACAATTGGTTTAGTAGAATCGGGGCCCAGTGCGCGAGCCCTACTATCATTTGGCCGAGTTTATTTATAAAAAACCAACTAGTTATGGTATTTAGTGTTAGTTAACATTGTGTTTAATTTCTTTAATAAAGGCAAGTGCCGAAATCTCGTCAACAAATTAAAGAAGGTTGAAAATTAATCTCGCAGTTTCCAAAACTATAAAAACACGCTTTAAAATCGCTAATCCTGAAGATCCCGATAAGGATAATGGGACAAACTATTTAAATTATTGCATTATCATCGGTCCTTGATAAGTGTGCAAAGTTTCAAATCAATCCGTCGTTTCGAAAGGGGTGAAAATCACGTTCAAAGATTCCGTTACATAGATACATACCAAGCTAATAAAAGCGTGTTAAAAACTCACAATGGTATCGGAGTCCGCGGCTGACGACATCGCGACGTGGAATGGAGTTACCTTTACATTGTCATCACGCCACGCCACGCCACGGGCACATACTCCCCACTTATCTTCTGTTATCTCATATATCTACCTATATAATCTACCACTCGGTCACTACTGTCGACATTGACAGGAATCACTTAAACATAGAATAGGACGGGGTTGTTTTATTATTTTACTAATGCTGTTGCACGCGATTTCGTACGCGTAGATTTTCATACAAACTTTCAACCCTTTTTTCCTCCCTTTTGCAAACAACATAGCCTGGGGCCTTACCCCTAGCTTCACTTTTGCGAGCCAACTTTTAGAAGGTACCTGATAGGTACCTAAAAATAACCAACTCATTTAAGCTGCATCGTTTAAAAGCGTCTAACTTGAATGAACGAAAATCCGTTTTATTATGCGTGTGTGCGTGAAAATAACAAAGCTTGGCGGCTATCAAATAACTACCGCTTATCGTAGTTGATGGTACCGTTTAGACAAATATCACCTATGCGGGTCAACTTTTCGAGCTAGGGGTAAGGCCCCTGTACTTCAATCTGGTCATAGCTAAGCATATTCGTGAAAACCGCATTTAAATTCGTCCAGTGGTTAGATGCAAACAAACAAACAGACCAAAATTCTAATAACATGTCTTAACGTGTTCAGCTGCTTATTTTAAGTTGCCGTGTTTTATTTTTTTGATATCACTCAATTCGGGATTTCCTTTCCGTACAAAAGCCTGAATTCCTGGACATGTTCGGAAAATTCCGGGTGTATGGCAACCCTGTTAAAATTGACTTCCAAAGATTTGTTTACCTAGCTACCAGTGAAGCAAATATAAGCGTGTTAAAAAATCAAAACTTCAAACAGACAACTCTAAACTTTCCTACTCTGCATCGATATATACAAATTCTAATCAGACTTTATCAGTTCACTTCATGAAAGCTTTTTCGAAAATACTTTATCCGATACCCGCTTATCTAGAACACCCATCATGGTATCATACCTAATAAAGCTTTACTCATTATCATCATCATTTTCAGCCTATCATATTCTCACTGTTGGAACACAGGCCTTCTTTTAGAGAATAGAATAATAGAATTATAATAGAAAAGAGAGAGAGAGAGAGAGAGTATGGGCCCTAACCACCATGCTGGTCCAGTGCATATTGATCGAATGTCATGTCTTTGAAGCTATACTCGGTCCAAGTTTGTCTTAGTTCTGACAGCTGCAATAAAATTGCAAAAACCTATATGCTACAACTAAATGCGGCACTCTTGCGGTAGTTTATCTGGCTGGTCTTTATAAATCTGAAAAGTTAAACAGGCTTTACCTAGCCCGGTCGACCTGTGGACGGGGCTGAGTCGCGCTCGCTGTTGGTACGAATATGAAAGCAATTATTAAATTTAACTTTATGTCAATTATGTCAAAGCTCTTCGGGCGTTATAAAAAGTATCTACAATCTTTGATATACCTACCATTAATGCGTCTCCGGACATCGGGTCATTTTTATGAGTGATGACTTCATAAAACTACAAAGTTTCGTTAAAATATGACAAGTGGTTTTTGAAATATGTTTTTATGCCATATGTAGCAAACAAGCAGACGGGCTGCCTGATAGTAAGCAGTCATCGTCGCCTGTAACTTGTAACTCTAGAGGCATCACAACTATGTTGTAGCTTCTCGGACACAGCGTAATGTGATTTATTCCTCATTTTGCAAGTGTTTTTTGGCAAGAAAAATCGTGAGCATCGAATAGTGTGCGATTTTTACTTAACTATGATATGTGGATGAGCTTCCAGGAGGTGGCGGCTGGTACGATGATAAAACCGCGATGCCGGCATCAGATCGAACAGTTCTTCAGAACATTCCCCGTTGTAAATGCGATAAAAGACACAAAGAGAGCCAACGTCTCTGCACATGCCAAGCTGATACTTGGGTGCTCCGTTTCAAAGATGGAAGCAGTACCTACTCCATGTCAGTTCAGACTTGCGCTTTGTAAAGCTTTTGACTCGACCAAGTACACTTGTGTCTAAACTGAATCAAAATGAAAACATAATTAAATACTTGTAAAATTATTTTCTTCATTCGTAGCTTAGATTTTACATAATGTTGAAATGCGTAGCCGCGATAGAGGACGCACGTAGCATGGGCACTTAAATTTCTTAATACTGCATAAGTTTCTTCCATTAACTCCAGAAATCATTTAGCGCCTAATGATCCCCACCCAACTGGGAGGTAACAGGGCGTGCCTGTGCCAGCTCTGACGTCATCCGCCCCCTGGGGGCGCTACCCCCTTGGGGGGCTGGGGGTGGACGGGATAGGGGGTTGGCATCTGGCAGCAATGGCCTGCCTGGATTAATGATAGAGAGATAAGCTAGGAAGATGAACAACTTTGACTTTTTTCTTTTGGGTACATTTTATTTCTGTCGTAGACGCTTTCTTTCAGTTGGATAATCTGCTTAATTGTACAAAAAACTGGATTGTAATCAGCCCTAGCATCAGATATATTCAATAGTTAGGTCAGGTTAGTAGGAGTTAGGGGTTTGGCGACAGATTTCCAACTTGAGCGTGATAACTAGCCAGGTATAAGATAATGCTGCTCCACCACCAGCGTGCTGTAGTTTCCGTCACGAAAGCATTGAAAACTCGTATTTCTGCAACTGTTTTTGTATTTTGTCCTTTGAAACTAGACAGGGTTCAAGTTACATTAGACATCTATTATATCGGCTAACTGCAGGCTGCGCAGCAGCGTAGCTAGCCGTACCAGACCTTTTGTACATAACATTATGCTAGGAATATTATTTAATATGGCGGATACGGTTTTGTTGATTGATTATGGATATTACAAAATAATTGACCGTGGAAGGTCTAAAGACAATTCAAATGCTAGCACCCACTGCCAGTTGGCAACGTACCTAGTATGCTGGCGGCATTACCACGCTGAATAGAAATGCTTACGCAAAGGCGATAGTGCTTTTGATATTAGATAGATACTCTTTATTGTGTACACCAGACATAAAAATTACATACATACAGAAAACACTTACGAGCTAGTGCCACAACAGGCGGCCTTATCGCAAGCGATCTCCTCCAGGCAACCATTGGAAAGAATTTACGTAACAGGATCGATATTAGTAGTTGACTAGACACGTAAGAGCCAGTTTTCGTTCCCTCGTTAAGTTTGCCTTCTGTTTGTATTTAGTCTGCGTGGAGAGCAAGTGAAGCGAGTTCAGAGATTGAATGTGCGATGACCAGAATGTGTTCCGATGAGGGTTGGAAAAATTGTATTTAGTGTTGAAAAGTTTTTGATCGAACCGGGTACCGTCAGATTATAAACCGCACATGCTACCACTAGGCCACCACTGCTCTAGAGCTGTCTAGAGATACACCCCTCATAATTTTATTGTCAGTCAGTGCCGCAACTAACCTAACGGAGTTTCTTTGCGATAGAATCCGATACGTGGATATCAAAGAGAATATAAGTAAGACTGGATATTCAACAAAGAACCAGAGTCATCGACATAGCTATTAAAATTTGCAACTTGAAGTGGCAATGGGCAGGCCTTGGGAAGAATCGATAACCGATGGGGAAGAAAGGTTCTTGAGTGGAGACCACGAACTGGAAGACGCAGTGTTTGTAGGCCTCCCACTAGATGGACCGACGACATTGTGAGAATCGCGGGCATCCAGTGGATGCAGATGGCAGGATGTTGTTCAGTGTGGAGATTATAGGGGGAGGTCTATGTTCAGCAGTGGACGTCTTATGGCTGATGATGATGAAGATGAGTGCCGTAACTAACCTTTCATACGCCCAGTGCGAGCTTCTATAACTGCGCCCTTGAAAACAAATCTTAATCCTGGTGTGGTCATTTCTACGCCTCTCCTGAGTCTGCGCCCTGTGCCTGGGCACCGCTGGCACAGCCCTATTTACGGCACTGTAGTTACTTCAACGCTATACCTGTTGATCGAGGACAGTTTCAGTAAATTTTTCAAACTTCGTACTTCCTTCAACACTACAACCCATTGTGGGTCTTCCCTTCCTCACCGATCACCTTCCATTTGCCTCTGGCCTTCCTTTGCCAAGACGTTTTCATGCTTAAACTTCTGAGATTATTAACAAAACAGAAGAGAATGAAATCCAAAATAGGTTTCTTTTATTCTCACTTACCGTGGCAAATAAAATGTCTAGCGTGGGCGCAGAACGTAGACAGCAAAGTGAAAACCCGTGGGAGGAGATCATATGACCTTTAGTTTCAGAGAAATGTTAAACAAAGAGAGCTCGACGTTTTATTTGTAAAAAAAAAAAAATACTGCGGCATACTGTTCTACCAACGCCTACGCTACGTGGTCAACAAAATATCCGCGATTCTGTATAAAAAGAAATAAATTAAAGCGGCTGATACAGACAGACAAGCAGACAGATATTCAGACAGCGTAGGTTTAGTAATAGGGTCTCGCTTACACCCTTTTGGCGTACCAAATAAAAACGATCAATTTGATAAAGAAGAAAACTTTTAAACCCCTGAAAAGATTCATAAAATAAGGCAATTAAACTAGCTTCCTAATAAAAAATATTGCATTGAAATCGGTCCAGTCATTTTGGAGAAAAATGGCAACAAACACACGCAACTTCCTACCTTGTCCATTTCGTCATAGATAAGAAAGTCATTCAAAAAGAAACTGCTGTCTCCAATTTTACCCAAAATCACATCCATGCTTATGACGATGCACACTAATTCATTCTCAAATGATAATAAGATCGTGTAAATTATTCTTAATAACTGGCCAAGTGCGAATCGGACTCGCGCACGAAGGGTTCCGTGGTACGGAACTACTTATCTATAAAAACGGCAAAAAAATCACGTTTGTTGTATGGGAGCCCCTCTTAAATGTTTATTTTATTTTAATTATTTATTTTTAAAGTGAATAATACTACTCAATATTCTGTGAATATTTCAAGTGTCTGTTGCCATTACCAATATAGAGCAAAAACGAGCAAAAAAATCACGTTTGTAGTATGGGAACCCCTTTAAATATTTATTTTATTCTGTTTTTTAGTTACCTATAGCGGCAACAGGAATACATCATCTGTGAAAATTTCAACTGTCTAACTGTCACGGTTCATGAGATACAGCCTGGTGACAGACGGACAGCGGAGCCTTAGTAATAGGGTCCCGTTTTACCCGTTCGGTACGGAACCCTAAAAAGCAGCGAAAAAGAATACTTTCACATCTTAGATAACATAAGAATGCCCTTAAAATTTAATATCTGTAGGAACACCTACGCTGCCGTTATAGCGTAGGCGTTTCCTCTCTTCTGACTTTCGAAATAAAATGGGCGTATACTGTAACCTTTGTGCAGAACGATGAAATCAGAACATAATGCCTTCCATACTTACTGCCATAATGTAGATATGGTGTTATATGACCAGATCTTTGTATCTTTCAAATATGGTCTAAAATAAAATTAAAAACAATAGCCCAAAAACATCAGTGAAAAGTCTTTTATTTCACTGTGTTCACACTAATAGCAAGTAGTTCGCTCCGAACTGTGACTTCGTTACCCCTATATCTTCGCAACCCCTCAACCAATGTTACCCAATATCGAACTTAAAAATTGTATTGAAATGAACTACTTGCCTACAAAATTTCATGAAGATTGGATCAGAAACGCGTAAATTATTGTCGAATAAATACACATACAAATGCCGACTTGTCCCATTAGAATCTAAGAGATCCCTTCACTTGGTTAATTTAAACGAAAAATTCTGACTATTCCTGTCTGTCTTCTTTATCTGTTCGCAACCAAACGTCTTAACCAACCTTGAAGAGATTTGACAAGACAATAGAGTTAATTACATCTAAGGGCATCCCTGAAGAAGAAAAGACTTCATTATCCAGTCTTTTCCCGGTAAATGGAACGTGGAAAATTGCAGGAAAGTCGCGGGCGACAGCTAGTATAACAAAAATGAAATCTTGATTAACACTTCCTGTTTCCAAACCACACCAACCCAAATTAAACCAAGACATATTCAATAAATTTAACTCTACAACTTTTACCTACCACAAAACTGCACACACAACCAAAATCAATGTAAAGATGTACTCGTAAAAGGGGGGAATGGTAGGGGGTGACCTGATTCCATCTTATTGACCATCCCCCCTTCCCTACGACCTTTATAACGCGCCTGCGCGAACCCTACCCCTAAATACAACCCCTGAAAATTTCAGTCTACTCCGAACAAGGCTGGGCGAAACAACCCAGCGTTTCTACTCCCTAAAATTTTAATCTCTATCATATATGAAAAACATATATAGAACCTCAAAATTACGCAGTCATACCTTATTCATATATAATTATATTTCTGACCCCCTTAGACATATTTTAATCTGTTTTTCAACTAAAAACATATCGTACAAGTAGTGTTTAGTATATATTTTAGCATTAACAAATTTAGTCTCTTACTCTACATATCAGCGAATTTATAAGGTCAGTATATTTATATGTATTATATGTGTTAGATGTAGTATGTATTCATATATTTTATGTTTTTTCACTTACCATATAGTATGAAATCTATGTAGAATTTTAATCTTCTATATTTTATAGTAATTCTCTACTTTTTCATTAAAATTCCCAAATCGCATTGTAGACAGACGTTAGAGGTTTTTTTTAAATACAAATATTTAAAAATTAACAGCCGTTCAATTAGACTTTGAACTTAAATTGATACATATTTTCTAAACTAACGGTCAAAAAATGTTTTCATTAGTAACTTAACTGGCGAACATGTTGTCAGTGGATTAACACTTTTCTTTTTCTGTCCACAGAATTTAAGTAGTTAGCTTAATGTCTAAGCTAACTCTGGACGGCTTTTTTTCCTACTGCAAGCACATAGCTGAGCATATCCAGTTGGTTCGTTCATTTTCAATTCATTTTAGCCGCCATTTTGTGATGCTCTTGGTCAGCCATATTGTTTTTCTGCTAAACGCTTTTTTTGATAACGATCATTAGATTTATATTCCTCATTGTTAAAATTATTTGTTTTTAAACATTGTCCTTCTTATTACACATTCAGTCAATCTGTAACTATTTTTCTTTCTTATATTATTAAAATTTCGTATAAAAATCAAGCTCATACTTTTGCTTTGCATTCCTTTTTATCATAAGTACTTACATAATAGCTTTTCAGCTCACTAAGTAGCTTTAAATTAGTAAATGTGTGCTGTTTAAGTTGTACTAATATTCGATAATTGTATAATTATATTTTTGATAAATTTATAGCAAAATGTAAGGCCAAAATTTTGGCTAATATAAAACAATTAAGGTAGCTGATGATTAAATGTTTAATCATGAAACTGATGCAAGCCCTGACCCATTTCCGTTACAGGCAATTGATTTTAACTTTGCGCATGCGCGATGTATATTATAAGCATAGAAGCGCCCTCTGCCTGCCACACAGGCAGGTAGCCAATTTCAGTCAGTTTGACCCAACTAACATTTTTAATTACAATATAAAAAGGTCACGATTACACTTATTCTTTTAAATTTGGAACAGCGAAGAATACCATAATGATTCTTACCAGCTACCAACCTTAAATTATTAAGCCAAAAAAATAATATTTTTTTAAAAACGTATCGGATTGAGCACCTTCCTCATTTTTTGAAGTCCGTATCTCAATTCGACTGTATTTCTTTTTTATGTTTGTTACCTCAGAACTTTCGACTGGGTGAACCGATTTTGATGAATATTTTTTTATTTGAAAGGTGGAGCTTCCCGTGTAGTTTCATTTCAATTTGTTCCAGTATTGAAATTTTTATGAAGTCGGTTTTTTTAATTGATAATTATTATCTTCAAAAATGTTGAAAATGTGCGATAGAAATAGCTCTGGCGTGTCGCGGCCTTAAAGGCCTATATGATATAACTATAAAACAGTCTTCAGTTTATTAATAAAGTTTGTCTGTACTTCCAGGGCGAGAGGATGGCGTCACTATCAGGCCAGGGCACCCCCAAGCTCACTTCCGCTGTTGGGAACCTCTACTATGACTGTGAGTTTATTTACATTATAACTACACTCGGTCCAAGCATTTATTTGCTCTGTCAGCTGCAATAACTTTGTAAAAAGCGAATGAAAACAACGAAGTCTAATCACTTTCGCAAGGTTTTTGAACGTAAGACTGAAATAAGTGAGATATATTTTAGTCCAATAATCATTCGTTATACTCAGTAATGACGTCCCCTGTGAATATGCCATACAAACTCCATAATCACACTCACTTTGCGCGAGAGGGACAGAGCATCCATTACTAATCCAAACAAAAACTTTAAACGCTTATACCTCAGAACTTTATCAATCGATGTAAATAATTTTATCAGTAATTGTTTAACATTTAAATCAAATTTTCACTGAGCCTTTATTTTTTACTATAATAAATCTACCGCCTGTCCGATAGCCTATTGATTTCCACGATGAGTTGCGGTTGAAGCCCGCAGCACTTAGCCCTGTAATTAATCAGAGCCATTGTGGTTTAAAATGTCATTAGAGAAAATTTATTACTGTACCTACCGACTGAAATGCAAATTGGAATCTGAGGACTTATTCAATAGAACACTGTTTTAAACTATCACGGTTGTTCACTACAGGGGCCTTACCCCTAGCTCGAAAAGTTGACCCGCATAGGTGTTATTTGTCTAAACGGTACCATCAACTACGAAAAACGGTAGTTATTTGATAGCCGCCAAGCTTTGCTATTTTCGCGCACACACGCATAGTAAAACGGATTTACGTTCATTCAAGTTAGACGCTTTTAAACGATGCAGCTTAAATGAGTTGGTTAATTTTAGGTACCTATCAGGTACCTACTAAAAGTTGGCTCGCAAAAGTGAAGCTAGGGGTAAGGCCCCTGTTATATGATTATTTGCGGGATATTTACCGTGAAGAGGTTGTGGAAGGAGCTCCCGATATTTCGGCGCAACTGCGTGCACCATGTTCACGGAAAGACTGAAGAATGCGGGTAGTTGATCGAACAGTTCGAAGTTAGGTGCAGACAAAACGATCTATTCTAACAAACAATTAATAGATCAATTTTAACAAACAATTTATACCAGCTGCTTCATCAATTTGAAAATGTTATTTATAGTCCATTTTCTGGGATAAAAAGTACTCTACTAACTTCGTTGCCAAATTTCATCATAATCAGCTCAGCCATTTAATCAATAAAGGGTGGAACAGACAGTGGAATGAATTCACTTTCTCATTTTTAAAATATCAAACATTAATTTAAGGAGAAAAAAAACGGTATTTACTAAAAGCTGTGCTAAAAGCCTAATCTAAAAAGCTCAAGATCTGCGCCTCTACCAAATACATTCCCTGGTCCTTATACAATTAGTGTAAAGCAAGTAGATGAACGACATCCTGCCATGCTGTCGTTCAGTGTGGAGGTTAAAGGGGGAGGCTTATGTTCAGCAGTGGACGTCTTCTGGCTGATGATGATGATGAAGTAGATGAAACAAGGAGTTCCTTCGCTTAATGGTAAGGGCTTGACAATAATAGCAATGTAGAAAAGAAAAAAGAGTTTGGATAGTCATATTCTGTGGATCCCACTACGCACTACCCTCTTTTCCGAGTGTTAGGCGCGCCCCCGTCATTTCCGGTAAAGTGTCGCCAGTTACCGGAAGCAGTAGATAAGAGGCGCGTGCGCGTAGTTTGGCATCTAATACTGATGGTGGTGGTAAGCTGGTGATAAGCACAGTGTAACGCCGCACAGGACTTTAAATGGGCGCTCTATTATTGTTGGTGAAGTTTACCATCAGGCGTATGCTTTGCTTGCCTCATTAGTTGTACCCTTGACGGAACTGAGAATCTATAAATACCTATGCGTACATAATTATGCGTTTGAAGTAAGAGATTGTGTGTTAAGTCTGTTACCATTTTTTTCTTAAGAAAAAATCGACAGAATTAAATGCTGGTTTTTTATTTGATCGCGGGTTTCATTGCATTAATTCTTAAGTCTTTTGATTAAAATCTATCCAACGATTTAAAAGTATATTTAGTGAAAGTAAATTAAACATATTTGGAATGATAACGAACTCATTAATATATAATTAGAAATCAGAAAAGTTTATTTTGTGACAATGAAATAATATTGTTTTTATTTCATTGTCACAAAATAAACAAGAAATATTAAAATAGAAGTA
Organism: Agriopis leucophaearia; assembly: GCA_949125355.1. NCBI lineage: Eukaryota > Metazoa > Arthropoda > Insecta > Lepidoptera > Geometridae > Agriopis > Agriopis leucophaearia. The sequence continues at coordinate 371,122 of OX421289.1, read as the reverse complement.
AACAGGTACATTGTCACAAAAACCGACCCCAACTCAGCATGTTGCTGGTTGTACACAACCAGCGCTGGTATTCTGTTGGGCCCGGCAAGTGACGTCACGCTCTACACGTGTGCGCGTACATACAAACGTAAACAACTGTATAAAATAAGCATAATAATAACGAAACATATCTAAACAGAACAATGATACCAATACGAGACATGAAAATAATACATTGGAAAACTAAAATGATCAAACTACACTGCACTACACACACTGATAAAACTACTGATCAAACTACACTGCACTACACACACTGATAAAACTACTGATCTAACTACACTGCACTACACACACTGATCAAACTACACTAATCTAATAAACGGCTGCCAACGTGCATCGTTCCCATTCCCACGTTGGATTGCAATACTTGCGTAAAGTACCGGTCATAGTTAAGATCTAAGTATAATATACTAGCGACTCGCCCCGACGCCGCAAGGGTGTAAGCTTGGCCTTCGGCCTCGCTACTATGACCAGCTCCAGGTACACAAAATTTCATTCAAATCGATCCAGCCGTTTTTAAATTAACCTTCTACGAAGTATTAGAAAACATTTAAAAAAAGATGAATTAAATCGGTCCAGCCGTTCTCAAGTTATAGCGTGACCAGGAGAAATAGGGGTTCATTTTTATATATCCGAATAGGTCATGGATGATTAAAAAATTTATTTTAACTTATTAAACAATGCGGTCATTTTATCCAAAACTCATTAAAGATGAGAGTGAAGATGTGAACATTATTTAATAATGGAATACACGCTCCACTTACCATGCAGTCCATGGATACTGCGCTATCCATTTAATGAACTTTTCTTGCGGGGAAATTCAAAATATGCATCAAATCTATATATAACAAAGATCCTTACGACTTTTGTAAACCACTCTTAAAAAAAAACTCTTGTTCTTGTAGGTACCTGAATGTTTGTCAAGGAGCATCATAATCTAAAAGATTGTAAATCAAGTCAAAAAATACCAGCTAACTCTAAAAAAACATTAAGACTGCCATAGATCGTTGATTGAAGATCTAAATGGTCGCTCCCACTACTACTTGGCAGCGTAACCGGCATGCCCACGCTGAATAACAATGGTTATGCGTTGAGCCAGAAACACGCCAGCATTTTGGTCGCAGAAATTAAAGATCACACAATATTGTCAACTCTTGAAGCCTTTTTTTTACGATTAAATGTATTTTAAAATTAATAAACCTTATTCGTGTATCACCCAATGAAATCGAATCATAACTTTTTTGAGTTTTTTTTAAATACATTTTTTTTTAAATTATGTACAACTTAAAAAACAGAAAATTAACATAAACGAAATATACTAAAGTAGTTAAATAAATACCTAACTAAATTAAATCTAAATTAAACTATAAACTGTAGATAAAAAACTGTATTAAGGTCACTGTCTTCGGGTAGGGTACCTAAAAAGCTAGCGACATTACCACGTTAATTACAACTACATTTGAGAATTTATGTATAAATTTGAACCCGCGCCCGCCATATACGACACCATCGCTTTAACTGCAAACTTTTAACTGTACATCTAAAATGAATCAAGCTCCCCAGCATCATTAAAAGGGGATGTAATCCCGCGCCCGGGATCTCTGTAACAGGAAGTGGCAGACCGTGTTGCAGCTAATTGATAGGTTTAGTACAATGACTAGTAAGTAGTTGAAAACAGTGACAGGCTTGCACGTCACAGATCTTGCCTGATGTTGAGCGATGGTGCGGTCTACGATGGAGCACGCCTGCCTAGAAATAATTCTCGCAGTATAAAAAACTTAAAAAAATACGCTTTAAAATCGCTAATCCTGAAGACCCCGGCAAACTATTTAAATTATTGAATTGTCATCGGTCCTTGATAAGTGTGCAAAATTTCAATTTAATTCGACGTTTTGAAGTAGTTGAAAATCAAGTTCAAAGATTCTGTTACATACAAACATACCAAGCTAATAAAAGCGTGTTAAAAACCGATTCATTCGCGACTTGAAGACATTATTTGTAACTATAGGGGAACACCCATTTATTTTTATTTTATTTAATGAAATATGAACTGCATTGTTGGTGTGTCCAAGTGATCTAATGTGTTCCGATGGAAATAAATATATTATATGACTAATGACTAAAGGCAGCGTATTACACAGACTAGTAGTTTGAACTACTAGTAGTTGGCACAGTAAAATTGGAATTAAAACGCTTCGTACAGGTTTTCTAAGTATTGACCATGAAAATGGTGTCGATTTTTCATGCCCGCTCAGGCAATTCAATGGAAAAATGGGCAGAGGGGAATTAGACCTTGCAGATGCGCACTTTTCTTTCAGATAGATCACAGAGATGTTTTTACAAACTTGAACAAGTAGATTATGAAAAGAATAACATACCCTGGCAGCAAAATGTAGCCTATGATACTCTGAGCATGAACACAAATCTACCGACACCTCATACATTAATATCAGTCAAGCCGTTTAGGCATATTATGAGGTGATATAAAAAAACAGACATACATACGTCTGAAAAACATTACGATCCTTTTTGGGTAGTTGGGTAAAAAAGAAGTTATATGTTATATCTATTTTCCATATGTTTTTTTCTCAATTTTCCGGTCTTTCCCACATTTCTGGGGGTAAAATAGATATCCTATGTTGTTCAACTGATCGAGCGAAGCAAATGTCCTAAATTATGTAAATAAATAAGCATTGTAATGACTTGCTAGACAGAGATACTTATAAATGACGTCACTTATGTAAGAACGCCAAACAAACTTCATACTGACTCACTCTGCGGTAAAGGGACAGACCATTCCTTCCTAATCCGGCCAAAAACTTTAAACGCTTACACTTATCTCAGAAGTTTTTCAATGCGCTTGTATCCTCACAACCACATATCGACATATTCGCTGATAAATGATCATCATTTATCAAAAATTCAATGATGTACAGTGAGCAGTACATTATGTTTTTAATTGTTTATTTATTTTATTGTTGTTATATTTTATAAGCCACTTTATTTTATCTTAAATAAAAAAAATATACTTATGCTGTTTTAATTTTAATTTTTTCTTATTGTAAATATTTGTTGATTTAGTGTATAAATTCGTAGATTAATTAAGTAACGTAATGGTTCAAAACTGTAATGTTGTTTGCTAGTTAAATAAAGAATTGAATTGAATTGAATTAGCTCGTCTCAGATTTTTATTTCAGTGTACGTATTATTTACAAAGCCTGTTATATTTATCAAATCAAACACTATTATCAGCACAGCATTGCTGCACAAAACTTTGTATTTCAAATCCTTCCTAAGTAGCACTGCAGCAGCCGTATGCAGCCGCGCTTACCATCAGAAATAAGACTTAATTTCTCTCCACTTCACGAAAACATTACCATCATTTTTGTTTTAAAAATCAATTTAAAACAAAGCCGTAAAAGTAACCCTCCGAAGACCGCGGTGGGTCATAAATACCCAATAGTCGGGACAAGTTGAGCCCAGCGGTGGGTGAGTTAAGCCCACTCTGTAATGGCTTGCGGCTTAAAAATCTATTCTGTTTAGTAGACAGATTTATTTTGTTTAAAGCTAATAAAATAAATGAGCATCATCGGGAAAGGAACATTGGAAAATATACAGATACAGTGACAGTGTTAGTACAAATATATTACTTTCATATCTATTTAAAAATATATATGTATATATATCAGTCTCTGGCAGCCATATTACAAGCTTTGCTTAGTTTGGGGTCAGATGACCGTGTGTGCAATAATGTCCCAGATATTTATTTATTTATGATGCTCTTCTTGGTAGGTTATATGAACACAACTGATAATTCAAAGTAATAAATACGAATTAAAGTAAATTAAATAACTTTTAATCAATTTTATTTTGACGCTAAAATTTGTACCAATATTGTAATGTGAACTTTTTAACTTATGTGTAACTGTGCATAGTTAGTTTTAAGATTTAATTTTCTATAACAAATGTATCTGACCTACCTAATATAACGAACCATTGTTATAAGGTGAATAAAAATCTGAATCTGAATCTGAATCTGAAGTTTTAAAAACCATTCCATTCGAAAAAGAGCTCATCAATTTTAAACAACTACACATAATTTTCGTCGAACACAACTAACGTCAATAATAAATAGAAGCTATTGTACATTGTGTTTTACGTAAAAATTAAAAACATGTCGAATTCCATGTGAGCATTAATAACCCTCCGCTAGTCGCGGGGTCTGCGAGACCCTCTGGAATTTCACTTACAGACGGCTTCTCTGGCCGATTTGTTACACATCGCCGCGCGCGAGCGTAATGCAGGGTTGGCAGGGAATGTTATACTGACTATTTGTTTTGAAGCTTTGAATATTTTTCTTTAGTTAATGAATATTAGGGACAGACTTTGAGGCAGGACCGGAACTCAGCCCATTTTTATTTATTACATACAAATATATAGTTTTTTTTTTTCATTTTTTTTAAAATTAAATTTGTTAATTATTGTATATCCAAATATGATTTCCTTTTTTAAAGTAATAATAAAATAGTACATTGTTATCCTAGGGGTGAAAGTAATAATTTGAGTGTCTGTCAGTTGTCAACTGTTACTGTCAGTTGAAAGTGATTCTCCCTAGGGCTGAAATGTATTACTTTCAACCCGCTCCTCAGGCAACTCCAGACCTGCTTTCCGAGTATGAGTAATGAAAAAAACTATATCTTGCAGCCAGTAGTACATATTTTCAAAAGAGAAATGATTTATAGACATTTATATGAACTTGTTTATTTCTAAGCCCCAAATTAATAAAAATAAAACAAAAGTAATTAAATTTATAAACGTACTAAAATTTTATGCGTAAATGTGTTTGTTGGTTTGTTTGTCCTTCTTTTAAGCAGCAGAGCAATGGATCGACGTGATTTTTTACAAAGAGATAATTGACAAGACGTAGAGCAACATACGATCCTTTTTATCCCTATAAAAAAAATTAAGGTTCCTGAGGAAATGTAATCTAGGAGAAACCGCGGGACGTAGTTTGTCGTAGCTAAAACTATGTAGCACCCCTATGGCCAGTTTCCGCAGCTCAACAAACAAACAAATAACGCAGCTGCAGTTAAGGGTTAGCGCGTGTCGGGATTTTAATTAAAAATACTTCTCGTGGTGCACAACTGCAGATAATGCTCAGTTGTGATAGTGGGTGTCTTGTGGACCCCTGGCCAATGTGAGTAGGACAGTATGTGCGCCTCTTAGAGCAGATTACAGTTTTATAAGTTTTGTCGGAGTTTTTATCTATAATATCAAAGATTTTAACACTTAAAATTGTGTGTATGATTTTCTCAAATAAATTATCTTATCTTTAATAGTAGTTGATAATTTAAAGCTTGTGTTCACTTAATTAACTTGACATATTGCTGTTATAAAAATTATAACTTTAAGTGGCTTTTGTAAATATGGGGATCGGGCTTTTCGGTAACATTTGCATTAATTCGATTAGAATCATGAATTTCCCTTACGTGTGATTGAAGAGTTATCTAATATTTAATTCTATGATAGGTTAAATATTAGCACCAGTTATGATGTAATGAAATCGAAAAAAAAAATAGACACTCAATGATTACTAGAACTAAATTGATTTTCATTAGATTATCATTGGAAAAAAGAAAGCAAGTATGTTTTACCTAGAAATAATTAAGTCAGAGTTCTTCAATTTATAAAAAAAATATTCACTCATCCCTCCACATCAAGACAGATAAAAACCATTCAATTTCCCTCTCAAATCCTATAATCCCGCCACTCTATCAATCCTGCCGGCATACGTCTCACAGACCCCATGGTTAATGCTTGGAAAAATGGAGCAGCAGTGAGTTGCATGGGGTCAGGCAGGACGTGTAATGTACGGGGTGAATAAACGCAAGATTGTCTTTTTTTATGAAGTTATACATTTGGCTGCTTTTTGACTAAAGTCAGGCCTGACATAAGGACAAAATTAAACTTAAACTGGATCTTTACGTTCATTATTTAAAGAACAGAAGAAAGTTGTGACCTGTGGCGAAAAATCACTGCAGACGGGTTTAAGACTCACGATCTTGATTGGCTCAGCAGTCTCAGCACCTCACACGAAAAGCCAGTATTTGGTTTGACAACACTGCGGTTGCAGTTGTAGGTCCTGTATTGTCATTTTCAGTCACCAAATGTTAAACGAACACCTAACTCTGAAAAATATCTCATAAAGATGAAAAAGCCTATGATGATGATTTTAAGGACATGCTTTGACCCAAATTGAATTTTCATTACTCATACTCGGAAAGTAGGTCTGAAGTTGCCTGAGGAGCGGGTTGAAAGTAATACATTTCAGCCCTAGGGAGAATCACTTTCAACTGGCAGTGACAGTTGACTGACAGACACTCAGATTATAAAAAAATACTAGTTCTATTTTCACATTTGTATTGAACCATGTTCCAACTTTTTTTTCTGTTCAGAGGATTATAATGGTCCCGCACTTCTCGTGCATTTGCTAGTGTCAGTTCATGTTTTTATTTTTAGTTTCCTTGTATTCGTATTGAAAAGCACAGTTTTTACCTCGGGGTTAAAGACTCTTTTAGACCCTCGAACTAATAGCGCCCGATCGTAGCGAGGGCGCCAAACCCCGTCTAGAGACGAAATAAGTTACTTTCACCCCTTTGATGTACAATGTACTATTTTATGACTTAAGTACCTGCGTTCTTGGGCAAAAGCCAGTACGAATTTGGACTACGGAAAAATAAGTAATTGGCCTTAACAATTAGTAATTTATCACCCAAACATTTCCTGGTCCATCCTGCAATGAGAGAGATCCTCACAAATGAGGGATTCTGTCTAACCCTCCAGTCATTACTGTAGGATCAACTTGTCCCGACTATGGGTATTTACGGCCCACCGAGCTATCCGGGTTAAGTGTACAGCGTTCTATAATAGATTTTTTAATATCTCGCTTCTCGGCTGTTTTCCAGTTTCCTTTATTTTAACCCTCGATGCAAAAAAGGTGTGGCTTCGTTGCTCCTATCAGCTAAACCGATTTTGATTTACTATTTCTTTTGTTTGAAAGGTGACTAAATCGATAGTGTTAATTAGCTATGATTCGAGATAATTTGTTCAGCCATTTGAAGTTCATCAGATATTTTATCGGGGGTTTCTAAATTAATAGCGACAGCGACCAATGAAAGTATCAGATATTTTTTTTACCATACACTTTAATTTATTTTGTTAAAAGGAAACGGAGAATGTTACTTTTGTTCTAATACTAGTGTGTTAGTGTGATTGTTGTGAGTAAAGTGTGAAATGCGAATATGTACCAAAATAAGTACCAAAGTTATTAATACTTTGGGTTTCGAACTGTTGAAGTTCAAAATTCAGAGTGGCGTTGAGCTGTTATGGGCAAGCGTGAAGAGCCATCAGGCGAGCGACTTCGCTCGTTTCGTCACCCAGTACCTATCATAAAAAAAGACGTGTGGCACTCGGGGACTGCCGCGGTAAAGCTATTGAATAGCATTTTTTATCAACTTATGCAATTATATATATTTATTTACTTGTAACAAATTAAATTATGTAAGTTTTACAACTCTATGTATGTCGTTCTTTTATCAAACATATTTTACAACGTCATCTAGCGGTAAGAGGTTGGAGTGGGGGGTGTCGGGTTATTTTCGTTACGGAATTTCTGGATTCGGTCTCCACGCTCAAGGCCCGCGATAGAAGCTATGCAATAGCTAAAAAAAAAAATAAGTAACTAGGTTAAAATCCCTCAGATGGTCAGATGGTCTAAAATCATCAAAATATATGTTGCAGGATAATCAGACAAATTGAATCTTTGCGACAATCCTAGGACAATTGCAAATGACCGAATCAATTCCGACTAAGCATTTAAAACAATGTGTACAATCGCATCCTAAAATATTGTTACTCTGCTTACTAGAACTTCCTTATTGTTTCTTAGAATAATACGGGTGACACGGGCAGGGCAATAGTTAAGCCTCTATAGAAAAAAAATTTGGAGAAATAGAAAGAAAGAGATAGTTAATCATAGTGTCTCTCTTTATCTGTACATTTGATAGCTCTTACTGCAGATTAAACAACATTTACTAAAAGTAGTCTCAGTCAATACTAAGTAATCTTAAACTAAACACCGAAATTCTTTCTAAAAGGGAAACACCCCAAATATACAGACCGACCAACTTATCTGTACAGTTGGCCAAATGAACGAACTAACAATTATAGTAGAAAATGTTATGTTTCGCACAGGAAAAACGTTGGTGTCTCACCCTCATTTAACTGAGATATGTTGGTCGCACTGTAAAAGGGAAACACCCTAAACCTGTAATTCATTGACAATCAGCTTATGACATCAAACACACAAGTTCAACCATAGTTTCCCACTATCTTTCAAATTGATTTAATGCGAATTTGAATCTTATGTTACAAACTCAAGGGATCAAAACCATTTAAATCATATATATACATAATAAAAACGCAAGTTTAAGAAAAGCTTGTTCTAAGAACAAAACTATGGTATAAAGAATATTTAGTTTTTAGGGTTCCGTACCCAAAGGGTAAAACGGGACCCTATTATTAAGGCTCCGCTGTCCGTCCGTCTGTCCGTCCGTCTGTCCGTCCGTCTGTCACCAGGCTGTACTCATGACCCGTGACAGTTAGACAGTTGAAATTTTCACAGATGATGTATTTTCGTTGCCGCTATAACAACAAATACTAAAAATATAATAAAATAAATATTTAAGGGGACTCCCATACAACGAACGTGATTTTTTTGGTCGTTTTTGCTCGATATTGATAACGGCAACAGGTAGACACTTGAAATATTCACAGAATATTAAGTTATATATTGACTTTAAAAATAATTAATTAATTTAAATAATATATATTTAAAGGGGGCCATTTTTCCCATACAAAAAACATGTTTTTATGCCGTTTTTATAGATAATGGTATGGAACCCTTCGTGCGCGAGTCCAACTCGCACTTGGCCGGTTTTATTGTTTAAAATTCCATTTTCATTTATTTTACAAAATTTTGACCTTGTTCTACATAAAAATGCAAATATGAAGTGCATGCTGGGTGTGACAAATAGTACATATTATATCGCCATCTCTCGGATGACGTCACATGTCGAGTGTGTGAAGGGTGTGGGAGACGTACGGCACACTACTGTGGAGGGTTAGGTTAGGAGAGTTCTGTTGTGTCAGTCAGATAGTTCCCAGGGATTTGAGGATTAAAAGCGTATGTTATTATCCGGCTACACAAGAAGGATGGCGATGTTTTTCTTGTGTATGTGTGCATGTTTTTAATCACATCACTCACACTAATATCATATATGTGAAAGTTTGGATGGATGGATGTTTGTTACTCAATCACGCAGAAACGGTTGGATGGATTTGGATGAAATTTTGAATATAAATTTATGTCCTGGATTAATACATAGGCTACTTTTCATCATCATCACCGATTTTCATTACCGCGCGGGTGAAACCGCGGGGCGCAGCTAGTCTAAAATAAAAATACTATATGATGATACAAATACCTACATATTTCGATTAAACAACGTACAGCGTACTGTTTACTGATTTTCATTCTACCTACAATTTTCCAAACAAAAATTCACTATATTTTTTTCTTATTGTTGTGCACTGAACTGGGAACTCATTCATCCTGTCAAAGGGCAAGCAATCATTCACAAGACAAAACTCCGCTGATCAGCAGACAAAGACAGGACAAAGCCATATTCATAACAATGGAAAACACATGGTACCTCTGTAAAAGCCCCTGTTTTGATTTCGGGGAGGTATTTTGTACTTTGCTTAGAAATAAGCTTCCAAATAAAAAATTGCAGCAGTGAAGTAAATTTTTTCGTTTTTATACTGAAATTTCGCATAACCTGCCAAATTTTCTAAAATAACAAAATACGAATGTGCCTTTGAGCAATTAAGTTTTTGAAATAAAAATTAAATAGTTTTCTTTTATACTGTACTGACCAAATAGGTATATATATATATATATTTTTTATATATCGAAAAAACGAGATTCGAAGTCACGATTTTCGGTATTATTTGCGAAAATTACTGTTTTAATTTAGATTTTCGTCTTTTAAAAGCTTTGGGTAGCGTTTGAGTGGTTTATTGGGAAAGTTTCGGAAGTCTCATTAACTTTTACCAAAGTTTTCCAATAAACTAAAACAAAAATTTAAAGTTTTCTCGGAAGTATTAGTGATGCTGTAGGTTTCGTTTACTCACAACACATTGCTCCCGGGCAGCTGCTCCCGGGCAGAACTTTATCCAATGGTGTTCATGCAGGCGATTTGTAATGAATCAATTGAGAAACATTTAAAATATCATGCCTCGAAGTTTATACGACTAACTAACTGCTCAGATTTTCCATATTTTAGACTTAATAAAAACATCCAAAAAATAGGTACCTCATCATCATCATCAGCCATAAGACGACCACTGTTGAACATAGGCCTCCCTCTTAGCACGCCACACTGAACGACAGCCTGGCAAAAAGTATAAAAAGCCCCCCCCCCCCCCCCCCCCTTTTCTACTTATTTGTTGAGTAGTTGGGTGAAAAGTAGCTACATATTTATAACAATGTATTCATTTATTATAATACATAATTAATACCTGCACATAAATAGGATTTTTCTATATCACAATTTCAAATTACTAAAAATATGCCCAGTAACAAGTTGTCCAATATTCTCCCTAGCTAGCATCATACACATTCCTGCACGAGGGCAGGAAGTAACATCTTGCAGGGGGGAGACACAATGTGGAGTTTAATCAGCGGTCGTTTGGACCCGTCGCGGACGTCAGAGGGTTACGTTATTAAAACTCGTAAAAATGCTTTTTTACCAGCAAGGTTTTAAAAATAAAAAATAATTTATAGGCTTGCTTTTACTTGACTTACAATTTGATGTTTTACAATTATAATATTTAATCTGTATTATGTGTATCGGGCCTTAGCGTGATAAGTCCCGAATTCCCGATAGACATAATTTAAAACATGTGTTCAAACCGCGAAAGCTTAAAAGTAACTTACAATAATTATAAATATAAAAAACCCACTTCATCAGAACTGAACCAAATAGGACCAAATGGAAAGAAAGCACCAGCTTTCAAATAAAAAAAGAATCATCAAAATCGGTCATCTAGTCGAAAGTTATAAGGTAACAAAAAAAACAGTCACCTCCTTCTCCTTCTTTTTGGAAGTCGGTTAAAAAGTTAAATTAAAGTTTAAAAGTTAGTTATATCTAATCCGGATGACAATGTAATAATTTGGAACCATCGAACGATCTGATGATGGAGCCACGGGGTGGAGGATAAAACTCTTCTATAGCACCGTGGCGCGCTCCACGTCTCCGCTGATTCGCGCCCGCCGCCACTTCAATGCACTCCTTGCTACCAACACTGATTGTGATATTATTTGTGACAGTTGGAATAATGTAACGAAAGTTTTTTTGACTTATTGTGAAAATTTAACTGATCAATGGGACAGGGGCAAAAAAGCCGTTGACTATAATGACAATTTGTATGACATATTAATTTTATGTTGACATATTTTTACAGCAATTTGTTGTATTTATTATATTAGTAATTTTATAATATTATTCCTATTTTTACTAGGAAATCTATTTTAGTTGAACAATATGTGAGATAAATGTTAGTGGAATTTGTCCGTTTTTATTCCCAATAAATAATTTGAATAGCTACTGCTGGTTTAAACAGACTTATTTGCGACTGTAATAACACAAACACAATAAATACATTAAGCCCACAGAATAATAAGGAGCATAGAATCCGTTACGTGATTTAAAAAGCGTACAAGGCCGTCTGTCATATAGTATGTAGCCTTTGGAGCTTTTTACAGGTCCCTAGTACTTTAAAATTGTGTACAACCCTGCAATTTGCCGTCCTGTCAAAATATATCTGTTTCGTTCAGGTAACAACAATTTTGACATATGAGTAAAGAAAGTAACATGTTTAGTTCGTTTATACTAAATTAGCACTAGTCTTTATTCTGTGATTAAGCCAAAAGAAATTACAATTGTTTTTTTTTGTCACAAACCGGCCCCAACCCAGCATGAAGCCAATTGTGCACAACCGGCGCTGGTGACATTGTGACCGGCAGTTTTGAGTCCATACATTACACTTAGTGACGTATGTCTGAAGGTGGATAGTGGATCGTTTCAATAACTAAATAGATTTGTAAAATGCTAAGTACATTAGTCATTTAGTGTTCATTTGCTTGTATTTTGTTTAAGCGCTCTTTTGTTTGTTGCAGCGATCCAGCCGTACCGCGAGGATTCGAATGCGCAGACGCGCGAGTTCCTCTCACGAGTAGTAGATGTGCTGCTCGACTTCGTGCAGCAGGTCAACGACCGGAACGAGAAGGTAATAGCATTTCAGGAGTTAGAAACTAATGATCCGATATAGAATCAAAGTAACCGACATGGCGCAAAGGATTAGTAAGTTGAAGTGGTAGTGGACACATTGCCCAAAGAACCGATAACCGATGGGGTAGACGAGTTTAGGTAAACGTACTGTAGGACACCCTGCTGCCAGGTGGAGTGAAGATTCGTCCACACTCCACACGTCTGTTAGCTACTTAAGATCACGTCCGCCATTGTGGTTTAAGGACGTGTTCGATAATTTGTTTGCTGAACGATATAAGCCAAGCTCCATATCTAACTGGACCACTAACTGGATAAGTAGTAAAACAACTTTCCTTTCTTCACAAAATGAAGGAATGATGATTTTAAATTTTCGTCTTAACAGATCCTAGAGTTCAAGATGCCAGAGGAGATGCAGAAGATCCTAGATCTGGAGCTGCACGATGAGCCACTCCCACTGAAGCAGCTGCTGGAGGACTGCAAGACTACCCTTAAGTACCAGGTCAAGACTGGTGAGTACAACTTTTAACTTTGGCTAGAGTGAATAGATTTCTTCAACATCGTGATTGGTTCTAGAACGTGTTCCAACCTCGGCCACACCATCGCTAACCATCAGAAGAGTTGGTGGCCAAACGAAGATCTATTTATATATAAAAAACTCAGATCAGATAACTAAAGGATATATGATAAGGTGGCGTGGTGGGTGCGAGGCTGGCCTAAATAAAGCTTGTTGCCTTTAGTCAAACTCGGAAGAGTTTGCAGATGCCCGTTTTTTTGCTTGTGGGGTATTATTTAGTTCATTGGCATCGCTGCATGTTTCCTGGAGTGCGGGAAAAATTATTCAAATGGTTTAGCAGTATAGTGAAGAAAGTGGGTGAAACAAGCACATTTGAATACGAACGATAATTGTAATAAGGCATATCTCCCTTTTTACCTAATCTGAGGAACGACCCAAATAACTGACCTACTAGGCTATTTGGTACCTAGGAATGGTGATCAGAGTTATCATGTGTGCTTTATGTGATATGCTGATACTGATTACTAGGCTAAGCGGTTGGCCTCGGATGTGTCATGGTCAAAATAATTGTTATCTACCTGTTTATCTAAAGCCCAGGCGTTCAAGCGGACTTGGAAAAGTCAACTGTCTTCGGTTCACGAAAAGTTCATAATTGTAATTCATTTACATACCTCCTAGAGTTTAAGAGGCGTGGCGGTGTCAGGAAACCTGAAATATAATCAGGAAGAGTTGATTACAATTTGTCGGCATTTCTAAAATGCATCTTTTTTTAAGTAAATTCAGAACACGTTTTTCGTGATTTTTGTACTAGACCCATGCGTTTGTAAGATATGAACTGCTGCCCATACGTCCCTTAGCACGCCACACTGAACGACACCTTGCCATCTGCATCCACTGGATGCCCGCGACGCACGATGTCATCGGTTCATCTAGATTCTAGAGGAGAGCATATCTATGCCGCATCTTCCGATTTGTGGTCTACACTCAAAAATCTTTCTTCCCCGTCGGTTATTGGTTCTTCGAGCGATGTGGCCAGCCTATTGCGACATCAGCTTGCAAATCTGAGCAGCTATGTTATTTATTTTTACTTTTTACGGATTTTATCGCGCAAAGAAACCATAGCTCTCTCCATTGCCCGCTGTGAGTTTTTACTTATATTATACGTAAGATTAAAAAACTGTAATTGCTCTACAACGGATTGACAATCAAGCAGACGGAGGGTGGGAATCATTCCGTCAAGCCATGCGTCAAGCCGTCTCGAGCACGCCGGACGCGAACAAGAGATTAGCGCGGGAAATGTCATGGAAAATTAGAGCACTACCAACTTATATTTACAATTGACTGTAGAGCCACAATCGAATTTTCTGCGCGAAACTGAGTTAACCGTGAAAACTTTTTAGTTCCCTTATTTTGCCACTTATACAAATAAGTTTGTTGCACTGTTCCCTTATAGAGAATCAGATGTGAGGATAGGGTGGGTGAATAGAAAGACAACATGAAAGTTTTGATGGACTTTTTAATAATTTCAATGATGCATAAAGTCAGTCAGATTCTGTCATTTCCTAATAGGAGAAGCAAAACATATTTTCTTTTGCTCTAATTCTGGATTTTGGTTGATGTAACTGACAATATAATAGCTGAATGGAGTCACATGAAATTTAAAAATTGAGGTAAGTACCTACCATTATCAAAAAGGGTTAATAAAACAAGAAAAAATGCAGGATGCCGCTAAAATAAGTTCCAGATCTTAAGAATATACAAAGCTTTTATAATTGAGCTATCCTTAGACCTATAATACCAGGAACAAACTAAATACATAAATCATATCACCAAATATCTTTAAAAAAAAATTGATATTGCAAAAAAGTTTTCCCATTCAATACAGCTACAGTTAATATAATAACAGAAATTAAAAAGTGTCGGTATGTCGTGGTTTTAGAAAAAAACAACAGCCCCTTTGGAATCGTCTTTAGTGACATTAAAACAATTTAAAATTGCCATTACAAAAATACTGCACTGAAATAGTAAAACAAAACCAACCATATTGCTATATCTGTTAAGACTTTTTTTCTTTAAAATCGATATTGTGAACAATGGCACGTCATTGGTCACGATATTGATTTCCGTTTATTTAAACATTGTATTTTGTTGCCGTTTATGACGCGTCAATCATAAATCTATAGTTTTAAAGGTCCTTGGAACAAAAAGACGTTTTGTTCACGATAGCGTGTCAAAAGGATGGCGACATTATAATTGTGAAAACGTTTGGTTTTAAAATCTTTACTGATTCTGAAAATTCCCAAAGTTACACATCTAAACGATCGCACCCTCCGATCCAAGACTCGTCTCTCGCGGGCCGCATCAAACAATTCAATTACATGCAGCAATGGCGCGGAATGATGGCCCGCATTTACAACCCGCCGAGCGGAATGCAACATTCACCATTACAGTATACAGTGGAAGCTATTTGTAGATAATTTTATAGTGAGTGCATGAATCCCACTTCTGAGGTGGCTGAGGCAAGGAAGCGCAGTTGGTCCAGCAGCGAAATATATTAACATTTCGGGTCAATTCTTCAGGACCATAAGCGGCATTTATAATGAGCGCTATTTTACTTCGGATGAAACGTTAAACTGTAGGTCCCAGTTGTTTGTCCCACATCACTAATCTCTTTAAAACCGAATCAAATATTGCTTGAACTGAACACAGATCACATTCGTATTCGAGTCCTGCCTTGCTCGTCTTGCTTTTTCTCGTCGCATTGGCTTAAATATATATTATGTAACTAGATACCTAAAGCGAATCCGAGAGCCGAGAGACAAAATATACTTAGGAGATCGCTCGTATACCAACTATCTAAGTACAATGTGCGCATTGAGCATTACAATGAGACAGGAGCCAAGTTTTTTGGTTTTGCATGTTTCGTTCTTTAGTTTAAAAAATCGGAACTAGCGTCTCCCAAAGATAGTTTATATTTATACGATAGATTCAACATTGACGCGAACCAAAACCGGCGACGAATAGAAGTGATCTTACATTTATTAGACGAGAAACACGCCATCAATTACAGATTTGAAATTTTGAAAAGAGCCGCAATGTATACCAAAATGGTTGGTTTTAGTAAACGGTAGTTTTTTTAAATCGACTGACAATTTAATATGGGTATTTAGGGTGACTATAATAATCAGCTGCGCACGTGGACATTCCCTCAACCTTAATTTTTTTGGGTTAAAATCACGACGTTCCTACGATCATAAAAATCGATACTAATATTATAAAGATGAAAGATTTGATTGTTTGTTTGTATTGAATAGGCTCCGAAACTACTGAACCGATTTGAAAAATTCTTTCACTGTTGAGAAGCTACACTATCCCCGGGTGACATAGATTATATTTTGTAGCGAGGCCGAAGGCACGGCTTACACCCGTGCGAAGCCGGGGCGGACGACTAGTTAACAATAATATAATATGATGTTGATACCAGCGAATTGGTTATCCAACTTCGCTGGTTGAAACTATAGTTTTAAAATATCGTTGCCTTGGTATATTGGGATCTCTATAAGTAGATAGACAAGCGATAAAAAGATCCAGGAATACTTTTTGAAATACTCAAAATCCTGCCACATTCACTCAGCCTCCAAAAGCCATAAAAACAATAAATAAACTGCAAGCGCGTTATAAAATGCGTTATAAAATCCGTGATCTCAGGGCCGGATTAACCCTATTGGGGCCCCTAGGCAATGCAATTCTCGGGGCCCCTTTTCGATAAGTTTCGATACAATACTTCCACATTCAACCAAATACCGTTAGATGGCGCTTTTTACTTTAAATATTTTTTTACATGGCAACATTAACGGATGTAAATAATGGGGAATGTCACGAATGAAACGTTTTTTTCTTGGTGCATGGCCCGCATCGACTAGGCCCCCGTGGGCCTCTAGGCAGTTGCCTAGTCCGCCTTATGGATAATCTGGCCCTGCGTGATCTACGTACTCTATCCTTGGCCCTAATAACACGCAAATCATGGGATTACGAACACAATGGCTGAAGTGACCATGAGCGATGAAATATAAGGACATTTTGCTGAAACTGTCCAGGATTCTACAGTTAGTTCAATCAGCATAATCATCAGGCGAGATACTGGTGAGTGGCGTGTTAATGCCATCCAGCCCAGAGTGACCTACTGCTGGCTATATATAGGCCTCTCTTTAAATAAGCTCTGGCTTGATGATGATGAGTAATCATCAGGCTTCTAATGCTCACAGCTGTGTGATAGATATGTATCAAAGAAAACTATAACGGTTAAGAAAAAGATTTTTATTTGCACGAAACACGAGTAACCCATACACACATTTAAAAACGTATGCACAATGTTTATATATGTGGGTGTACAAATATAGAGAAATAGCGAAAACTGTTTTTTTTTATATATGTATAATACTAGCTGCGCCCCTTGGTTTCACCCGCGTGGTGATGATGATGAAAAGTAGCCTTTGTGCCAATCCAAGACATAAGCAATGTATATTCCAAATTTCATCCAAATCCATCCAGCCGTTTCTGCGTTATTGTGTAACAAACATCCATCCATACCTCCAAACTTTCACATATATGTTTCATTAATTAAAATATCATGTTATTAAATCTAATTGATTAACAGGTTTTACAATTGCAAAATAAGCAATTTATAACCTTCTGCCGCCGTCACTAAAATGTATAATTATATGTATATAATAAACAGAAATAAACTTTACTTACGGTAATTGTTTTATGATAAAAATTACTTACTTCCGCAAGTGTAGAATTTGGCTGTATAATCTGCCATGCGTTTACTTACTTCCGCAAGTGTAGAATTTGGCTGTATAATCTGCCATGCGTTTACTTACTTCCGCAAGTGTAGAATTTGGCTGTATAATCTGCCATGCGTTTACTTACTTCCGCAAGTATAGAATTTGGCTGTATAGTCTGCCATGCGTTTACTTACTTCCGCAAGTGTAGAATTTGGCTGTATAATCTGCCATGCGTTTACTTATTTCAGCAAGTGTAGAATTTGGCTGTATAATCTGCCATGCGTTTACTTACTTCCGCAAGTGTAGAATTTGGCTGTATAATCTGCCATGCGTTCACTTACTTCCGCAAGTGTAGAATTTGGCAGTATAATCTGCCATGCGTTTACTTACTTCCGCAAGTGTAGAATTTAGCTGTATAATCTGCCATGCGTTTAGTTTTTCTCGAAATACTTTTTATTTTATTTTGTGCATCAAAAATCAAATTGCAGTCACCCTATCTTCCCCTTGATGGTATTCTCTCTGCCCGTATTACCATAGTAGATAGATCCCTCCGGCGACCCCTGTGGATGGACCATCCATCCATCCGGGCTGATCGGTTAGGATTGATTTTATACATACTTTATAGAGAAGAGAGATTAGACAGGAAAATATAGAGAAAAAAAGAGAGTAATGTATGTAATGTGTGTGTGTGTGCTAGGCATCTTCAAGGAAAGAAAAGAAAGAAAGAAATATATTTGTTGTTTATAAGAAACTAGCTGCGCCCGTGGTTTCACCCGTGGTTTAATATGTGACCAATTGTAAAAACACGAAAAATATTTCCACAAATTGACTATCACTAACAAAAACTTCGATAGATAGATAGAAACTCTTTATTGTGTACACCAGATATAAAAATTACAAACAGATAGAAAACACTTACGAGCTAGTGCCACAAGTGGCGGCCTTATCGCTAAAAGCGATCTCTTCCAGGCAACCATTCAAAATTTGCAAAAGATAAGAAGAAGCGTGCGTCTTCCTAAATTGTACAGAATGTAAATTAAGATCGTCAGGCTGAGTGGGCAACCCTAGTGTCGAGTTCCAGGGCGGTCCCGCTGTATCACGTCCTAATAAACTCAATTTGTGAGCCAACGTGTTTGAATACCGCTGAGTTATAACTGAGTTATGTGGTTGAATCACGCAATCAACTGAATACTGAATAACTCGCTGAGTGAAACGTGGCTCCAGTACGGACATGTCTCAGTGGGGTTAGTACGAGAACTTGCGTTTAAGTATTCGTTCTGTAAACGATAGCAAATTAATGAAAAATTCAGTTTCCTTTTACGTCCGATAGAGGCGCTGTTCAATTTTTTATACATTTTGCTATCGTTTACGGAACGAATACTTTTTCGGAAGTGGTCGTACTAGGGCCACAGATGTCGATAGGATCGTGGTGGCCCTTCATTACAGATGGATAACTTCACCTTCACACCAATAATTGTTCTTTACATCTCACCTATATACAGTTTTTACTATAATATATATATATTAGCTAGTATATATATATATATATACTAGCTAATGCCCGCGACTTCGTACGCGTAGCGCAAAGTAATTAGTGGGTGGACGATTAGACTGACATATCCAAATATAAATGTTACACTAACGAACACGAACGGAACTTTAAATAGGCACAAATCCATCGGATTATTTATACTGAATATTTTATAGATAATACCTACACATATGACATGATTGTAGATTTATTGCTCTCCATTTTAATGCGGATTGTCATACTATCGTCATAGTATGATTTTAGTCTAGTTTTAATCTGACTCGATACAGGTATCCCGACATGTCCATAGTTTCAAATATATTTCAAGCAAATAATATATTACTTTCACTGGTTAAATACTTTGGAAGTGTGGAGCCATGGAGCCAATAAGGAAAAAAAATTGGTATAAGTCAAGCGAAATGTCATGCATGACAAACGTTATTATTGAATTATTAGTAAATAGTAAGTAGGAAGCATGGAGCGGTATCTATAATTAATCGCTGTTATTTAACATTACTCCGCGTAAAGACTGCCAATCAATGATGTCTAAATAATTTTTGCCCGCCTTCTGCGCCTCGACCCTTCCAACAACTAAACCGCTTTCGTTCACCACCAAAATAGCTGCTAATCATAGATCAGTAACCGATTAGATGCCGCGAGTTCACCTACTTTGCGTGTCTGTTATTGGTCTTAAGTTTGATCCTGGCAAAAAAATGTATTCATTTTAATCTCCGTCGACTTGGTATATTAGTACGTCAGAAGTCAATACAAAAATAAACGTACTTTAAATTACGCCATAATAAACTGTAAAACCTCTTCAAAAGCAGTTGGCTGTCCTGAAAATAACAAACACAAAAAAAACTATTTGGTGCAGTCTATCGGAAGTTATGCGGGTACATACATTTCGGCGATTCGTTTTTATTTCATCATCATCATCAGCCAGAAGACGTCCACTGCTGAACATAGGCCTCCCCCTTTAACCTCCACACTGAACGACATCCTGCCATCTGCATCCACTGGATGCCCGCGACTCTCACAATGTCGTCGGTCCATCTAGTGGGAGGCCTACCTACGCTGCGTCTTCCGGTTCGCGGTCTCCACTCAAGAACCTTACCTACTTCCCCATCGGTTAACAGTTCTTCGAGCGATGTGGCCTGCCCATTGCCACTTCAACTTGCAGATTTTAATAGCTATGTCGGTGACTCTGGTTCTTTGGCGAATATCTATATTTTTATTTACATATAGATTATATGGCAACAGCCGCTTCAGTCTTCCTACCTACCATGTCTGCGAGTAGAAGTCTGTCATTACATCATTACGACAACATTACTATAAAATAAGCTAGATGGCGTTATAAATAATTATTAAAAAAAAATTTTTTTACTATTTGTTATCATAAATTAATATAGCCTATGTTTCAATCAGGTATTTTATAAGCATATTCATGTAAACTGCTTTGAAATCCTTCTAGTAGTTTAAAAGATGTTCGCGGACAAACAAACAAACTGACAGCCGTCAGATTTGTAGTTCCATAGTTTGAAAATAGATTGCGTACTAAAACGATGTTTTGCGAAAAAATTGTAAATTTGCTTAAACTTTACGAATAATATTATTAAAAACGTAATAAGGTATTCAATAATTCCTAAAATAATGAGTGTAAATGGATCGTAGTTTCACAAATATGAAAAGTGCGTCTATTATAGGTAAATACGACACTTTACCTGAATCACGCAAACGGCATTTTTTAGCAAGTTAAACCAATATCAGGTATTGCTTCTACTTAGTTAGAAGTCATGTGTGAAGGTATTTGATCTACACATTTATAATATGGTAGGGATATATATATATATATATATATATATATATTTGTCTTACCATACGTTAATGGTAAACGTTGTAAACACCTATTAAGAGTGCACATATCAGCATCTCTATTCTGCAAGCTAAGTGAACGCGCAAGTGAAGTGATAAGCTAAGTGAATGTGACTTTTTATTACCTATTTCTGTAGATAAATGTCAAAATATCGAATTATAAGGATAAGGGACTACAGTTAAGGGTGATCACTCGACATTTTGACATTTCTCTATAGTCATCAATAAGGAAAACACACGTTCACTTAGCTTATCACTACACTTGCGCGTTCACTTAGCTTGCAGAATAGACATGCAGAACTGTATTATTTGCAAAGTGTTATAGGTATTATGTATTATTTAATATGTGTACTGTTGGTGTTTCTGTATAAAAAAAAAAATACATTCTCAATACAAAAAAACAGACTTCAAAAGTCACAGGAAAACAAAATACGCAATGTTTACTCGGATAACATATATTTCCAGTTATTTTGATTTAAAAACTTAACTAATGGTCCCATTGAAATTTTATCATAATAGGTTTAGTTTTTTTACCTATTCTAACTATACATATCTATCTTCTATTCTATACACATAATAAAAACGTAGAGATAAAAAAATCTGTAATAGCCAGATATAAAAAAAAATTACACAGGGCGTCTTAAAATAAGCAGCTGAACACGTTTTGACAGTTTTTAGAATTTTTGTCTGTTTGTGTGTTTGTCCACGCACATCTCCTTTTTTGCGCTGTTTTCACGAATATGTTTGGCAATGACCAGATTGAAGTATAGGTTATGTTATTTTGCGCATAGGCCGGATTAAGGGAGGAAAAAGGGTTAAAAGTTTATATGAAAATCTACGCGTATATACGAAGTCGCGGGCAACAGCACACTAGATTTTATATATAAATATCTGAAAAAATATGTCATCCAAGTAATAGAAATTGCTTATTTACAAAATCAGGTCGATTTTTTGAATTTATTACTATCTTATATTAATTTATATATTTTTTTCGATTGTTTATATACTTGTTTCTTTCCATATACAAAGTGTCATATGTCAAACTGATCATTTGTAAAAAACATATACCCGGAAAACTTGCTTCTTTTGTGACATCCGTTAAAAGGTATCAAATTCTCGACACTACATTCCTTATCGGAAGACTCGATACATCATCAAACACTGCTTATGACACGTATTGTCCGCCGCCCAAGGGACGCCGCACGGGCGCGGGCGGGCGAGAGATACGAGTAAGTGCCCGAGGGCGGATTATAGATAACGCTGTTTATGACGTAGACGGTACTTGATATCTATATTTTTTGCAACAATACACATTTGGTATCCACTTAGATATTTAATTTGTATAAAGAGATTTTTTTAAACAAAATGTCATCTTTCTCCTTGTCTCTTACAGTGCAAATGTAAGTATTAATCTTAATTCTATACGTAAAAACAGACTTCAAAATATATACGAATAAAATTTGAGGGTTGCCCTTGATTATCCTGAGATCCCATCAACAGATCCTGACTTGGTGACAATGGGATCAAATTGGAAATATACTCTACCGAACAAAAGAAAAAAAATTGAACTCGGTCAACAGTGGGCTTAGACATCGGTGAACATATATAAAAAAGTGGAATATAGGACCTGCGCTTTTTTTGAAGTTGGTTAAAAATTGGTCTTGGTTTTATTATTTTACATTTGATTCTTGCTATATCGAATTGGCAATTTCAACTACAACCTGGCACGTTTTTTTCTGGATGAAAACGCTTATAGCGATAATGCCGCCTGTTGTTACACTACTTTTAGGTCTTCTTTATCCTATTATCGATTCTGGAGTGAAAAATAAAGTTTTCTATCTATAATAATAGTGCGAAAGTATTATCTACCCCAAAAAAAGTTGAAACAGGAAATAAGCCCTCCTTATCAGAAAATAATGTTTTGTCAACATGGCGGCCGGGACAGATAAAAAAGCATATTTGAACCACAGATAAAAAAACGAAATGGCAGTGTAGGTCTCGTGGGGATATTTATATTTGAAGGGGTGCTGGTGTAAAGGAATAAATTGTTTAAGCCATCTTAGTTATTAAAATATCAGGTCCCCGTGTATTTCCGCCCGATAGTAAGCGTTTTTCCTATCGTATCCTAAGTCTTTTTGGCCAGGTTTTGCCGGTTTTCCCTAACCACAGTTTCCTGGGACAAAAAAGTGAATTTGAATGATTGTTTTTGTAAAACTAAAGAGGTATTTGAATATGTATCTTAGTATATGACTTTCAAGGATTAGGTAATGTTTGTTTCCTGCTGAGCATCAGGGGCCTTACCCCTAGCTCGAAATGGTGACCCGCATAGGTGTTATTTGTCTAAACGGTACCATCAACTACAATAAGCGGTAGTTATTTGATAGCCGCCAAGCTTTGCTATTTTCACGCACACACGAATAGTAAAACAGATTTTCGTTCATTCAAGTTAGACGCTTTTAAACGATGCAGCTTAAATTAGTTGGTTAATTTTAGGTACCTATCAGATACCTACTAAAAGTTGGCTCGCAAAAGTGAAGCTAGGGGTAAGGCCCCAGGTCGTCTGATGGTTAGCGCTATTTTCACCAATAACAGTTACCAGTACCACCAAAGCATGCTCAAATTCTGATTATTTATGATTATTTTTTACTGTTATTCATATAATTTTTACATAATTTTTAACTGACTTCAAAAAGGAAGAGGTTCTCAATTCAACTGTGTGTTTTTTTTTGTATGTTACGCTATTACTCCGCCAGTTATGAATTGATTTTGATGATTCTTTTTTGTTTGGTAGGTTAGAACATACTTCAGAGGTGCTCCCATTTTTTTAATTAAAATTGATTCAATGCTTTTTGTAAAAAAAAAAAAAAAAAACATAAAATACACAAATGGCGTTTTGGTTTGTTCAGCAAAAGTTTTGATGAGGCCTTTTAATCTCTGTTTAAACTGTCTTTTTTATACTGTTTAGTTTAAGTTTGTACATGTAGGTATAGTTTGAAGTAGGTTGTTGTTTGTTTCATCTAAAATTACCTTTATTCTACTTTAAATCATGCAGTAATAAAGCTACATACTCACGGATAAAAGTGTCAATTGATATACCCCGCAATGTAGGCACTCTAGTCGGTTCCTCTGGGATTCTTTAGCGGCTAGGGATGCGGTAGGAGGGTTAGGCCGGATGCCATTTTGTCAGGAAAGTGCCGGCAAATGAAAACAATGTTTACTAATATTATATATGTGAAAGTGTACTTTTTTATCGGTTTGTTTTTGTTTCTCTACTTAGCAAAAAAAGTTTTTCTGCATTTTAATGTAACTTAACATACGTATGTAAATCTTGTAAAATATACTTAAACCAAGACAATAATTATATAATATGAACAAAAGTTTCATTATTTTCTAATAATGGAACCTTAAAATGGTGAAACGAGGTATTAAAGTTTTAATGGGGTTTTTTTCTCCTTAATAGAGTTATGGAGCTTAGCAAATATACTAATAAGAATAAAATAAGAAACAATTAAACGTTTCATCGTTTGCAGAAAATCCACCCTTAAGAGGTCTGATCCTGAGACTCAAGTTTATAGTTAAAAAAATAATCAGCAATCAAAGCAATTATAGAGATAAGTTATTTTGTAACGAGATTGTTCCGCGAGTGAACCCGTGGGCACACGCTTGTATAACATAAAAATGTATTCTGGTTCCACTTTTCTCCATCATGATCGGCCAGCTCTGATGAGCCAATCTTTTTATAATCCGACCATTTTAACAAAAGAAATATAAAAAATTATCCGGTCAATTTGCAGGGCTCTCGTCACCCCCATTCCTTCACATCATCCCCTAGAGTCGGTTTATCTCGGCTCACAGATGCTCGGAGGGACAGGGGATGTAAACAAAATTAAATCAAAACTGCTTGAGGGATGTAAATTAGCACGTTTTGTCATTCTAATGCGACGGGAGTTTATTTTTTAAGTGAATTGAATTTGGGGCTTTAGTGGTTTTTTGGCACTTGCAAGCATAACGGAATTTACCGTACCTATAGATTTTTCAATTGTATATTTTTTTGTACAATGAAAATAGCTTTTTGTAGTGGTAGGACTCTTTTGCAGGGGTCCGCCTGGGGAAGTACCACACCTTTGTTAGTTATTCAACCGCCAAGCAGTAGTGTGCAAACACTACTGTGTTCCGGATTGAAGGGCAATGTTTCCAGCGAAATTACAGGGCACACAGAGATTTGACATCTTATATCTCGGGGTGACGAGCGCAGTGCATTGCCATCCAGGGTTTTGAACTGTTGAAGTTCAATATTCTGAGTGGCGTTGAGCTGTTATGGGCAAGCGTGAAGAGCCATCAGGCGAGCGAGTTCGCTCGTCTCGTCACCCAGTATCATAAAAAAAATACTAGTAATATTTGTGGAGCTCCTAGATGTGGTTTAATATAATGCAAAACTTGAAAGTGTCGAGTGTATATATGGCTGGCTAACACACAAAAAGTGTCGCTCATTTATTATGTTTGATTAAAATTTGATAAGTCGTACAAACAGAATAAAACCCTGTTCGCAGAGACTGAGCTTAGGTTGATTTTTAACCGACTTCCAAAAAGGAGGAGGTTATCAATTCGACTGTTTTTTTTTTGTTACCTCAGAACTTTCGACTAGGTGGACCGATTTTGATGATTCTATTTTTATTTGAAATCTGGTGCTTCCCGTGTGATCCCATTTTAATTTAGTTCAGTTCTGACATTTCTATGAAGTCGGTTTTTTATATTGATAATTATTTTCTGTCTGAACGAATGCACATCATTGAGTGTGGTGTGGTTTTATTTTTCTGTTACTATTAAAAATATGCACTGGATGCATCCTGACAGATGGGCCCAGAGGATCACACAGTGGGTGCCTGAAAACGGACGAAGGAGCCAAGGCAGGCCGAAAAAACGATGGCGCGATGATCTCGACGCGTTCCAAACACAGTGGCCAAATTTAACGGGTGATCGCACTGTCTGGAAAGAGATGGGGGAGACCTTTGCCCAGGAGTGGGACAGCATAGGTTAAAAAAAAATATATATATATATATAGTAAAAACTTTTTAGAAATATTCATTCCGTGCGGTGTCCTAACACGCCAATATCTGTCACTTCTTTGATATCTCAACTAAATATTTATTTTAATATAACGCAGTTAATACACACTCCCCTCCATCCGAGTGTTGCCACTAATATCAATACGTCAAAAGGAGTTTAATGTAATCCTCCTACAGATGGGGCCAGGCGTAGTAACTAGTGTTTAAACTGGGGAGGCGCGGGTGAAGCAGGTGCATTGTAATGCAGGATTAAACAGTTTGCGGGGTCGGGGATGCGGGGCAGAGTTTGGAGGAATTTCTAAAATACAGTTATAAAAAGCTTTTCATTGATTTATAGTTAAATTTATGCATAATACATTATAAATGACCACATCATCGCTTCCCACTAGCTATGGATGGGGCTAAATGAATGCCTAGTACGTTGTTAAAAAAACTGGCCAGATAAATGGATAACAGCTTAGTTTAAACCATAAGTACTATATTTTTCTTTCTCGACATTTTATTACGTAAACTGAAAAAGTCAGTTCCCTATCAGTGTAAAATGTATCTCAGAAATTTGACAAATAGAATCACACTTATATCATATATTATATGTGAAAGTTTGGATGGATGGATGTTTGTTACTCAATCACACAGAAACGGCTGGATGGATTTGGATGAATTTTGGAATATACATTGATATGTCCTGGAATAACACATAGGCTACTTTTCATCATCATCATCATCACCGATTTTCATCACCACGCGGGTGATACCGCGGGGCGCAGCTAGTATTTATATAAAAGGCATATGTAGTAAGTTTGATTTGGAACTCGAGAAAAGGCAAAGGTTCATCACAAAATTATCAGAATCTAAAAATATAAATAACATTCAGACAATTTAAACAAATATTCAACTGTTTTTTTTAATATCTGCTGTTACGCAGTTGTTTCTCGTGCAGTGTCATGCTTGTGAAAGCTGATCATCATAGAAACGAGATCGAACCCAAACTGTCGTGTTTGCGACATAATCTTTTTTATCTGCAAAGATAGCCGTATTTCCGGCACGCGTCGAATCCGGAAACAATGGCCGGCTGCGGTGACGCGTGCTATTACATCCGGCGTAATCAGCGTCCGGTCAACTGAGAGATTGGGTACATTTCTATCAAGTTTCGTCGAAATTGAAAATATAATAAAATATTATTTTAAAGATTGTAATTGTTCTGGGCGAGCATGACTTATTATCAGATGTTCGTCCGTTTTATTTACAGAAAAATAAAGTTTACTCAAACACGGTATTTAATGTGTCTATTATTCGAAGAACACGCTTCTAGCAAAACTCAATCGAGGTCTAATATAGCCTAGACTTTATACCTGTTAAAGTTTATACCTTGACTGCCTCGGTGGCTCAGTTGGTAGTGATCCTACTTTCTGTGCTTGGGGGCGTGGGTTCGATTCCCATCTAGGACAAACATTTGTGTGATGAACATTTGTGTTTGTTCTATGTCTGGGTGTTAATATCTATTTAAGTAAGTATGTATTTAAAAAATATATATGTATGTATATCAGTCTCTGGCAGCCATATTACAAGCTTTGCTTAGTTTGGGGTCAGATGACCATGTGTGCAATAATGTCCAACATATTAAAAAAAAAAAAAAAAGTTATGTACAAAAAAAATTGTTGAAATTTCAGTCCTGTGATATCTAGACTAGTGTTATAGCCATCGGGAAAAGGCAATAGATAATGTTTTCTTATTTATAATGCAATTTAACAACTATCCCAAAATATCTGTTTATTTTTACGTACACCATATTTGAGAAAAACAAGCTTCGGGACCAATGGACATTTATTAAATCAAATATGCATTTAATGAGTCACATTTTCGTCCATAAATGCCTGTTGCTGTCCGCTGGTGTTATGCACTATAAGATGGTATTTATGCCCTAAATACGGTAGCGCTCTAACTACGGTGCGGTCACCCATCCAACGACTGTCACTGAGATCGCATGATTTGTTAAGAGATGAGATCGGCTACACGTTAAGAGCAAAGAAATTAAAACGTAAAGCACAACGGAAATACCTTACAATCTTTATAAGCCAAAAAATAAAGATGAAAGCATACTTCATGATAACGACTTTATCCCAACATGGCGGCCACATTTCGCGTCAAAACGACCAAGATGGCGTCTTATAGCGTAATGACGTCGTAAATAGGGATCTTAGGATCGAGTGGAGGTATGCGCTATCAATTTTAAGGATATAGTGACTTAGGGATAGCAGCTTTTGGAGCTTGATATAGTTTCAAGTTTAGATTACTTTGTGATTCATTTCCTAAGTACAAATAATTATCATCCAGTAGAAAGCGCACACTGTGCCATTCACACGATCTTTCTTGCCTCTTATTCTCTGGTGAAAACCCTAATTTGCCTGGGCTAAAATTAGGGTTTTCAACTATTTGGGAAAACTCAGAGTTACAAAGCGGGCAATGGAGACAGCTATATTATATAGGTATGCTCGGAGTTTCTTTACACGATAGAATCAGAAAGAAGAATATTTGCTAAAGAACCACAGTCATCACTATTAAAATTTATAAGTTAAAGTGACAATGGGCAGGCCTCATCGCTCGAAGAACCGATAAACAATGGGGAAAAAGGTCCTTGAGTGCAGACCACGAACCGTAGAAGCGTAGGTAGGCCTCCCACTAGATGGACCGACGACATTGTGAGAGTCGCGGGCATTCAGTAGATGTAGATGGCAGGATGTCGTTCAGTGTGGCGTGCTAAGGGACCTATGCGCAGCAGTGGACGTCTTATGATATGATGATGATGATCATATACATATTTAAATGCTAATATTAACCAAAAACCCTTCCTTCCAGGGCACCCCCACTTCTTCAACCAGCTCTCCACTGGGCTGGACATCATCTCCCTCGCCGGCGAGTGGCTGACGGCTGCCGCCAACACCAACATGTTTACATATGAGATCGCACCTGTCTTCATCCTGATGGAGAACGTCGTGCTTCAAAAGATGCGCGACATGATTGGCTGGACCACCGGAGACTCTATCCTGGCACCTGGTAAAATAATTACCAATGCAAAAAACCGACTTCATAAAAATGACAGAACTGGACCTAATTGTTGGACCACACGGGAAGCACCAGCTTTCAAATAAAAAAAGAATCATCAAAGTCCACCCAGTCGAAAGTTCTGAGTTAACACGCATAAAAAATATATACTGTCGAATTGATAACCTCCTTCTTCCAAAAAGGTTTGGAAGTCGGTTACAAATCAGAATAACTTTTATTCAGATTTTGTGGAAAAATCGAGTCTGGATTCATTGATGTCGTTATAGGTACACTCAATATAATAGGTAATGGTATTATAAAGAAATAACTGGCGAAGTGCGAGTCGGACTCGCGGACAAAGGGTTCCGTACCATTATCTAAAAAAACAGCAAAAAATCACGTTTGTTGTATGTGAACAAATATTTAAGGGAGGCCCTTAAATATTTGTTTTATTTTAATTTAATTATTTATTTTTAAAGTGAAGATATAAATAAATATTCTGTGCCGTTATCAATATCGAGCAAAAACGATAAAAAAACACGTTTGTTGTATGGGAGCCTCTTAAAATATTTATTTTATTCTATTTTTAGTATTTGTTGTTGTAGCGGCGACAGAAATACATCATCTGTGAAAATTTCAATTGTCTAACTATCACGGTTCATGAGATACAGCCTTGTAACAGACGGACAGAGGGACAGACGGACAGTGGAGCCTTAGTAAAAGGGTCCCGTTTTACACTTTGGGTACGGAACCCTAACAAAAATTGGCGTAGCAATTACGAGTACATCAATTTATTCTGACCTCTAACCATAAACTGTCAAAGCAATTTTAGTTTAGAATGATTTTCATGTGCATGATGTAAGACTCGTTGGTCTCGGGGGGAGGGGGTATCGTATGGCGCTTGTGATTGGAGAGAAACAAAAGTCATTCATTCAATTCGCGCCTTTGATTGGCCCGCTCGAAAAAGATCATGCTGAAAATTCGGTTCCTTTTCATCACGGCGAGGTAAAAGATGAGCTGTCAGCAAGTGATTATATCGTCATTGCGTCCGAGCGATCATCTTAAATGTCTGATCATCGAGTTATATGTACTACGTAGTACATATAACTGGATGATAGTGATGGCACTATACTCATACAAAAATTAGAACTAGATTTTGAATTCATCAGTTTTTTTATGATTCTTGATTTGATCCACCAGGTGGCTCTGTGTCCAATCTGTACGCATTCCTAGCGGCGCGCCACCATAAGTTTCCTCAGTACAAAGAGAAGGGCCTCTCCAGCATCAATGGACATCTCGTTATGTATACCTCGGATCAGGTAATTATTATCTTCATTTACATTTCCTCTCAAATGTCCGGGCTAGACCCGG
Source organism: Agriopis leucophaearia (assembly GCA_949125355.1). NCBI lineage: Eukaryota > Metazoa > Arthropoda > Insecta > Lepidoptera > Geometridae > Agriopis > Agriopis leucophaearia. Next base: position 340,484 of record OX421289.1, on the reverse strand, counting down.
GACTAGCCCGGACATTTGAGAGGCATTGTTGGGGCCGACACCAACACCAAGAGCCCTGTTAAATATAAAATTCAATTATTGAGGATTAAAACAGGAATATGAAACTATTGTACAGTATGGGATTTAAAAATTCTGGCCTATTGTGTTTCTCTGATTTGGTAAAATAATAAATAGCACTCTGAATTCCGGTTTGACACGCTTTTATAAGCTTCATTTGTAAATAAATATGTAAAGTAAAATAATTCTTAGAAGTCGATTTTACCTACTTCTAATTGTAATATCGATTTGAAATTTTCCAAGTGTAGGTACGTATAGTAATTCGGGTGACAAATCAATAATGCGGTACCTTCGAACGGATCTCATCCTGGAGCCAGGAGGTGGACAGTGGAGCTCTTCAATGGTTACAATAAATTTCTTGAGTTTGGGCTCATTTGGTTTGTTTTAACGAGTCCCATATCAAAACTTCCACTATTCACATCCATGCTTCATCATTAGACTCTCGTCTCCAAAAGTAATGCCCCCTCGAAATTGGACTCTTCATTAGTTTCAACGAGTCAGAAGTGTTTTTTTATTGATAAAAATAGTTGCGCCGGACCGCCACCTTGTTTGATGCTAAGCGATGATGCGGTCTACGATAGAGCACGCTTGCCTAGAAATAACTTTTACACTTACGACTTGCATTTTTAACTTAGTACTTGTTTCTCCCCCACTCCCCCCCTAGTGCCACTACTCAGTGAAGTCCTGCGCCAGTGTCTGCGGCCTCGGGACGGACTACTGCATAGCTGTACCCTCCGACGAACACGGGAAGATGATACCCTCGGAGCTGGAGCGGCTGGTACGATACCACAAGGACAGGGGCAATGTAAGTACTACACACTACTACTTACTAGCTAGTACTTTTGTCATGTATTAATAGGCTTGCGTTTGACCGCCAACTCACCTGATGTTAAGCGATGGGGCCTAGAAGAAACTGATTCACTCGTGATTTGAAGACACCTAGATTGTAACTATCGGGGAACACTTATTCAGGCAGCGTATTCCACAGCATACGACGTGATGCAAAAATGTAGCACGCTTGAAGAAACTTGGAACTTTGTACTCACAGTTTGAATCCTATTTTCAATCAAATTTTTTACAACGAAATAGGCAAGCGTTTGGCTACAATCTCACCTGGTAGGAAGCGATGATGCGGTCGAAGTTGTAGCACGCTTGCCTAGGATTGAATAATTACTTAGTACTTCATATAATTTCTATTTGAATTTGTGTTATTGTATTATTATTTTTTGACATTATTGCACACACGGTCATCTGACCCCAAACTAAGCAAAGCTTGTAATATGGCTGCCAGAGACTGATATACATACATATATATTTTTTAATACATACTTAAATAGATATTAACACCCAGAAGTAGAACTAACACAAATGTTCATCACACAAATGTTTGTCCTAGATGGGAATCGAACCCACGCTCACCAAGTGCAGAAAGCAGATCCACTACCAACTGAGCTAAAGGGGCTGTCAATTATTTGTTGTTTAGGTCCCGTTCTTCGTGAATGCGACGTCCGGCACGACGGTGCTGGGGGCGTTCGACCCGCTCGTCGAGATCGCAGACATCTGCCAGAAGTACGACATGTGGATGCACGTCGATGTAAGTAACGTACAGTTCAATCAAGGAAACTGTACATTAGACATTTATATAGACTCCGCGAGCACATCAAGTTGTGTGAACATCCAGCGTCTGCCACGAGAACAATTTAATGGTAATTTAACTCTACATAGCTAGTACTTCGCCTCGAACTGTGAGATCGTCACCTATAAATCTTTATAACTTCTGGTCAGACCGATGAAGATCGGATCAACGGTTCGCAACGCTTCGCTCGGTAAACTACTTACATGCCACCGAGTACAATACAATGGGCCGACCGCCGCACTGTCATCTGTTTTAAGCGATTCTGTTTAGCTGATTACAATAAGTTGCGCGACCGCAAACCGTATCAGTTACAACCAAGGTTAAAGACCAAGAAAGTTAGAATTAGTTTGATTCGTTCGCCATTTTCTATAAATTATTTTTGGCAAAAATAATTAAACCTACTTTAAAACCACAAATAGGCACTCAACAGCGAAAAATAAATTAATATAATTATTATAAGCACTACCCACTCATCTATTTGAAGTCACCACCGAACATAGTACCTTCTCCTTTTTTGTAGTCAGTTAAAAAGAAACTAGTAGACTTTCAAATATCAAATTAAAAAGGATAATATACAATTATTTAAATCCTAATTATGTGTATTATTACGCTTATGAATAATAAATAGTGTACGTGTTATCAACCAGTAGTAGCCGGGATTGTATTTGTAACATATTATACAAAATGTTGATAAGTATTAATATTTCAGGCGGCATGGGGCGGAGGCCTACTGTTCTCCAAGAAGTACCGCCACCCGCGACTCACTGCCATCGAGAGGTATGTTTACATATATTAAATAATATAACCTGACTGCATTATTTAAATAGTAGGTAACTGAAAAGCAAAATACAAGTTTTCTATTCTAAAAAATAGACATTAAAAGAGCATTTTTTAATGTTTTAATAGGCTTGCGTTTGACCGCGAACTCACCTGATGTTAAGCGATGATGCGGTCTACGATGGAGGACGCTTGCCTTTTTTTTTTTTTTTTTTTTTTTTTTTTTTGTTGACGGGGGGGAAATCTTCAAAAGATACCCAGCTGCATTAGGGTGTAGCCGGGCTATGTGAGATTGCACCCACTAAAACCCCCTCGGTGGCCGACTTCTGTGCTAGACGGAGGGCACCGGGATCTCCATAGGAACGCACCGGTACCCTCCTAACACTCTGCTGAAGCAACGCTCCCTGGAAATATTTTATTTCCGTTTCATTCCTTTACAACGGCGTGGGCCACTCCACGCCGTTGTCTTCCCTGGGCTTGCTGAATGGGAGGTCAGATCCCCAAATCTGACCACCCACAAGCCCAAAGGCCCCCTTTTAGTCGGCTTTTACGACGGGCAGGGGATACCGAAGCAGTATTCTAGGACCCCGGCTCCAGGGATAGGAGGACGCTTGCCTAGAAAAAACCGATTCACTCGTGTTTGTAACCACCTAGATTGTAACTATCGGGGAACAACCATTCAGGCAGTATAGATAAATGTTAGAAAATGGAGAGCTGGCATCATTTGAAATCCACAGCTCTACATAATGATGGTACTCGTAATATAGACCTATGTAGCAAAGTTTACTTATTAATTTTTCCTCTAGTTTGTTTTTTCGCGGACGCCATCTGGAATTGTTGTACCCATGTCGCTCTCACTATTGAAACGATTCAAACGTCTTTTATATATAAGAAGAAGATTAGTAGATAGTTGACAAAACAAGTATTAATTGTCCTGTGAATGTGTCAGCATCACTTAAGAGCCAGTTCCCATTCCAGGCTAGGTGTTGTTGCCTGTTGTAAACAAACTTTGATCACATCTTCACACATCTGGTGAGCTACGGTCAAACACCTAACTAGTCAACCATACAAACCATTTCAATTACTACCTATATTAGTCTTTTAGGTTTGGTATGAAAGTAGCTTAGTTCCTGAATTAACACAAAACCCGATATAAATAGAACAAAATATCGAACCACCGAAATTCCGATAGTGCGATGGTGACCGAGCGGTAGTATGTGCGCTTTATAATCTGACGCCACCCGGTTCGATCCTCGACCCAGCACCAATCACTTCTTCTACAGTTTCGATGCCATCGCTCAAAAATTTTGAAAGAAACATCGTGAGGTATGTCCGAGAACCTCAAAAGGTCAAAAACATATATATGACATACACCAACATGCACTGGGCCAGTATGGTGAATTAGGGCCCATCAGTGAGAATATGACTGAAATGATGATGATGATAACCGAAATTCCTCAGAATTCCCCCAAATATTTTACCCCGAGACACGGGAGTAATCCTCGGTTTTCCCATTTGCCCGACATTTCGGATTGACGTGTGAACTCTCGGCTGCTACGATGTAACGTAGCGCGTAGCAAAGTGCTACGCGTAATCCGTAGCGTCCACGATATAGGGTTGGCGCTTTCAGTTTTTTACACAGATTCAAACGGATGTGATTTACCATCAGTTAAATAGATCCTCTCAGAAAAGCAGTTCCAAACTGTTCCAAAAATTGATTGAAAACGCCATGTGCGTCTGAGTGGAATTTCCATCATAAGAGAGTATCTTTTCATTGTGCGTCTGCTTTTAATGAGTAATAATAATGATAAATATTAAAACATTTATATACAAACTAACTGCGCCCCACGGTTTCACCCGCGAGGACCCCTCAAGAACCGTACATTTTACCGGGATGAAAAGGTTTAATCCCACTACGTTTCTTCCCATGGCGCTTTTACATCAGTCTCGCTACGCCGCGCGTCGAAATTTCTATACAATAGTTTCCATGACGTCGCTTTGCACCTCCAAGGCAGCGTCTCTCCATGTCACGTACGCAAAAGTTTTTTCCTGTAATACCGCTCTTTTACTTGCTAAACTCTTGCAGAAGACATTTGAACCCGCCGGTTTTTATGTATATGGAAATTGAGCTCTTTATCAAAGAGCCCGATGAATAAAAAGTATGAGAGCTCCTTCAATTATCATCATCTTCAGCCTATCATGTTTTTTTTTTATTAGAAATAGGCTCGTGTTTGACCGCCAACTCGCCTGATGCTAAGCGATGATGCGGTCTACGATGGAGCACGCTTGCCTATAAAAAACCGATTCACTCGTGATTTGAAGACACCCAGATTGTAACTATCGGGGAACACCCATTCAGGCAGCACATTCTACAGACTAGCAAATCGCATAATAAAAGTGGAATCAAAGCGTTTCGTACGGGTTTTCGGAATATCAACCATAAAGCGGTGTCGATTTTTCGTGCCCGCTCTGGCAGTCCGATAGAAAAAAGGAATAGGAGGAATGTTCCCACCGCTGGGACATAGGCTCTATCTCAGAGAGAAACAGTGGGCTTTAATCCACCATGCTGGCCCAGAGAATGTAGTAGAATGTTTTAAGGTTCTTAGATATATCGGTTTCCTCACAATTTGTTCATTTACCGTTGTTAAGCAATGACATCGGAACTGCACATAATTTATTCAAGTATACACTATTAAAACTATATCTATACAAAAAATAACGCTCTGTTCCTGCGGGGAAGTGTTGCGGACTCCTCCGCAGAGACGAAATAATTAAACACACGCGGAACATCTGCGTTATTTATTTATAGCACTAAATGCACCAGTTAATTATTTATACATTTTATATTCGTATTAAAATGATCGCCATGTCGCATTGGATTCGTATTTTGTATCGAGATTGTCATAAGGACAAAACGTCTAACTGACGACTGGTGCAGCTTGCCAGTATTCATCCATCAGAAAGAGACATTTTCGCTATTATTATATGTGTATGATCTTACTCTTCGCCAACCCTATTCTACACTGTCACATGGTCCACAGCACACGTCAGGATTTACCTTCCCCCTACCATCCCCACCCGTGCACCCCCACTCTTTTACTGCCGGTATTTAGGTAATGATTGATAGGTGCTAATGGTGTACCGGATTAATGCGAAATAAGTTAGAAACCGCGCAGGAAAGTCTGCTACTTGATGAGACTACAAGTTTTACCCATGGATTTACCCGCGTCTGAAACAAACGCGACTCTGTCACTTTGGGATTCGTATAGCTTTCTATTAGTGAAAAAAAAAATTTAATTGATTCAGTGGTTCTAGAGACATACAAAATCACAGATAACCAATTGGCTTCTAACGTGTTCTAAATTACGCTTAACAAACATTTAGGTATCTTTTTTCGCTACTGAAAAAAAAAACAACTTATGACCATTTTTTTTATATTCATATAATTAATTATAAATAAGTATTGCACAAATTTGTTTTTATTTTATAAAATAAGCAGCGAACAAGCGTTTTTTCCACCTGATGGTAAGTATAAACCGCCGCTTACCGTACATAATCACTTATGTACGAGTCAATAGATGATGAGAACACGCCGTGTTGTAGAAGGCCTGTTTTATTACAACTACGATATTCTATCGAAAAAGTTTTCACCAATCATGTTTCTGAAATAACATTATACTTATTTATATCCTCGACTATTTATAATCAAAATATCAATTTGCTATTGTTTGCTATAACCGCGCAAATTGATACAACGCAACCCAACTTCGACATATCAACTTTTATCTTATGAACCGATTTGAAAGAAATTTGGTATGAGGTTAGCTTATACCTTGGATTAATACAAAGACTACATTGTATCCCGCAAACAATAACAGTTCCTGCAGGATAACAGTTAAAACTGCAGGCCGCTGTTATGCATTTTAAAGTTATCTTCGAAAGATTCACAAGAATGCCAATTTATTAATTATTGTATATACTTCTACACCTTTCTTTTGAGTAAAATGGAAGAAACTTAAAAATGTGTGCATCATGCACATATTTTTTGTTAATTACACCCTCATCTAACTTTGTTTTCTCGAGATGCCCAGAACCTTCAAAGTTCATCCCCTATCCCGAGTAAAGAGGGCTAGAATTAGAGCCCGGATTACAGCACCCTCGAAACAAAAAGGGCAAAACGCAACATTCCTTTGCACTTAGAACATAGAATAAATACGATGCAGAAGGATAACCAGAACTGGAGTTTTCGGAAATCATGTAAATTATTAATGTTGTAATATGGAAACTGACGCGGTCATTACAAATTTGGATTATATTATGTATATAGGAAATACAAGGCCTATGCTATACACTTGTGCCAGTTGGCATTAATTGAAACAGCCAGGCTGTAAAATCGTCAGTTTTATAGATATACTTTCGGAAAAACTCAGCGTGCTGACTGCCGTCATATGCCGGTCTATCTATGACAGACAGATGAGCCAGTTTTTCGACCACCGTCACTTATCTTCAGGTGCGCTGTGCTCAAAATGCTTAGTCTATCTACACTAATATTATAAACGCGAAAGTAACTCTGTCCGTCTGTCTGTTTGCTACATGATCACGGCTAAACAGCTTAATCAATCTCGATAAAATTTTGCGAGGTAATAGTATGTATCACGAGGACGGACATAGGATTTGTTTTTCTGAAGAAATCGCAGACGAAGTTGCGGGTACAGCTAGTAAGCCATAAAACAAAGCTAGCCAAATTGAAAAAGCTAATTTGAAGTGGTCCTACTGTGCTGATAGAATCTGTGCGCGTCATTCCGGCTCAGCGGTCTGTCACATCGCGTTCTCTGTCATCCATCACGCCGGTCTTTAATCGTTGCCTGCCACAATTCTCACTCTGAACCATTTCTGAACAGTTCTAACTGCATGAGCGTCCCTCGTCCACAGCAGCTAGTGAGCAAATTCTATGGACAGTACATACATTTATGACTCGTCAAAGCATACGTACCAAAGGAATCCAAACTCGAGGGATTTATTGGTAGCTATTGAAAAGCTCCACTATCCACCGGGAGGTGGCTCCATCACCATCATAAAAATACTTTTTTAAAGTTTTGGCAACGCCCAACGAGACTTGGCCCTGGTAACGCACAAATAATATACCTACTTAAAATGTATATTCCTTAAATTTAAAGAGATCGAAAAAGTGTCAGTCTTTTGTTCAACTGCAAGTTATATAATATTTTTTCAGGTTTTCGCACACACACACACACACACACACACACACACACACACACACACTGCAAATTGTTCTAAACGTCAGGAATTAATATAAAATACACGGAATAGAATCCGTTAGAAGTAATTTTAATTCCAGTGTGCAACTTTTATGTTATCATTTAACTTAACCTGAAACAAATTAGTAATTACAACAAACCTAAATTAAGAACTAAAATTAAAAATAACATCAAGACTATAAGTAAAAAATATGAACTATCCCCATTGCTATCAAGTCAATATTAAAACCCCTATTGCCACACTACAACCGGGATATAAATTAGCATAATACCGTCAACAATGAGCCCTCTGTTTGTATAGGAGTGATTGATTCACGGCTTAACACTTTATAATGCGATTACGCAGTGGGAAGAAAGCGAATGTGGTTGGTTTTGGTAGATTTTGTGTTTAAGACTATCTCACTAAAGTCTAACGAAATATTTCCGTGGCTATTTAAGTATTACAGACAATTAATTTACCGACAGGATCCCGAAACTTTATTTTATTTCGCTTGGGTTGCGTTTGACCGTTATCTTGCCTGTTATCAAGCGATGCGGTCTACTACGGAGAACTCTTGTCTAGAACAAACAGATTCACTCGCGACTTGAACACACCCAGATTGTAACTATTGGGGTATATTCAAGCAGCGCATTCCACAGACCAGCAGTTCGCACAATAAAAGTGGAATGAAAGCGCTTCGCACGGGTTTTTTGGAATATCAACCAAGAAGCGCCTTTTCGTGCCCACTCTGACAGTCCGATAGAAAATTGGCAGGAATGGAACTTCACAACCATTCGAGTAAACACCCCTATTCTCTAGCCACTGTGCTATGGTCGCCTAACATTAAAAAAATATAATTGAGAACCCCCTAACTTTTTTGACGTCGGTTAAAAACCGACCTTAAAATGAGTAAATACGCAATTTCGTTAATTTGGATGATATATTTTTCCAGTTATTTGATTTCAAAATCAAACTTATCAATTGATTCTGATGAAATGAATAGAGAACCAAACGAAAGTAGGTGTATCCTTTGTAAATAAAATAAAATATTTTCTAAATCGGTTTGTAAATGACGGAATTAAGAGGTTTTAACATATTAAAAAATTAAAATACAATCAAACTGAAAACCTTTTTTTTTGAAGTCGGTTAAAACACAGTTTAATTGCACGTCCTGATTGTGTAGTAGTAAGAGTCGCTACTTATTAAAATTATTTTGCGGAGTGAATCTTCTGAACTTGTACTATATGTATTCTGTGGTATTGCGCACCGCTACAGGTCCTACAGGATTGTGGATCTCATCCTGAAGGCACGTGGTAACCAGTGATGTTGTTACAGGGCAGACAGCGTCACGTGGAACCCTCACAAGCTGATGGGTACCCTGCTGCAGTGCTCTACCGTCCACTTCAAGTACGAGGTCAGTCACCTCACACTGTATTACAATACATATGTGGGCAACCCACGTAATAGATAATATATATTACACAAAAAAATAGTAATGTATAAACACATTTATTTATCTACGTCAAATAAAACAAAAATAGTAATAGTGGTAGTAATAGTAATAATTATTATTTGTTATGTGGGTGCCCACACATATACCTACATTAGAATAATACTTGTGTAATTTTTAACCCCCGATGCAAAAGAGGAGTGTTATAAGTTTAACTTAACTGTGTGTCTGTCTGTGGCACTGGCATTGTAACTCCCAAACGGCTGAACCGATTTTGATTTAGTTTTTGTTATTTGTTTGAAAGGTACTTGATGAGTGTTTTTAGCTATGATCCATGAAAATCTGTTCAGCCGTTTGAACATAATCAGGGATTTAAAAATAAATTTATACTTGTATATTTCAATGACATTATATTTACATGGAAATTAACATTGAGACATTAAAAAATGCTTTATTGACACCACAAAAATAATGTGAATACAACGTTACCACATTTAAAAAAAAAGTGTAGCCAATGCGGGTAAACTAAAAAGTCTGGTGGTAAAACCACGAGATTCAGAAAATAAGCGGGAAAACTTAGGAACAGAGACCTACAATTTTAAAAAGACCGACAAAGCGTGGGAAAGGGATATCGCGATCATCATGTAAACTCGATAAAAAAACTGTACGTTTCACCACACTAATTTACTCACACATGCGCAAATGTTTTTTTGTTACGTTATCAAATTGTCATAGGCTATCTTTGACATCCTAAATCTATGCTTAGGAAACTGCCTGTAAAACTGCGAGGCGCACCTAAATTAATATTTTCTCATATTTAATAACAACAAACAAATTATCTGAGCCCTCCGTATACCTCCGCTCCAAATAAAATTAGCTTCGTAATCCACCATAGAAATGCCATCAAACGCATACCAACAAATCTGCAACTAACGACACCTAATGACACGGGAAAACAAAACTTATGCTATGTAAAATATGACTTAAATTCGCATACGTAGCGAAATAAAACGTCTTGATACTTTATAGAATATTTTTAATATGTGAGCCACAAAAATATAACTTATCGCGTTCACTATAAGACTAGTTTTCCTTTTACAGTATGTAGGAAAAATACACAATGGTTAGTGCAAACTGTGTTGAGTTTTATAATGAAATGTTGTAAGGGTGGTTTTTGGCTGCGGTGGTTTTGTGTGGGGGTAAATTGGTAACATATGTTTCGAAGTGTCAGCGAGAGGAATTTAATTAAAAGAGACACGTGCCGACGTCTGTCGCTAGGGAAAGGGAAGTTTTGCTGTTATCGATAAAAAGTAAATATCGATAAAATTAATATTGACAAACCAGACAACAAATAATTCTTGCAGTAAACAAAAAAATACACTCTTTTATCGCTAATCCTGAAAATCCTGGTAAGGGTAATGGGACAAATTATTTCATTGCCATCGGTCCATGATAAGTGTGCAAAATTCATAATTAAATTCGACGTTTTGAATTAGTTGAAAATCAAGTTTCAAAGTTTCCGTTACAGACATACATATCAAGCTAATAAAAGCGTGTTAAAAAAAGATATGAATGGTGAATATTGGAAAATAAGTACATAATAAAATGAAAACAATGTCTAGCGTTTAATTTGTATACATACAATTTTGTCGTATTAAATTTTATCTTACAGTCACGTTGAATAGACATTAAAGTAAGATTTTTATTTTGCAATATCACATGACAGTTTGTGTATGATATGCATGATTTGTCAGCATGTTTGTCCACACTTAAATGTTTAACGAGTAAACGAATTTCAGTGAAATAGAAGATTCTCTTCTTCTCTGTAGGATCGCGGATGAAAACGCAGGACACAGCTATAGTTCCGATAAATAATAAACAATATTTTATTGACACATCGATAATATTATAATCGTTTGTCCCATCACTAGCCAAAACTTTAGAAAGAGGGCGGAGCTGGCTTGAATTTATTACGAACCATATTGTACTGACATTTACAAGGCATAATTTAATTCTACCCTCACATACGCCGTCTTTATTGCTATGACATAAGGATCAAATTCTTTCGAGCACATTCTTTATTTTCGACACAGGAATGTTGCTTGAAGCCTTAAATATAAGGTTCGTTTTTGTGTTACACAAAAATGTAAAGGCACAATGTTATAGCGTTGTCTTACATAGAGAAATATTAACTCTAGAGCGTTGATAGTAAAGGTAATTTTCGTATGTAATTTGTGTAAAAATCCTTCCTACTGGGCCCTTTGTTGTAAAGGACTGCGGGTAGTTGAATAAATAAAATATTTCCGTATTAGAATTTCGATTATTTTCGTGGGTAGATGCGCTTTTTGATTCTGGATGGATTGGGAGATATGTTTTGTGTTCTTCAATGTTATTAGAATTATATCGTTTTTATGTGTACATTTTTCATTAATTAGATATTAATGATGATATTTATAATGATGATATGAGATATTAACTCCTAAACAGACACATCATCGCATTTGTTCAATCCAATAAATCATTATAAATGCAAAATTCTGTCCTGTCTGTCTCTCATTAACCGACTTCCAAAAAGTAGGAGGTTATATATTATGTTAGTCAGTATGATTTTTTTATATGTTCTTTTCTCTGTCTAGTTGTTACCATAATATTTAGATTAAAAAGCTGTAGCAATCTTAATTAAATTGGGCAAAGCTGTAGAGTTATCACGGGAATAGAATTAGGATTATTTTCCAGAAAAAATAGTAAAAGTGTAAAATTGCGAGTAAGTTTTACTATTTCAATCGTAAAAGTTACCTTAGTATTATATAGTTAATTTTTTTAAATATAGGAATAGGCTTGCGATGATGCGGTCTACGATGTAGCACGCTTGTCTAGAAGAAACCGATTCACTCTTGACTTGAAGACACCAAGATTGTAACTATCGGGGAACACCCATTCAGGCAGCGCATTCCACATACTATAGCAGTTCGCACAATAAAAGTGGAAACAAAAAAACTTAAAAAAGGTTTTCTGTCCATATTCTCTTACAAAACAAAATTCAACAAAACAAAATTGAATTTAAAATGGGTTTACCAAGCAAACAATCAGCTCCGCTATTATCATGCAAACGTCGCATCGCAAACACTGCAGCCGCTGATAACGTAGGTAGGTACCCTTTCTCTGCCGCAAACTGTTTAGCATAAAGCTTTGTGTACACTACAGTACTACGTCGTAAGGAGAGAAACTTGGTATGAATATAGTACACACTCTACTTTTTTGTACTCTAGTAGCTAATAAGTTATGTGATGGTGATTGACGGAACCCTCAGTACGCGAGCCTGACTTGCACTTGCCGGTTTTTTTAATGTTTGTTACCTCAGAAATACGTCATTTATAAACCAATTTGAAATTTCTGTTTTTATTTGAAAGAATATACATATTTTTAAATTGGTCCCATAGATATTTCATCACGATCGGTTAGTAGTTTGACTTTTAAATCAAAATAACTGAAATTGCATATTTATACAAAATTTTAAGTCGGTTTTTCAAATTGATAATTATCTATGGTATCCTATATTTTTATATCGGATGATATTTTTCGCTGACACTAGCCAGTTCCATAGTGGTCAAGTAGGTACAGGTAACTAACTAAGATACATGCTTGTTCCAGGGTATCCTACTGAGCTGCAACGAAATGGCAGCCGAGTACCTCTTCATGACGGACAAGATCTACGATCCGCGGTTCGACACCGGCGACAAGGTGATCCAGTGCGGACGGCACAACGACATCTTCAAACTGTGGCTGCAGTGGCGCGGCAAGGTGAGCCACTGTCCCTGATCCAGCTACGACTCTGGGAACACTGGTATCCGGCATCCCTAATCCGTCTCGCGTTGCGGATCAACTGAGACTGGTCGTTAAAGTGCGTCTAAGGCGACCAGTCTCAATTGATCTGGCTAGTAAGTCAGCATGGTCTGACGATGCGTGAACACGCGTCTGCGCCGATCTGGCTTGTTTATCACCTTCAATTACTAGTCATTTTTAATTTGGGTTATCAATCCAACTGATTGAGTGGCTTGAAGACGTAGATTACTTCCAGAGACAAACCGCTGGTCTTGTTTTCGTTGCCTTTGACAAACAGCAGTAGTAGTTTAGGTGCTCTGTTTGAATTCAGGTACGTGCAGTTACATACAGTTTTAAGTAATCATGCCAATTTTTTCTCTTTTAAGGGTACCTCCGGCTTCGAACGCCTCATGGACCGCTTGATGGAGCTGTCGGAGTACATGGTGCGGCGCATAAAGGAGCAGCCTGACAAGTTCCGGCTGGTGCTGCAGCCTGAGATGGTGAACGTCTCCTTCTGGTACCTGCCGCGGCAGCTGCGGGACCGTCCGCATGACGCTCACAAGGAAGTGCTGCTGGGGAAGGTAGGTGGACAACTAGATGGGCCCATTGGTGATAGCATTTGGCTCAAAGGTGTCAAGATTGGGCTCTATGATGTCAATGATGTGCTTATTGGTGTAAATGTTAGACTAGCTTTTGACAATGTTAGGCTCACTGGTGTCGATATAGCCTAAGGTGTGTCAATGTCGGGCACACTCTTGTCAATGTTGGGCACATTAATGTCAATGCTAGGCTTACTAAGTTTCAAAATTGGCCTCATGGATTTCAACATTAGGCTTAATGGTCTAAACCCTTGTGATCTTGCAAAATCTGTTGTCACAATATGTTCTAACAAACCCACCTGTTGTGCTGCAGGTGTGCGCCAAGCTGAAGGGTCGTATGATGCAGTCCGGCACCCTGATGGTAGGCTACCAGCCCGATGACCGCCGCCCCAACTTCTTCAGGTGAGTGCAGCATCCACTTCCATCTACCACCAGTTTCACTCAATAGCCAGTTCTTATTTTCTTATCACAATCTGTGCCCGTTTTTGTCCGCCCTTGTCTACCCGCGACAGTCATCATCATCATCAGTCACTTGTGGCACTCGTAAGTGTTTTGTATCTGTATATCTATCTATTTATCATCAAAACTGCCGCCAGAACAGTGATATCACTGATCCTGCTGACTGACTAATGAATCGATCGATACTTGGAAAAAAAGTTTGCCATGATTGTGTATTTTTTTTTTCAATTTTTGTAAGGATATCGAAGTTAATCCATTTTCCCCTTTCCAGGAACATAATATCCTCGGCGGCGGTGACCGAAAAAGACGTAGACTTCCTGCTGGCTGAACTGGACCGCCTGGGCCACGACATCGTCGTCGAATAAATCATTACACACTCCACAGTCACACAGCTGGTTACACACTATAGCAGTCCATGTACCTATAGCATCTTATCGATCGACAAATTTGACATTGAACATCAATTAAAAAAATGACAATAAGTATCGTCAAATTTGATATTTAGATTCGATAACAAAACACGATAAATGTTGTTGATGTGATTACACATGCCAGTTTTACTGATGCTACATCCCAGTTTTACTGATTCCACACGCCAGTTTTACTGATTCAACTCGCCAGTTTTATTAATGCAACTCGCCAGTTTTACTGATTCTACATCCCAGTTTTACTGATTCCACAAGCCAGTTTCACTGATTCAACTCGCCAGTTTTACTAATGCAACTCGCCAGTTTCACTGATGCTATATCCCATTTTTACTGATTCCACACGCCAGTTTTACTGATTCAACTCGCCAGTTTTACTAATGCAACTCGCCAGTTTTACTGATTCTACATCCCAGTTCTACTGATTCCACAAGCCAGTTTCACTGATTCAACTCGTCAGTATTATCGATTCCACTCGCCAGTTTTACTGGTTCCATTCGTCAGTTCTACTGGTTTCACTCGTCAGTTTTACTGATTCCACTCGCCAGTTTTACTGATTTAACTCGCCAGTTTTTCTGTTTCCACTCGCCAGTTTTACTAATTCCATTCGCAAGTTTTACTGATACCACTCTCCATTTTTACTGGTTCCACTCGTTAGTTTTACTGATTTCACTTGTCAGTTTTACTGATTCTACTCGCCAGTTTTACTGATTTAACTCGCCACTTTTTCTGTTTCCACTCGCCAGTTTTACTGATTTAACTCGCCAGTTTTACTGGTTCCACTCGTCAGTATTACCGATTCCACTCGTCAGTTTTACTGATTCCACTCGCTAGTTTTACTGATTCAACTCGCCAGTTTTACTGATTCCACATCCCAGTTTTACTGATGTGTATACATCCGCGTTAAGTTAAATGTATCGATCTTACTATATGTCGGTCGATCTATACAAATGAGTACACAAATATCAGTGTAGGTAATTATATTTACACCTATTCAACACATTAAATAAGTGGCTGTAACTTCGCTGTTTAACTACTTAAGTATAATAATCTCGTTTCATGTAGGTGTTAGAGTTTAGGAAAAGGTTTTTATGACGAGGTTTTAGAATTAAACTTTTATAAGTGCTTCTCTAACGCCATCTATTGATGAAGTAGCGGAACTTGTTTTATAAAACCTTTTTAGCAAAATTTGTTTATTGTTTTAAGTAAATTTTGAAATTTACAATAAGTAAAAGAAATTTTACACAATATTTTTTGAACTTTAATATTTTTTTATACATAATAATTATTCAACATTTATTTAGATCTATTTCATCTTTATGGGTGTTTGATTTAATCATTAATATTACCTACTTTTAAAACAACGACTTACGTTTCAATAAATGTGCTTTTGAAAAAAATATAAATAATATTTTTACCTATTATATTATATTGGTCTACTTGTCTTCCCGTAGGCAGTTTTCCTAAGAAAAAATATATTGAGCCGTCTGTAATTAATGTAAAATATATTTATATTTGAATTGTTGGATATTTATAATATAAATTATTCTTATTTTAATCATAATATATATGTTATAATATGTATTTTTTAATATATAAAGCAATATTTGACAGTGAAACTATATTTTATGTTTGTGTATTAGAAATGTATGTGAACGCATGTATGAGTGTGTGATTATGTGTGAGTATTTATTTTCCGCAATGTTTCATGTGATGTCAATAATTTCAAAAACGCCCGTGATCAAAGAATCTGTGCTTCTGTGCATTTGTGTGTATGGTTGGTGTCTATGTGTGCTAATGTACCTTTAAAGTTAAATGTGTATGTGATTGTGAGCATATTGATGTATGTGAGAGTCAGTGTATTTATTAACCGACTTCAAAAAGAGAGGGTTTACTATTCGGTTGTTTTTTATGTTTGTTACCATAGGACTCCGTCATTCACAATCTGATTAAGAAAATATTTTTTTAGGACTTTCATATTGGCCCCATAGAAATTTTATCAAAATTGGTTCAGTAGTTTGGTTTTTAAATCAAAATAACTAGAAAAAAATATATCATCCAAGTAAACGAAAATGCGTATTTACTAGTTTTGAAGTCGGTTTTTTAAATTTATAATTATATAGATACATAGTTGTATGCATGTGATTAAATTTTTGCTGAAAGTAAGTTTATGAAATATATGTAGTTAATAAATAGATATTATTAATTTAATTTATCATATTTCTCATTTATTTTTATTTAATCATAGTACTTTAGCAAAAATGAACAGAAAGATAAATACCTATATTATATTTAACCTTTACAGTATTTAACTTTTTGTTACCTGTTTGCTAAAGTTTTACAGAACATAATATAATAATAATTCATTTATACGACTTGATTATACTATACTGAAGTATATTCTTGTAAAAGTTTGTTTTATGTATGTGAGTAGGTCCATGGTTGTAGTTTAACAACATGTTTCAAATATGTAAGTTAGTCTGTAAGTACGTAATCTAAATATATAAAATAGTAAACTAGTTAACGTAAGTATCACATTATAAAACATATCTCCCGTGTTGCCAATTAAAAAAGTATAAATTGTTATATGTTGTGAAATGCAGTAGTTATGGTGCTTCTTAGAAAACAATATCTACACATTTTTGGCTTTGTAGTAGGGTAAAAGAAGGCTAAGCCAAACCAAATGCGTCTTTGAGGCCAGAAATGTATGTAAACAGCATAGCTAAGAAAATCCAATTTAATTACAAAAAAATGATAATTTATTTTAATACAATTAAAATATTTGAAAAAGTACGTAAGTATTCATTAAATATGCTATTTTGGTAAAATAATAGATTCAATTTAGGTGAACCTATAAGGAAAATTTCACAAAACATTAAATCACTAACAGTCATAATAAAGTAACGGAAACGCTATCAACACGTTTTTGCTTATTTTTTATTTATTATTATAATATATTCAATATTAATATTGTTTTAGGTTATTATTATATTACATATTATGTTAAAAAATCATGATCATTATTAAAGAAATTATTTATTAGAGTTTTTGATTATAATTGTGTTTTCGATATTAAAAGAACATTTGTCTACATATTTGAATAACAGATGGCGTTAACATTAGAAAATGTATTTTTGTGTATCATTGCAATAATTACGACAAGCTCTTCACTCGCCGATAGGAATAGTTCTTTAGTCTAGAATAATTTAGAATAATATATTTCAATAGACAAGTATTTTCGATGTCATTGAAGTTTTAAGCTTTAGTTGTTTTAAACTGTCACGGTTGTTCTCTACCGATATTTCAACCACAAACTTGTCACGGAAAATATTTCGTTAATAATCATATACCTGAGTAAATAAAGTTTTATGCCGTTTTTTAAATTAAAAGTAAGCTTATTTTTTATTTTATTTTTGTCTCTTATTATAATGTTTTATTTTTGTATATTGTTTTATATTAATACTACCTATACCTACAGACAGGACCTCCGCCTGCTTCACGAACCTCAGCTGTATACATCTTTTTCTGTAATATTTCTTCTGTATTAACCTAACATTTAAATTTTATTTATTTTTCCTACTTCTATCAGTTCAGTCATGTAAGTGAAAATTAGGAAGGTATAAAATAAGATATTCTTATAAATATAAGAAAACTAAATGTGACAATGACAATAGAAAACTCTAGGATAAATAATTTAAAAATAATCGAATGTCTTCCTCGGTGTGTGTTTAATGTTATAAATTTACTATGATAATTTGCGGAAAGTTAAGATCAGCGCCATCTAACGGCGATAAATGCTATTTAAAACTTATATAAATGATTGTGGCTATAGTCCATTATATTTACATTAGATGTTGTCATTTTCTATTAATCCTACTTTTAGACTTGAGAAACAAACAGAAGCATACAATTTAGAAAAAAATGGAAGTCAGCCATTCAATTTACAAATTAATGATGGATATTTTGAACATACCTACGTATATAGAAAGGAAATAATTATAATTTGATGATAATACATTCAATCTCACCAAGGATCAATATAAGGACACCATGGCGTCATGAAATGTTATGTGACTTCATACTGAAATGTTATACTTTTTGCTAAACTTAAGTAGATATGTGATGTTTTAGAAACCCCAATTTGGTTTTGCTTGTTAAACAGGCTAGAAAATATACATTAAATATGTATAGGTAAATAACCAGAGGCGGCTCGTGAATATTTTTATGAGTGTTCCCAAAAAAGAGAGAGTAAGTTTTGCTTACAATTTATTTGCATTATGAAAAAACAGTCGAATAGAGAACCTCTTCCTTTTTGGAAGACGGTTAAAAAAATAAGAATTCACGCAATTTCTTGCCGTGGACGCCACTTTGCTTTTTGTTCGAGACATTCCTCTGAAATCTTTTTAGTTCTTAAAAAAACCCACAAATGTATTGATCAATTTTGAACTAAACACAATCCAACGCCGCTTCCAACCGGACCTTTTGGAAATCGATGGGGGAGGCCTATGTCCAGCAGTGGACGTCCTATGGTTTAAATGATGATGTAAAAATATATAAATATAGATTTAAAAAAAAAAACATTTTTCTAACCAATTTTTGTAGGAGTGCACTGCATCAGCGCTCCTTAGGACGAGCCGCCTCTGTAAGTAACGATATATCAAAGAAGCGTGTGATTTGGAAAAGAGGCAATGCTTAGTGGAATTAAACTTTAGTTCTATATAAAAGATGGCGTTGTCATAAATTTAGGCAAAGCCTTAAGAATCTGTGTGCTTACAAAATATGTAATAGATATTTATGATAATGCATAAACTATATTTTCATTGTCAAATAATGCATGCTCAGAGAAAAATGTCTTCCAAAAGTCTTCCTTTCTAATAAGTATATATTTTTGTGTTCAAATGTTAAAAATAATATATCTTGTTAGAAAATTCTAGTGTTTTGAAAACTTAAGTATTAAATATGTACTTAGAAGCAGTATTATATCTCCCGTGCGTGTTTACTTATAATGTGAAGTAGAATTCATTCCCTATAATTGTTGCTATATGTAAAAACCTGTATAACCAAATAAATGGTATTGTTGTTAGTTTGTCCTCGTTTTATTTCACCTTGCAACGAACTTATTCGTACGTAACTATACCGGCTGACTTTTTACTGAAACGGAAAAAAACCTATCGTCCTTTTTCATCTGTGTACCTTGACCTATATTACGGATTACACGGGGAAAACAACTCTAATAAAGAACCTCCTTTTTAATATGGTTGGAAGTGGACATGAAGGGTATGGGTAGTGATCCTACCTTCTGTGCTTGGGGGCGTGGGTTCGATTCCCACCTAGGACAAACATTCATGTGATGAACATCTGTGTTTGTTCTATGTCTGGATATTAATATCTATTTAAATGTATTTACTAAAAATGTACGTATATCAGTCTCTGGCAGCCATATTACAAGCTTTGCTTAGTTTGGGGTCAGATGACCATGTGTGCAATAATGTCCCAGATATTTATTACTTTGAAGGGTTTTTAAAATATTCATATCTACTTTGGAGGATAGACTACCTAATTCATGGGTATTATAATTACTAGATTTTTTCATATCTATAGTTCCGGGTATGGGAACAACTGAACTCAAAAATAGTTTTTAAAATATTTGTCTATGTCTGAAATTAAAACGGTATAGGGGCCTTTTCCGTGGAAATTAATTTGTCAATTAAAATTATTTTAACCGACTTCCAAAAAGGAGGAGGTTATCAATTCGACTTTATTTTTAATGTTTGTTACCGCATAACTTTTTACTGAGTGAACCAATTTTGATGGTTATTTTTTTATTTGAAAGCTGGTGCTTCCCATTTGGTCCCGTTCAAGTACAATTTGGTTCAGTTCTGATGAAGTGGGTTTTTTATATTGAGAATTATGTCAGTATGTGTAATGTATTAATTATATTTTTCGTTGAGCCAGTTATTTGTAATAAATGAAACACTTATTACACAATTAGTCTATTGTGAAAAGTCGCCGGCCGCTGTCATCTCGATGTGAATCGAGCCTAAGGTTTATGAAAGAAGAAATAAAAACCAAAGATTCGATTTTATTAATTTTATTGGAAACAAAATAATAATTACGCTACATATTGCACGTGACCAAGTTGCATTCACACTTTTGAGCAAAACCCACTTTATACTTACTTTTTAATATAAACAGTCTATTCACAAACGTACGACAAGCTTATCTGTCCAGGGGCCTTACCCCTAGCTTCACTTTTGCGAGCCAACTTTTATTAGGTACCTGATAGGTATCTAACGTTAACCAACTCATTTAAGCTGCATCGTTTAAAAGCATCTATCTTGAATGAACGAAAATCCGTTTTACTATGCGTGTGTGCGTGAAAATAACAAAGCTTGGCGGCTATCAGCCAAATACCGCTTATCGTAGTTGATGGTACCGTTTAGACAAATAACACCTATGCGGGTCAACTTTTCGAGCTAGGGGTAAGGCCCCTGTGCTGTCCTCTTCTAGCTGATGAAGAGTCTCACACGAGAGAAAGAAACAGCACATTCTAGCAAAGGCAGGCCTATTGGACGTTTTTGAACGAAAGTCACTATTTACGAGTAAGAGATTCATTGTAGATTGAGATTTCTATAAACGCAGACTTTTTTGACAGAAAACAAAACTTTTTTTCAACGGGAATTACTCGCGTAAAATTTAAGCTCTACTCCAGTAATTCCCGTATAATAAAATGTTTGAAAACCATGTCAGTTTACATAGGAAAAAAATAACCAAATATTTGGTAACTTTTTGAGAAAACCGTTTCACATATTCTTCGCTGATTCAGGCTCATATTTTGGGCACAATATAAAAACACCAATGAAAAGTATACTTCAACAATGTATAGAACGGCTCGGAGAAACCAGAAATTAATTAAACTAAGCAACATCTAAAATATTGCTTAATTATTAAAATTGGACTAAAATATCATCTCATTATGGTGTCTATTACATTGTGCCATTTCCAAATATAAATTTGAAAGCTCTCAAATTGAAGCCATCCCTTTCTTACATTTATGGGAATGAAAAGAGACGCGTCACATATTTAAGTAGTTACTCAATGTCAAAAAAAATATGGTTAGTCAATCATATTTTTTTTATGTTGGAGAATAGTCAAGTATCAACAAAGAAGGCCTTGAAGAACAAAAGCCTAAAAGTTTTCAAAATTTTGAACCAATGGGTTTTGTACAATCAAAATGGAAAAAAAACAACTGTCAATTTTTGCTCTGTCCATGGTCCCACTACCTTTCGAGGAGTTCACTCATGATGGAAAAATAGATTCAATGTGGGAAAGTCAGGTAGTTTTACAAACTTATTAAGTACTAAAAAGTGGGCCATCGATCTTTTAGTGGCCGCCACTATCCACAAAATGTTGTAAGTAGCTGCAACTAAAAGTAGCATTAAAATCACTTTTTTTAAACAAAAAGAGTGGAAAATAAGCACGCCGTCGGCCTGATGGTAAGCGGAAACTGCCGCCTATGTATTATATATCAAGTAAAATCTGATTAGGGCTTCTGAATTAATCAATATTTTGGGCGACAGTTTTTACCAAATATAAAAAAAAAATAGGAAGTGATAAAATTTTTGATGAAGAAAACAATTATGGCATAAGTTTTTTTGAGCTTATGTCATGAATGTTTTACAATGTGGTTCGCGAAATATTCTGTTGTATTTTATATTGAATTGTTTTTTTCCATACAACGCTTTGATTTTTTTTTTCTGGAAGACTTTGTTTTTGAATTGTTTTGTAACATTTAAATAGTAAATCCTCAAAGGTTAAAACGGTCCATCCAAACGTTGCCTGGAAGATATCTCTTTAAGCGATAAGGCCGCCCATTATACTGCCGTTTATTTATTTTTGATGTTAGTTTAAGTTTCTTTTGTATTTTTTTCGGTGTGTAATAAAGAGATATTGTATTGTATAAATATTTAAAAAAACACCATAAATTAGTCTATATAGAAAATCTGCAATTTAAGTATGCAACATTCACTTTTATTTCATGTCTCTGTCACAACCTAATATTTACATGTCAGTTAAAAAAAAATGCCCTGTATATCTGTACATGTGTACCTGAATTTTTCCACATTGAATCTACTGCCGGTTAAGTTTCAAAACTTAAAAAAAAAAACCCTATTATTCCAAATCCAAAACTCAACAACATGATTTCATTCAACAAAAAAAATGCATATAATCAAAAGCTTATAGTAAACCAGTAGAAACCCTACGTACATTTAAATGGTGCCTAATTTTGTCTGTTCACAAAATATACCGAAACTTTAAGTCGAAAATTATTTATATTTGTAACAAATTAAATAAAAGTTAAGTATATTTGCAAACAGACATTTATAAATTCTACAAGAGATGCGGCAAAGGAGGTTTCTCGCATTTGTATGGCAACAAATACTTAATATTAGTGCACAATATTTGACAACAGATGGCGTTGTCTTCAATTTAAAACGCTCACAACTAGAATAATATAGTTTTTGATTTTTGCGAGAAAGCCACATTTGCCCGTTCGATTCAAAACAATTAAAGAGTTTAGACTTGTAAGACGGTACAAGAAAAAGCTTTAAAGTTAATAGACGCTTCTATTAACCGCTGTTAAGGTTTTAAAACAACCACGTCAATACAAACTTTTTGGCGAAATCGAACATGTCTAAAATCCTGGCAATGATTTCAGGAAAATTTATATTTCCCATTTCCCCCCCCACAGTCAATACAAAACACTGGAAACATTAAAAAAAATCACATCTAACATTATTCGCTTTCAATGAAATAATGAGACTTAAGCATTTAAAAAAACTGAGATTCCGACTTCTATAGGACTTTTAGATAATATCATTTTGCAAAATGGCAACACAGAAAACACTATTATTTAAAGCATTTTATTACGAGAAAAATTACATATTTCGGAACTTTTTATACACTGGCAAGACAATCTCGTTTCAGTGTTGCTATAATTTAAAATATACAAGTACAGTGACAATTATTTCATGTATAATAATATATTAAAAGGTTTTGCAAATTTTATTTGAGTATAGTATTTTTATGATACTTGGTGACGAGACGAGCGAAGTCGTTCGCCTGATGGCTCTTCACGCTTGCCCATAACAGCTCAACGCCACTCAGAATTTTGAACTTTAACAGTTCAAAACCCTGGATGGCAATGCACTGCGCTCGTCATATCACTCATAGATTCTTTGAGTTGAGAATAAAATAATTACAAAGTGTATTTGTTGAAAGTAAACTTTTTAAATTAAAAGTTGTTTGTTGACCTCGTTTCGTTAACTATTTTTGATGAAATGTTTAAAATGAGAAGTTCCATTTTTTTTTTTCGAATACACTTTGTACAAAAATCAACAGACAGTCACGCTGTACAGCTGTCTTCAAGCATACGAATATACATAACACCACTTATAACAAAACGAGACAAAACACACACTCACTATCTCTCTCTCTTTCACTCACACTAATGTCACGCACAACCTCATCATATATATTTTTTAATTTTATTAATTTTTATAACTAACTGCGAAGCGGGGCGCTGTTATTGTTTAAAAAAAATTGGGTGCTACGAGCAATTACCATTTTGTAGGTTAAAATTATATGTGTAAACATTTTTATTTATTATAAACAAGAATAATCAACAACAAACAATAATCAACAATATATCAAAATTATATTTTACTAAAATGTAATACCTTTAGCCATTTATCTAATAAAAGAGGTCTTTCGTTCAACATTGTATCAATACAAGCGCACCCGCTCGCCAAAACTAGTCTTACTTCGCCCTGACTATAATACTATGCGTTGAGTAACCGCGCGCTGCGCGATTGCTGGTTTAGTGTCCACCACTCTGTATAAATCTGTTACCAGTATGTTTAAACCACTCTATAAAGATCTACAACCAATGTTTAAACAACTTTGTGTTATCCGAAACTATTATTGTTTTAACCTCTCTGTAGAGAGAGACCACTCAGGGGCGTAGCTATCGGAGGGCTAGGCGGTGCCGTGCACCGGGGCCCTCAAGCTCAGGGGGCCTTCAGATCCTGACCAGCAAACCTCAAACTGAACTTGCGAAACATTTTCTCTTCATAAACATACATGTAGTAAGTAGCTTTGAGCACAATAAAGAGCTGATGATAAAGTAGCTTTGTACCTTTAAATTATTTATATTTTTACTTGATAAATCCTAACTCAGTTTAGATAGGGCGCCATTTTTTTACACCAAGGCCTTTGGTTACCTAACTACGCCACTGAACTCGTGACTAGACATGCTATCTTTAACCAATGGTCTCCTGATGCTGGTCAAACTGTGAGACTCTATTACTTTATAATGTAGATCTAAAAACCAATCATAAAAAGGTTTCATTCTGTGTATTCAATAGATTCAGCTTTGCTTTTTGGTAAATTTAGATAAATAATGTTCGGATTTTAAAATCAATGCAGGTAGGTAGGTACTTAAGAAAAATAGAGAGCTGTATGTATTGTTTTTCTAAAAAAAAACATATCCATCAGTCACAAAAAAATATTTAAAAGTGGACCATCTTTTAGCACTTTTGGTAAAAAAATTATAAGTTTTATATGGCAAGACTACATGATCAATGTTGCTTGCACTGTCAAAAATAATAACATTGATAAGACGATATTTCCAATATTGCCAGCAGTCAAGATTATATTGTCAACATTGTCAAGTCTTCATAGACTTACTAGTAAAGCCAAGATTGGCAACATGGTTAGTGTTGCCAGCACTTATCAATATTATCAAATTCTCAACATTGTCAAGTTTTCATAGACTTACTAGTAAAGCCAAAATTTGTAACATGGTCAGTGTTGCCAGCACTTGTCAATATTACCAAATTATCAACATTGTCAAGTCTTCATAGACTTACTAGTACTGCAAAGATTGGCAACATGGTAGAGTTGCCAGCACTTGTCAATATAACCAAATTGTCAACATTATCAAGACTACTACACAGACTTGCCAGTACTGTCAAAATTACATTGACAACATGGCCAGAGTTGCCAGCACTAAAATATAGTGGTAACACTAAACCAGCGTGTAAGAATACGACATCACAGTCAAATATACGGCTAAGGTGATATACGCACCGACACGACGACTTTTATAAAGATATGCATACAATTTTTGTATACCTTTATGTTGATTCAGCATTTATATGAAAAATATCGTTATTTTTTTTCACACTTTCCAATAAAAACTATTTGCCAGAGTTGCACTTAATTTTAACCTTACTTTCATTTGGTGTTCTTATATAAGTTTGATTAGTTTTAATCTAACAGATAGTAGTTATCTAGAGAGAGTGACTCGAGATTCTTGATTTTTTTTTTATATAAAAGATATTATATAATATGTAGTAAACATTGTTAATGTCCAGTATAATTGTAATATTTTGATATTGATATTTTATAACGGAATATTTGATCGACATACCGAACACAATCATATTACATTGTTTGAAAATATTTATCTATAGTTAAGTTATTATATAGTTTTTCTTATTCTATTTTAAACTTTATTTTACCTACAATTTTTTTTTATATTTTGAATGCTGAATCACATTATTAAGAAAAATCGCGGCAAATGGAAAACAATTGTAAAAATAAACTAAGTTTGCGACGCGACTTTTCTTCGGAAAGTTAAGGCATAGAGCATTTAAAAACTTATCTTCGAGTCCGAGGAACCATGCTTTCAACTATCTGAGGGTTACTCCACCAAAAATCACAAGAATTCATATAATTATATGCTTCAATATTTATAATAGAACCAACTTCCAAATTTTCATCTGTCTGCCATCCTTCCTTCCTACCACTAAGATCGCGAAGTGGGGTTGGACCCACTCATTATACAAATCAGGTCATAAGGACTCGTCCACTTCACCGGACCATATTTAGGCTGTGCTATGAACATACCAGACACCAATAAAACCCGAGGGGTCAACTAGAACTGTATTTACATCACTGAAGCCACTCTGTGGATTACTGACGGAGCGATCCAATTGACATACTTTCATATTTATACAAGTATATTTTTGCATGTGTCGATATGGTCCGACAACTTTAAAGGCCGATTTATCAATCATCAAGGAGTATATAAGACAGGCAACTTTAACTTTTTTGTGGCTGCTGCAGTGTTGCCGCAATTTTGTAATTTTTTGTCTTCTGTGGCAAGGTAACATATTTTGTAGATTTGCCGGTGTAGAAAAAAAATTTACATAGTATAACAAAACATCAAATTGACAAATGTCATTTCTTATTGTTCCGATAACTTTTTTGACGATTGAAAATCAGCTTTTAGTATAACAAAGGACTACATACATATTGTTTGTTTTAGAATGATCAGAAAACTTACTTAATGGTGGATAAAAATAAGTCCGCTGAGTTTGTGGACATCAGACCACCAAAAGTAAGAGTAAGAACGTTATCACGGAGTAAGAGCCTCAGTAGTGACGCCAGCGCCCTCTGTACGGAGAGTGTAAAGCGCATCGCGTCGGTGTCCGCGCGCTCCACACATACGGTTAACGCCATCTGGAATGAAAAGATCATGGGTTAGTGACAGTGCGGACGGATTCTACACTGCAGGGTGTAGGTTCCAATATTTACTGTGTGAACTTTTGTCAAAGATAGTTAACTAAAACTGTCAAGTCAACGTTCCAACATGTTTCACCCGCAAATAGACTAAATCTGTTTTAGTATTTTTTTTGGAATCTAAAGCTAATAGAAGCTAGTTACCGGTAAGCTAGATACAACATCAGTATTGGTTATATTATAACAACAGTACAACAATATATAGTTTTTTTGGTATTTCTAATGTGTACTTTATACTTTATTGCCATACCCAATAAGGGTCATTATGTGATACCTAGCTCAAACATGCTACCTAAGATCTGTATGTGAATTTCATAATATGCAATAAATGATTGAATATTGTACCTAAGTTTAACATACAGAATTATAAAAGGAGAGGTCATTATATATTACGCCACTGGAGCGTGTGGCAGTGTCTCAGAGCCTCACTCCGATATTTCAAAGAGTTGGGGTTGACTCGGGTAGGTGCTGGTAGGGGGAAATGCACAATATGCCTCGAGCAGGACGTCAGTGCAGGACTTATTGCATTCAAATTTGTATGATCGAAACATTTCAGCTGTTCCATTTTGTTGAGTGTGAAAGTTACTTTTTGAGGAATGTTTAAATTTTCCGCGTTTTCAGAATTCGTCCGATAGTGAAAGTTGGTCGTAATGAATACAATGACCTCCTTCCAGCTCAGTACCGTTCAGTTTACCCTAAACTCGTAATACTATTATGGTGATTTTGTAGTAAACTCAAAGTCCATGTTGGTAATATAATATGTACGAGTTGCAAGTATCATGAGACTATATTGGCAACATTGGAAGCATTGAATTGGCAGCAATGTGTAATATGTATATTGTATGTAGACTAAGACTACTTACAGAACTTGATGCGGCTGCAGGGCTGCGAGGTGTGCGGGGGAGGGAGG
Organism: Agriopis leucophaearia; assembly: GCA_949125355.1. Classification (NCBI taxonomy): domain Eukaryota; kingdom Metazoa; phylum Arthropoda; class Insecta; order Lepidoptera; family Geometridae; genus Agriopis; species Agriopis leucophaearia. Next base: position 312,442 of record OX421289.1, on the reverse strand, counting down.
CACGCCAGGGGGCGCGGGAGGCAGCAGGGTCTGCGCGAGCCCCTCGAACCGGCCGCCCGCCTCGAACCCATTCTGCTGGGAGACAATGGCATGTTAGTCACGATAACCACCCATACTCTGTGACGCTTGTTCACATACCTCCCACGGGATGGGCTTTTTAAACAAGCTTTTATTAGCTTTACTTGTAATTAACTATGGAAACAAATCTTGGATTCTATTTTGACATAAGTGATACTTCTTAATCTTCTAATTGTCATATTGATTTGGAAGTTTGAAAGTATGTATATGACCATACAATAATTTGGTACTAGAAACTGATCTGGTGATGGAGCCTGAAGGTGATAGTGGAACTCTTCAATGACTACTAGTAACCCTTCGAGTAATGGCTCGTTTGGTTTTAATGAGTCTCATGCGCAAGTTTACTACTATTTGAAACAATATTATTTTTTCAATACTATTAAAATTTCAACTACTGGCACAAGATTTTTACCTGCATTTACCTTCTATTTACCTGATTCTACAGCTGCAAAACGTGACTTCACATTTATTTCTTTATAAAAGACTAGCTGCGCCCCGCGGTTTCACCCGCGCGGTGATGAAAATCGATGATGATGATGAAAAGTAGCCTATTTGTTAATCCAAGACATAAGCAATGTATATTCCAAATTTCATCCAAATCTATCCAGCCGTTTCTGCGTTATTGAGTAACAAACATCCATCCATACATCCAAACTTTCACATATATGATATTAGTGAGATGAGATGAGATTACAATAAGAGAAGTAAAAGTAAGTCAGAACTCACCGGTATCATGATAGTGGGCCGCAGCTGTTGTATAGAAGGCTGCACAGCAGTGGGGTAGTACGGGTAGTACTGTACTGGGTACCCGATGTATCCCGGGTAGCCTGCTGCTGCAGCCGCGTACATGGCAGCTGCTGGGGAGTACATCTGTGGGAAAATACTAGTGTTACATGAGGAACGTATTCGGGTAATAATAATGAAAAGGGACACAAGTATTAAGTCCATATTTGAAATTATATTAAATCAGAGAATCAATGGAAAACGTGAAGGCCATATTTGCAGCTTTTGAGTGCATTTCCACTTCCACTAAAGTGGTTAGAAAAGACGGTTGGTGTTACCGTTGAATCATGAGCAAAGCTGTATATAGGAGACGAACAGATTTATTATGTGTAGAGGACATTTGTAACGGAGTCGAGCAGCGCATCACCTTCAAACAATAAATAAATATCTGGGGGACGTTATTGCACACATGGTCATCTGACCCCAAACTAAGCAGAGCTTGTTATATGGCTGCCAGAGACTGATATACGTACATATATATAAAATAATAATAAATATCTGGGACATTATTGCACACATGGTCATCTGACCCCAAACTAAGCAGAGCTTGTTATATGGCTGCCAGAGACTGATATACATACATATATATCTTTAAATACATACTTAAATAGATATTAACACCCAGACATAGAACAAACACAAATGTTCATCACACAAAATGTTTGTCCTAGATGGGAATCGAACCTACGCCCCCAAGCGCAGAAGGCAGGATCACTACCAACTGAGCTAACGGGGCTGTCAAAGCTTTGAGGATTAGCTAAGGCTGATTCTCCAATGGAGCTTATGTAATTGAGGTGATATAGAGCACAGGTCGTTATCGTTTAAGACACTGCGAGTTTCCCTACTTTGCGTGTTTGTGGCCTGCCTTAAGTTGTATCAATGCTTCAACTAGCACGCCGCATTTAATTCAATCGATCTCCGTCGTCTCGGCATAAGCACGTCAGACGTGAATACAAACATGTCCAACTTGTAAAAATTCATTGAAAGCAGTTCGCAGGCCGAATGGAGTTATAACTACCATTAAATTGCTGCTTGTGATGTCATAGTACGTACAAAAAATGCCGCTCGCTAGGTTTTCACATTTACTGAGTACATGCTCGCTGTGACTGCAAAGGCCTGGTGGTATAGAGATATCACAAGGCCCCTGTATGGCCATAGGTCTAATGTTTGACAAAACCAATTCGTCAATAAGTCCAAGAACACACCGGCAACTGTTGGCTGAGCGCCGGGATGGCCTGGTGGTGCTGCAGCTGTTCATACGGCGGCGGAGCATACATGCCCCCCGCACCGGCGCCGGCGCCTCCGAACGTCATGCCGTATGGAGACCCTCCTGCCACTGGAAACAACCAAGTCATTATTTGTTTCTATCGTAGTGAGGTCTTATGGGTGTTCCACGACGCGTGATCCATCATAGGCCGCATCATTGTTTAACATCGGGCGAGTTAGCGGTCAAATGCAAGACTATTATTGAATTTAAAAAAAGTCATTCTCAAAGTCTGAAAATCTCTTAATTATGGACACTTGGAGAATGAAGGAGTATCTTGGACAGAAATTGTATAGTTATAGAACAGAGCATTATGCCCGAGGGCTATTCAAAGTGAGTTCTAAAACTGGATGAGCTGATTTTATTTAAGTACCTGGTTTCGAATAGCATGAAGTGTAGTAGTTACTAATGTACCCATCTTTGTTTGGCTGATAATACAGGCAGTCTTCTGAAATACGACGTGGGTAGTGTAGTATTCAAACACTGGTAACACTATTATAAACTATCACGGTTGTTCATTACAGTTATATGATTATTTACGGAGTGTTCCCGCGAACATGGTGCATGTAACTGCGCCGAAATATCGGGAGCTTCCTTCCATAACAAATATCCCGTAAATAATCACATAACTGTACTGGAAAGACTGTTTAAAAACGGATGATGCAACGTCCAGTCTGGTTTTAGTTGTACTGATTGTTATATAAAGCGGCCTAAAAAGCAACTACTCGACTTTTCGAGTCGAATACCGATGGGGTTGGTATAGATTTTGCGGACTGATTTAGACTTTCAAAAAGATATGATGGCACTAGTTCCATCATTTAAGGTATGTTGATTAACAGAATTGAATGAAGAGTTTTAATGTTATACACTAACCTCCATACTGAGGCGCGGGTGGGTGAGGCGGGGCGGGCAGGAACGGTCCCTGCGGGGGCTGCGGCTGCGGGTACGCACCCAGCGGCGGAGTCACTGGAACAACTGCACCGTACAGCGGCCGGAGGGAGACTGAGGCGCTCGCGCTGCGGCCACGTGTGGCGGCACGGGGCTGATCACTCATCGGGTGAGGTGGACGACTTCAGTTGGCTTTTACTTTACGGTTTGACTTTTAATTTGGAGTTGACTTTTTCTTTACAGTTTGACTTTTAATTTGGATTTGACTTTTTCTTTACGATTGGACTTTGAATTTGGAATTGACTTTTACTTTACGGTTTGACTTTTAATTTGGTGTTGACTTTTACTTTACAGTTTGACTTTTAATTTGGAGTTGACTTTTACTTTACAGTTTGACTTTTACTTTACTGGTTGACTATTAATTTTTAGAGTTTGATTCGACTTTAAAAGCTGATTTTGACGTTATATCTAGCTTAGGAAGTGATAGACTTTACGTGTGGCTTAAAAACTTTATCGTTATGATACACTTATGTTCATAATCGACTGTCACATGCTCGATTGACACCATTGGTAATTAAGTAAATTTCTGAGTTGACTTTGACTTTCTGAAGTTAATTTCTCTTCCAAAATGTGAATTGTTGTGTGATGTTAATATTGAAAAGGGAGGTGTGAGCAGTTTTGAATTCACAACAATGTGTAAAAAAGGAACAAAGATATAAAAAAAGATAAAACGTATTATAAAGCCAATGTGAAATATTATTTAAGTTTTTTTTTTAAATTTCAAATTACCATGTCGTGATCAGCCCGCAGATTTTCAATGAATCATACGCCATCTTATAGCCGCAGCGGTGGAGCGAAACCGCAGACCCAAGCCCGAGCATTCACGCTTGACGCCGTGTTGCCAGACTAACTAGCGAGCGTTGCTAGAGCCAAAATTATCAACAAATTGCCAAAATGTTGCCAAAATATTTTGAGAAAAAGTTTGAGAAAAGCCACCGAATGTTTTTTTTTTATTCAATATCTGCATAGATAAAGTCCCGCGCTGTCGCAGTGTTTGATATTTAAAAAGCCTTTCTAAAACATTTTCGTTACTATTTGTATTTTTTGAGATTGATCATACTGTGTCAGTTCTATTTTATGCCACTCAAAGGGTGAAAGAACTGAAACGGTGCATCTCTAGCAATTCTGCTTAGTTAGTCTATGGTGTGAATGAAAGACGCTTAGTCATTTCTAAGTTTTTGACATAATAAAAAATTTTGAAAACAGTCAAATAGTTTTAATTTCTAATTCTGCAAATCACATTGAATAAATCTTGTTTCTAATAATTTAAGAGAAATCTGTCATTAGATTGCGAATTAAACACAAATTGATTAAAAGCTCATTTCAAATGTACAGCACAATATTTTAAAATTGGAGCTCTTTCATTCACACGTCCCAGCATAAGGTTAACGACAAGCAATGTCCATACAATGCGTCGCCGTCAGAGTCATCCAAAACTAGTTTGAACAACCCTAAGTGTGGTGACCATACTTCCAACATTGTAAAAGGACATTTCCAAGAAAGTATTTGAAGTATAAATGTTTTGCTATGATCAATTCGAAATTATCTTTTTACCCGACTGCGCAAGGACGGTTATATTTTTTGAGGGTATGTATGTATGCGGTTTGTTTGGCACGCCCTAAGCCTAATGGATATCAACATGTGACGTGTCATTAGAATAATTTTAATAGTGGGAGTGATATAGGGTACAATAATTCAAGATGGCGTCCGCAAAAAAAATTGAGAGAAAAATAGTAAGTAAACTTTGCCAAATAGGTCAATATTACTATCATTATATAGAGCTCACTCAGATATTCAGAAATATATAACACTACTAAGAAGTATTCAGTAGTTTACGAGATAAAGCAGTTTGAAAGAGCTCTGTATCTACTACCAGTAGGTAGGTATAGATAGGCACGTAGCGCGCCGCTGGGCAGTCCGGTTGTATTTTTAATTTACTTAATTAAATGTCCTTCTACAAATCAGAAGACAAAAAAACGTCAATTTGGTAGGTAGTTAAAAATTCAACACATTATGGTGGGTGCTGAAAACCTACCAAAGATTATTTACAAGGCATTCAATTCAATGGTCACACTAACTTTGGCTGATTTCACAAAAAAAAAAAACTATTTTGTTTGTGAATTCAGCTTGATGTTTAGTAAAAGCTTTGTGCAGTGTAAAAGTTAGCATGACCATTAATTTTCGTAAAAAATATCAAGTAACATAACATCACACGATTATAACCTCCTGAAAAAACATTAATTTATTAATTATATTTATATTTCGGCTTTGAACTTCGGATAATATCCAACGGCAAAAAAACAGTTTCATATTTTTACATACATACAGAGCCATTTTTGTTACGTAATGGTAATAGGACGAGTGCAAACTGGTTATGATGTAGGGAGAAATATGAAGTGTTTTACATTACCATGATTTTAACTGGATGTCAACGAAGTAACAACTTTGATTTGACATTGAATTTATGATAAATGTATTGATATAGCTAGTTTGAGTGATAAATAGAAGTATGTGCTTTAAAGAAAGCATGTATTTCCCAAGTTCAAACCCTCGGAGCAGTCGGAGTGCAACCACCGAGATGGGGTCACAGCAACGTGTATACATATGAACATTCCTTTAAAATGATAAAAATCCGTAATCTATGTCCAAATGACAGCTAACAACTCGTGTACCAAGATTTTCTGTATGAAATCTTTATCAATCGGTAAATTACATTTTGCTGTTCAAAATATTAAAAAGCGGTTCGACGAGTATGCGTTGTAAGCGAAAAAAGAAGAAAAACTATGATATGAGTGCATTTTGAAGGACACAGAAACATACATAGTGCGACAAACAAAACGTCAAATAAACAGCGCATGCGTACCTTACACTAAACTTAACTAAACCAATCTAACAAAACTTGCTACATTGACCAAGCCGCAAGAGTTCCGAGCTAGCAAATCAACTTTCAACACACAACATCTAGCATGCTAGTTAATTAACAACAAAATAATAAAATGGCTGTTTTAAACAGCAAAATTTATCAAGAGATTACCACAAAAATCCTGGTAGCGACTAGCGATCTTAATTTAACACATCTATATTATTATAACTACGTAAAAGTCATATTCGTATGACCGATTTTGTTTCCATCACAAAAATTATACTTTCACAAAAGCAGCTTCATGTTTGTTTAAAATGAATCAAAATGTTTATTGCTATACTAAAAAACATTTAATACAACAATAAACTGTCAAGAAATCGGATTTAGAGACACGAACACTTTCAAAGTGGTACAAAATCCTGGATCCCTGAAAAAGATCGGAGCGTAACGAAACATACGACGGTAAATATGTATAAAATACATACATATCGGATGATACGAACGTGGGACCTACGAGTAGAGATATTGTGTCAAAGTGATTGGAATAGCCTGAAACCCATCAACTGCACAACTAGCATACTTCCCTGTCCTTCAGTTAAGCTTATAATGCATGCAACATTGTCTATGGCTCAGAACAAGACACAGGCAATGCAAAACGAATACGGAACATTTTTGTAACTAGTATTTTATAAATCAACTATATATCTGTCATGATAATTGTATTCGTACAACAGATACATCATTAGCAAGATGAAATGATTATAATTTTGTATAATGACAATATGTTCTGTATTTGTTTACCTTAATTCTATTACACACTCATTAAGTGTCATTCCCGTTATTTCATCTCTCAAACACTCTTCAATAGCTCTTCTATTTTGAAACATTATTGTTGAATTGCCGAACATCATGTATTTTTATCATTTAGCAAAGAGCATTTCTATGTTTTCTGCAGTTTTTTTCTACATAATAGAAGAGCTATTTAACATTTTTATAAAACTGGTATACATATACTAGCCTTACAAAAACGTACATGTTAAAGTTAACAATTAAAATTAAACATACATTTCGTTAAAATTGGCATCAACATGTGTCTGTAAACATTACGTTGATGCCAATGTTTCCGTCACCTTACATACAAAATATCCACTAAAAATTAAATGTGGATGGTATAAAAACAAAACAGCATTTTATTCATTTTATGATTATGGCAATTAAAACTATTAAACATTATAGATTTAAAAAATAACTATTAAAAAGTTGCATAAAAAAGGCCTAAAAGCATTAAAACCATTTTGTTTCTATTGTTAGTTTTTGAACACACAATATTAAAAACTATTAGCGACTTTTCAAAGTAATATATACTTAAAATAATTGTTTGAAATATCGCTTTTTATAATTCGACACAAAATGTTAAATAAGATATTCTGTGTCATGGAAAAATAAATGACATCCAATCTTAGATAATTTTTTTCATATAATTCGTTGTTTATTGCATCAAAAAAAGCTTATTTTTTGCTACGCTAGATCTGTGAATAAGGGTGATAAAACATTTTAATAGTATTTTAGGAATGTCATTTATTTTGAAATATTAATATATAAATTATTCTATATATTTATTTAGCTTAATATTATGTAAGAACTCAAAACAGTAATCCCTATTACAAAATGTATAATAGAGATACTTAAAACTCAATGAGATATAAAAAAATTGCTATTGGATATTTCTTTTATATATTTCATTTATCTCATTGAAGGAATGTGCAATAAAACTAGCAACCTGAAAATAACTACTGATCACAAAAATAAAAACATAAAAATACCACCATAATGACCAGTACTTATTTTTCTACTAAATAAATGTGTTAAAAAGTAAATACTTATGTAATATAATGTATGAAAAATAAGCTGTGAACTAAATTTTAAAGAAAAAGAAAAGAAAATTGTAGCATTAATGAAACACTGATAAATATAAAAAAGTTATGTATCTTATGTATCAAGCCAATAAACCAAAAATACTTTGGCTAAAGATACAGAACTTTGATACTTAGAACAACTTATTTTTTATGTGATTATCTAATAAATCTGACAAGTGTGTATGTTAGCATTATTTTAAAAATTCATGTATATGTTTGCAAGAATATTTTTAATACAATATACACTTGTAGTGGTAAGCAAATATGACTACTGTGCAGCCAACATTATTATTTTGTTAACTAACTTCTTGCAGACATAAATGTAATAACAATAAAATTGTGATAATGTATAAAAGTTTATCATTATTTAATAACACATACCCTTGTCAGAATTGTATAAAACTTATGTGATGATTTGATTGCTATATTTTTTTTATTGTCCCTTTTTAACAAATATCGTCACCCTATCCTAGGCAATATTTCTTTTTTATAAATTTATGAAACTACATGCAGCCTGATGGAACGGTACAGTTGCGTTGCCCACCACCCCTTCCATGTAGACCTAAACTTTCATCAGTCTTACAATGTACTGCACTGTCCTCGTTAGATAAAATTACTTGTATTGTACCTGGTGCTTTTCTTATATTGAAAGGTCAGGCAGTTAAAATCATTTGATTAATTCTTTAGTACTGACAGGTCAAGCAGTCAAAATCATTTGATTCTTTTCTTATATTGATAGGTCAGGCAGTCAAAATCATTTGATTCTTTTCTAATACTGACAGGTCAGGCAGTCAAAATCATTTGATTCTTTTCTAATACTAACAGGTCAGGCAGTCAAAATCATTTGATTCTTTTCTAATACTGACAGGTCAGGCAGTCAAAATCATTTGATTCTTTTCTAATACTGACAGGTCAGGCAGTCAAAATCATTTGATTCTTTTCTTATATTGATAGGTCAGGCAGTCAAAATCATTTGATTAATTCTTTAGTACTGACAGGTCAGGTAGTCAAAATCATTTGATTCTTTTCTTATATTGATAGGTCAGGCAGTCAAAATCATTTGATTTTTTTCTAATACTGACAGGTCAGGCAGTCAAAATCATTTGATTCTTTTCTTATATTGATAGGTCGGGCAGTCAAAATCATTTGATTCTTTTTTTGCACTGACAGGTCAGGCAATCTACATATTTTTTGCAGTACACTAATGTCTTGAACACTGTCTGTCTTAAACACTGGCACACAATGTAAGGTAACAGAATTTAGAACACACCAATATCAGGTACATACTCATGTGTACGCAGCGTAGCTAGGCCTCCCACTAGATGGACCGACGACATTGTGAGAGTCGCGGGCATCCAGTGGATGCAGATGGCAGGATGTCGTTCAGTGTGGAGGTTAAAGGGGGACGCCTATGTTAGCAGTGGACGTCTTCTGGCTGATGATGATGTCTCATGTGTATATATTCACTTAAATATAGGGCCCGTGCTGGGGCTACTGCATTTTTATTAATTCATAACTAGAATGTGGACACTTCTGTCTCATTCTTGTGGGACAAATAAGGTGGACAATTTGTTATTGCAGCACGGTGCTATGCTGCGCTACGCTGCAGGACATGCATAGCTCAGCCCAAGTGGGACGAACAGGAGAATGATTGATTCTTATGAAATAGCAAGCTTTTAGTTGTATTATAGCTTATGCTTAATAGTTGAACAACTATCCCCACCGGAAGCTTGTCCAACTGGTCGGACAGGACAGTTGGATGACAACCCCAATATTTATGTATAGCAATCAATCCATCAGCGGTTACAATCTGCATTAACACTTCCACACGTTCATTACGCACATATCATATATCTGTCTTCTATCAAAAGTAAGGGAAAAGTAAACTGTATCTATTGATGCATTACATGAACATCCGGAGCGGCTCGGCGGGACGGCTCCTGCCTCAGATCTGGAGTGCGGGCGGTTAGGTTATCATCAGGTAGCAGAGTGTTGGCTACAATGGCTGACCTTTCTGCCGTGACGAGCAAACTTTTGACTGTTGTGGGTAAATTTCTGGCTACAGTAGGTAAGCTGCTGGCTACAGTAGGTAAGTTTCTAGATATATTCAGTAAAATTTTGGCTGTCAGCGAAAAAACAAACATCTGGAATACATTTGATTTATCCATTTCTATGTACAACAGTACAGAACTATCTCTCAATCTTTACTATGCTAGATATGGCAAACATTGAATAAGTTTGTTGCAGAAGCTATTCTTGCATTACATTAACCATTTTTGGCTATATGAACCCAGACTGACTGGTTGTAATGTGCAGTAAAGAGTACAATTATAAAGAAAATATTGAAATGAGTAAAGACTTTTGGATTTTTAAACCAGAGATAAATATCCAGAGGTGATCCGATCCGAGGTAAATATGCTTTTCAAGTCAAGGTTTAAGACTATTTTAAACTTAAGAACTTATCAATTTAATAAAATATGCAAAGGAATTGTTAAATTTATTAGTCATTAATGTGCTAACATTATATTTTAACATATTGTGAAACCAATATTCATAGGACTTATTAATGTATATACGGTCAGAAGGTCACACCATCGCAGCCAATATTATTTCATTTTCAAATCGTAAGAAAATTTCTTTTTCTGCACACTCTGGCGATATTAACGGTACTTCAAGCCCAACCGAGGTTGAGCCATATCTGTACCATGTAACCAGCCAGCTACGTAACTTGAAAATAAACAACAATGGTTGACATGCGTAACGTCTAACGTCGCTGACGAATACTAATAAGTGAATATAATTAGTTTTACATTGAATACTAATTCGTTATCTCGTGTGAACGGTATTGTTATTATATTTCTCAGACTCGGAGAAATCTTAAGATTTGGGTAGACATTGAGTTTACTTGTAGTTATGACTTTTTACATTAATTCCTCAGATATAAATTGAGCATTTTCAAACCAAAAAAAAAAGAGAAGGCAAATTTCATATTGTGAATAGGTCAAAATTGTTAAAAAAAAACATCGACAAGCTACGCTCTTAAATCTTGAATTAATGGAAGAGATGTGAAACATGTGACTATGAGTTTGATAGCAGTTGTGTTTCTATATGTATTATTTTCATTTGATATGAAATATTTTAAGCAGCTTTACACAGAATGGTAGTAAGATGACAGATCATTGTACTCCACATTATGATCAAGTTTTACTATGGGCACCATCCAAACTATCACATTTTTAGAAGGGGAATTCATTATTTGCTAAGGATATTGATCTACACAAGATTAAAGCAGAGACATTTAACAAATTACATTTGTCATCTACTTAATGGTTTATCAAAAACGAATACCGTTGCTAGTTATTTGGCCATTGAAATAGCCTAAACTGAATTGGTAAATTCAGCTAGGTACTTAATGCAGATATAATCCTAATTTCTGAATAACCTCATTTAATAGATTATCTCTTAGCATTGTGAATTGGTACGTATTAAGAAAACAGGATGGATGGTTTGTGTAATTGGTAAGCCTGTCCACCTTAGTTAGATTTCGCGAAAGTGCAAAAATTATACGCATTTGCGAAAAATCTGGACAGTGGATGGATATTTTCCGACCAAATTCGGCCAAGAGTTCAAGAACCGAGTGGTGATTCAATTCTATCAATGAATGGGGCTAAAATTAGAAACTGCAGGCTTCGGTCCCGCCTTCCTACCAGAGGAGCAAAGCAACCATCTTGGAAATCAGACCGAGCTATCGATCTTGTACGGCGGACATCGCGAGATGCACAAAATCAATCAGATCATGTAATGATTACCCTCCACGGCTACAAATCTTAGGTTTATATCAAATTATCAATAATTACAGCGTAAACTACCCATTTCAAGGCCCCTAAATGACGTTACACATGTCAATTTATTACTTGGGAAGGAACAAAGAAAATAGCAAATGAAATGCATAAATACCTTTTTTGTCTGCCATTTAGATAATTAATATACTTTTTAGAGTTAAAACGTTAGAAATTATCGTATCGTTGGTTACGAATTAGCGATTTTACAAAGAATTGAACAACGCAGTCGCAGCAAAAAACGCTTCACAAACGATTTTACGATTCTCCGCGGTATAGTGATGTGACCTAGCTGCTAACTTTGACAAATAAATATTTGTCATTACCGGTTTTTTCCGATTAGATACATCGACTTTTGTACCAACCTTTTTTCGATGTATAAAAATCATTCTCATAAATAGCGTAATATCAGTAATAGGGTTACAGCTCACTGCGTCTTATACGATACATGATAGCTCTGATAAATAAAAAATAAGGCAATTGATGTTATGTCGTACAGGGAGGTGAAGACGCTGGCATGAGACCGTTAAGCCTGGAAGTTACTCTGCTGACAAGAGCTACGCTCTTATTTATGTTAATGAATGAATGAATGCTATATCTGATTTTTCTGAGTAGTAGTGATAGTCTTAGTACCTTGTGTTTGTATCATAAGTAAAAAGGAACAGTTTTATTATGTTGCCGCACCAACTAATGAGAGGATTTGGATTGCTGCTTAAATAGTGCAACTTAGGGACGCCACCTTTTCTCTTTTTACAAAAAAAAAAAAAAAACAAATCCCATTCATAATAATAATTGATGTGACAATCTGATTTATCGTATTTATATTCGTCGTCTGAAATCACGAATTCTGATCACTTGCTAGGGTTTTAATGTAAAACTAGCTGGTGAGGTACACGATATACTTCAGTGAAATATTAAAAGAATATGTTATCAGATTTTTTACGACGTTCTTGCAGCTGACAGAGTCAATAAATGCTTGGAGCAGGTTATAATGTAATTAAACTAACAATCATAGTATGGCATGGTTCCCAACAGCGGAAGTGAGCTTGGGGGTGCCTTGGCCCCTTTACGAGGCGAACTAACATTTGACAAAATAATACAACAAAAATGTATTGGTCTGATTGATTTAATATTTATTTCATACTTAAATATTATATTAATTTTAATAAAACTTATACACTAGAACAACTTCTATAAATTATTACAACATCACTGACATAATGTTATGTCAACATAATCTTTCCAGCTGTCTAACTAAATCAAAAAGATTTATTTCTTCACGTATTCTTGCAGAGCGACCATTTCCCGCCACATCTGAAAGTATACAAAAATCTTAATTACTAAATAATATAATTCGGGTAAATGTATCAGTGAAAACATTATAATTTATTACAAATACAAGAAATATCTAATGAAAGAATTGTGTTAATTGCCCCCTACTCTCCTTCGAAGCAAGTTAAGAAGCGAAGAAGGCGGAATTATCTACCTGCTACAAATGTAATACCTAGCATAATAGTATGTACCTGCAAGTAGGCAGGAACCTAGCGTCGTGTGCGCGTTGTAGCGGGTGTCGCTGCGTGTGCGCAGCAGGCAGAGCGCGCGCGCCACATCGTCCGCATGCACGCCACCGCGCGGCTGTCGCACCTCCGCCGAGGTACATGTAGCTGGATATGGATAATAAAAACAGAAACGAAACTATAGGCCCTCTTATTAGGAGGTGGAGCAAGAAGTTTTGAGTTGTTGTCCGTTTGGGTATATTGTGCAATTCTCCTAGCTACTTTTACCAGAGACAGCTCCTAGAAATAACGGAGCAAGATCCCCTCTGGCTCAATTCTGGGCCAATTACAAGTTTCCGCACATAGTTGATACAGTACCGTGTAAGCGTGTAAATAATGGTGAGAAACAGTCAAGCTGTTGTAGTGATATCTTCCTAATTATTTGTAAAGTCTCATAAATAAACACATACCGTATTGAATCCATTGCAAGTGGTGGCACATTGTCAGACTGTGCATATGCGGGCGCCTCCGGCGTGTACCGTAGTGATTCCGGTTCCACTTCATATTCCAGCTGTCAAAGAAGTTTTTCGATTTTACCGGTTTTTAAAGTTTCGATACATATTTACCTCAGCGCTACTACGGTCTCCTTGACACCAATATTTCAAAGATTAGAGCAGAGTTTTGGCGCCAACATGAAAACATACATCTCCTCGTATTATTTTCCTAAAATTGTGCAATTTCGAGTGTTAATGCGTAATAATGGTGGATTATTATTTATTTAGTGTTAATGGACGTGCTGGGTGACGGAAGTAATATAACGCGGTGAAACATGGTATTATCGTGTTGTTTCCAAAACTCCATAGAAGTCCCTCTTGTAAAGTCTGCGCCTCTTTACTAGAACCTAACTTTGACTTGACTGTGACTTACTTTGCTTTGACTTACGTGATTTAAAGTCAATTTTGAGTTTAGACATTATTATATTCCTTGAAGCTCACAGACCTACTACCTATAGATTTTCAATGAGCGTGGCTAGCTCAGTGCCTCTCGCTTCAACAAGGTGTGTTGCCACATTAAAATTATTTGCTTTAAGTTAGGGTAATTTACCTACTAGACGGGTAGTGAATCTCTTCAATGAGTAATTTTGGAAACTTTGGAAAATCTTGTGAGATGGAAGGATATCTGAAAAATACTTATGAACAAAAGAAATTAATATTAAGATCCAAATCCATCCGTTTAAAGGTAAGACAGCTTTAAACGGCTGTATCTTTCGCGCCGTAATATCGTCAGTTGAAACTTACACAGAATATGTAATGTTACGACGGATTAACTAAGAAATATAATTAAGTCAAAACTAAAGAGGGTACACATCCACACATACAACAAACGTTTTTGTTAAGGTATTTTTGTATTTGCTCTGGTGTAAAAACCAAACGGTACGTAACGGTAATCGGTACAAGCGTCAAACTTGGCGGATTATAGTGCACACCCTAAAGTAAAACAACAAATAATAAATACTGGCTGCGTGCGAGTCGGTCACACATTTCTGTTTCCCACAAGTTAAGCAACGTCGGGCGCGGTTGATACTTGGATGGATGACAGCCTGGGCGTGATATTCTGTATTTGCACTACTTTTTGTATTTTGTGACGGTACAGAACCCTCAGTGCACGAGCCCGACTCGCACTTGGCCAGTTTATTTATTTTCATGGATGGAATTATGGATAACATTCCAATTAATGAGATACTTAGATAAAACTCTTTATTATTTAAACACTGTTTTAAACTATCACGGTCGATCACTAAAGTTAAATGATTATTTACGGGATATTTACCGTGGTAAGGTTGTTCTCTATTCTATCTTTATTATTTACAGTACACATATCACACACGATAAATCAGACTTCAAAAAAAGATTATTTTGTTTTATTTGAACAAAGTCACGCTGATGATGATTTATGATGATATATTTTCTTTGATTTAAGTACATTTAAGTGTGTTTATTAGACCCTGAACAGCTGCAGCTGCTCAAAAATATCATTTTTCCCTTTCTGATATTGGATTCGGCATTGAAATGACTGGAACAAATTCTACTATGTTTTCCTGGCACCCAATTTTCAAAACCAGTAGCACTGATCCATTTTATTCGTAAGCCAGGATCAGTTGGAAACCTGCAGAACGAATAATTTATGTTAATTGTGGTGGGTAATTTCATTTATAAACTGGCAACATTGATTGTTATTCTTCTCAGTTAATATTTTGATAAAACTCATAGGAAATACCACAAATCGACCAAAAAACGGACTAATTATGAATAAAATATTTACGCATTGATATCCTGAATTTATTTAGGTGATCATTACAAGCTCTATATGTTTACTTACGTGTGAAATGATATTTCATAGTTTTTTCTCTCACTGCGGTACTTGCAGCCCAAAATGATACAACCAACCATTGTAAACGTTTGTTTTACAATTATTTCTCAGACGAAACACGCATTTATCACATAAAATCACCAAAAAAATGCAATAAACAATATTCAGACCCGATTTGTTTGGCACAGAACCGTCAGATTTTGACATTTCTGGTCCAAAAAACAGGCCACGCCGATAAGGACAAAAAAGTCTAGTTATGTCCTTTTTGTACTTGTGCTGAGCCATATCAATTTGTCTCTTTCACTGAAATATATTGCCGATCTGGTTGTGTATATCTGTGTTGAAGCTGGATCGAACTGGGTGCTGTCATATTGTAAAACGCACATCATACCTTATGTTATCTTTGATCATACCGTTCGCCCACCATTGCTCTGAAATATTTCATGCAATATTCAATTTCGTGCCTACCTGAAAATATGAAGGGTTTAAAAAAAATGAGATAACGAGGGACACGAGGGTACAGTTTGGGGGAACTAAAATATGTAACTTACATATAGCGGGGTGGGTTTCCCGTGTGGGGAGGCGACGGTGCAGCGCGGTAACGACTCCCACACTCGCGGCGCGTTCGACTGCAGCCCGAGGGCGCTGCACTCATCTACACAATGGTTACATATTCAGTTACTTTCCGTGTACGGACTATATAAACTTATTTATTTAAGTCCACCTACACTGTATACATCAATCAATTAACAAAAAGTTTAGCACAAACAACAATACAACTAAATGTCACAATAATTAAAGGCCACATCGCTCGAAGAACTTACATCCGATGGTGAAGAAAGGTTCTTGAGTGGAGACCACGATCCAGAAGACGCAGTGTATGTAGGCCTCCCACTAGATGGACCGACGACATTGTGATAGTTGCGGGCATCCAGTGGATGCAGATGGCAGGATGTCGTTCAGTGTGGAAGTTAGAGGGGGAGGCCTATGTTCAGCAGTGGACGTCTTCTGGCTGATGATGATGATGACCCATTCGTTTAGATTTTCATCATCTCGTTTGCAGTTGTGTGCCGCTCAATATTGAAGTGTACATTTGTAGAACTAGTAAGAATATGTCAGTGTGTGCAATACGTGTTTACCTCGCCCCCTTCAGTTTTTGGCAGACTTTTCTCGGTACTAGGTCGAGTTTTTTTAAGGCAGATCCAAACTATATTATTGATTATTGTCAAAGGAGAGCCATAGAGTCCTAAAGGGTCAGCAACATTTGTGATGCCTCTGGTGTTACCATCAGGCTGCCTGTCTGCTTGTTTGCCACCCATGGCATAAATAATTATCAATATAGAAAACAGACTTCATCAGAACTGGACCAAATTGAAATGAGACCACACGCCAAGCACCAGCATTCAAATAAAAAAAGAATCATCAAAATCGGTTCACCCAGTCAAAATTGTTGAGGTAACAAACATAATTCGGTAGTGGCAGGACTATTTTGCAGGGGTCCGCTTGAAGAAGTACCACACCTTTGCCAGTTACTCGACTGCCAAGCAGTAGTGTGTAAACACTACTGTGTTCCGGATTGAAGGGCAATGTTTCCAGCCAAATTACAGGGCACACAGAGATTTGACATCTTATATCTCGGGGTGACGAGCGCAGTGCATTGCCATCCAGGGTTTTGAACTGTTGAAGTTCAAAATTCTGAGTGGCGTTGTGCTGTTATGGGCAAGCGTGAAGAGCCGTCAGGCGAGCGACTTCGCTGGTCTCGTCACTCAGTACCAAAAAAAATATACCGTCGAATTGATAACCTCCTCCTTTTTAGAAGCCAGTTTAAAAACATTCTGTCTGCATAGTTAGTTGTGTTACCGAGTAGGTCATGCCGCGGAGGATGCTGGTTGAGACGCGCCAGCAGCCGAGACAGGGCGTCCCCGCCGCGCCCGCACGCGCGCCACACCACCACCAGCTTGCGGAGCACCGCCAGCGCCACGGGGTCCGACCATATCTCGTACCTACACAACAAACATTTATAAAATACTGGCTGCGCCCCGCGGTTTACCCGCGTGGTGATGAAAATCGGTGATGATGAAAAATAGCCTATGTGTTAAACCAGGACATGAGCTATGTATGTTCCAAATTTCTTCCAAATCCATCCAGCCGTTTCTGCGTTATTGAGTAACAAACATCCATCCATCCAAACTTTCACATATATGATATTAGTGTGATTGTGTTTTTTTTTTACTTCGAACGCGTAGAATTTCATATACGCATTCAGCTATCAAATCCTTTCTTAGCGGATCTCTGCACCCCATAAGTTTTCAGGTTTTGTACTTTTGCTACTCACTATCAGGGGGACGAGCTGCTCGCGGAGTCACTACTGGCACTCACTAGTCAGGCAGACCTGCTTGCAGTCACTTCTACAAATGTTGCTACACCCTAGATGAATTATTCAATGATAATTTGAACGATGTATGAGTAGACCGTTCCATTCTTTCTTTTGCCGTACCCTAACAGATCATATGTAGGTACTACATGTAATTTAAGATGTACAAAAACATATTATTTAAGGTCTGTCAGTACACACACACACATGATACACATTCACACATGACTATAACACAGGGGTTCTTCAAAAGTGCTGTTAATAGTCTTTAAGAGTCGGCAATATATCTGTGATGCCCCCGGTGTTGCAGGTATCTATAGGCGACAGTGATCGCTTACCATCAGGCGGCCCGTTAGTTTGTTAGCTACGTATGGCATAAAAAGAACTTGCATACATATATACTTTTTTGACAGCCCCGTTAGCTCAGTTGGCAGTGTACCTGCCTTCTGTGCTTGGGGCGTGGGTTCAATTCCTACCTAGGACAAACATTTGTGTGATGAACGTTTGTGTTTGTTCTATTTCTGGGTGTTAATATCTATTTAAGTATGTATTTAAAAATATATATGTATGTATATCAGTCTCTGGCAGCCATATTACAAGCTTTGCTTAGTTTGGGGTCAGATTACCATGTGTGCAATAATGTCCCAGATATTTATACTTTCTACGCTGGTGCAACGACCCGAAGTGGGCTTTGGTCCCATCGATCCCAGTTTCGCGACTCTACGACATGTTTCCAGGGATATCTAGCTGGTGGTCCGCGGGAACAGCGAGTTACGCCTTCTCATCATCCCCCATAGTCAGCAGGTGGGCTGTCCAACGGTGCAGGTGTATAATACAAGTGTGGCATGTACCCGTGTGAGTGATGTTGTGCGAGCTGCGCTGCGCAGGTGAGCGCTATGTCCCGTGCACGCTGGAGCCCGAGCCGCAGCGGCGCCAGGGGCAGCGCTTCCGAGATCAGTTCCGGCTTCGCTTCTAACGCCAACAGGTTCTAATAAATATAACAATACTAATTTTTACTGACGAAAAGAAAGAGTTTTGCGCCGACATATTAGTTACATTAGTTTATGGTTTTGGAACATATTTTTTTTATTGAAAAAAATATTTATCAAACTAACTTTTATGAAATTAGTGATCGGAACGGTGCGCTGATCAAAATGAGCCCAAACACTGCCAGTCTACTATTATCCATCGAGGAGTGTCGTTGTCCACCGTCACCATCATCAAATCAGCTTGCTGTCACCATCATATTGTATTGTCATCGGAACTTGACAAGTATGACAAATATCAGCTCAATCGAACACCGGGAAGTGGATCAAATTTTAACTCTCACCTCTACCAAATAAAAGTGTCAACGCAAAATAGCAATGTAGCTACAGGAATTTGAGTCGTTGGTTTACATTTATCGTCACTCCATAGTGTCAGGGTTGTCCGTGTACAATGGGAAGTGTATGCGTACCTTGTCATCGTCGTCTTCAATAGGCGGCGCGTCGGACCGCTCGTCCCGCAGCGCAGCGCTACACGCGGCTAGGGTCGCGAAACACATTTGGACGCATGTTAGAGAGGACGCGCTCGCTTGGAGAGACGGGGACAGCCTGGAAACATTATCATCTTTATCGCATTCCATTTGCACACTGTACTCAGGCCTACTCTCAGAGAGAGAACACCAAACATCACAAGAAAAACAAAAAGACGTATAGAATGAATAAGCTGGACAGAAATAATCAAACCAGGACTTGTTAGGTATTGTCGATGAGAAAAGAAGTCTACTAGCAAGTATGGAGACTAGTAAAAGCAATATTGGTCACCTTGTACGACATGACAGATTAATGAAAACTATGATAGAAGGAACGGTAGATCGAAAGAGTAAACCGGGAAGACCAAGTAGAGTATTCTTAGGCGAAATAAAAGAGAAGGCAAATGTCGTGTCGTACACGGACGTGAAAATTCTGGCAGAAGACCGTCAAGCCTGGAAGTTACTCCACCAACTATGCTCTTAAATATTGAATGAATGAAGGTGAGCAGCTTAAGCTGATGAGCCTATATCCTACAGTGTTGAAATTAAGTCATCATCATAATTACAGCCATAGGACGTCCACTGCTGGAAATAGGCCTCCCCCATCGATCTCCAAAAGGGACGGTTGTAAGCGGCCTGCATCCAGCGTTTCCCTCGCTCTCTTTTAGGTCGTCTGTCCATCTTGTGGGTGGACGTCCTACGCTGCGCTTACCGGTCCGTGATCTCCATTCGAGAACCTTTATGCCCCATCGACCATCTGTTGTGCGTGCTATCTGCCCTGCCCACTGCCACTTCAACTTTCCAATCCGGTGGGTTATGTAACTTTCGTTCGTATCTCCTTATTTCTGATTCGATGATATATAAACACAAATTAAGCATTCATCTTTTAAGACAATTTTCTCCGATCTTATTTATCTGTAGTTTGTTTTGAAATGCATATATATATTATATTGAAGTGAATGTGAAGATTGGAAGAGAAAAATATGCAAACAAGAAAATAGTAGAGAATATTGAAGATAAAGCACAAAGCACTGACCTGCACAGAGCTATTTTGAGTTTAAGACAGCTGTGGTAGTAGTACTGCTGGAAGGCAGGCGCCTGACGCTGGAACGTCTCTGTTAACCTGGGAGGACAGTACATCATTATAATATACAGGTGCGTTCCGATTCCTTCCCAGCATGTTCAGACTTGGAAGACGTTGACAGAATAGACCAAATCCTTCCAAACGTAGGAAAACGGTCTATTTGAACATGATATTTAAAACTGGATATTATATCAGCACTCAAAAATGTTCCCATCAAAGGTAGAAATAAAAACCGGCGAAGTGCGAGGTTGGGCGCGCGCACCGAGGGTTCCGTACCACGTAACTTGTTAGCTACTAAAGTAGAAAAAAGTTGTGCAAATAGACAATGGCCCATCAACGCCCAGGCGTTCCACCTATCCAAGTACATTTAGGCTAAGTTACTAGTGACCCACTCGCCTCGGCTTCGCACGGGTATAAGTTTTATTATTATAATAATAAAAACGTTTATTGATATTCATTAAAGGACTATAGGTACATAAAAATCTTAAAAGGTAGTTATATATATGTATACAAATGTTGTGAAAGAGAGGTGAAAATAATCAAACAATTATGTACCTTAGTGGAACACTGTCCCCCACACTAGGATAACCTGTGTCGTGAGGTCACAGTTTTCAACTCTGGGCATGATTGTCTTCCCCGCAGAGGTGAACTTAAACTAGGTTTTTCATAACAGCGGTGTTAATAAAATTAATCATACTAGGCGCGTTGGCGAAGAATGTAAAAGTGACAGTACTAATATTTACTTACATATACAATAGAGCCTTTTGGTAAATTACTAATATTCTTTGTCAATCAAGTTTATGTGGGTGTGTTTTGCCTGAGTAGGTGGTTTTATAAAGGTGGATGGTGTACGTGTGCGTGTTAATGTGAGTGAGTGTATCTGTCAGTTTGAGTGTGTTTAGTGTCGAGTGTTGGTTGTTTGGGTGGTATTTTGCTGTGATTGTTTCAGTAATCAATCATCTGGTACTTCTAATATTTAAGGTTAAGTTTATTTATTATACTATTCTAGAATGTACAACATAGCGTATGAGTAAACCTGGTCATAGCTAAGCATATTCGTGAAAACCACATTTAAATCATTTCAGTAGTTTAGGAGATGTGCGTCCACAAACAAACAGACAAAAATTCGAAAAACTGTCTTAACATGTTCAGCTGCTTATTTTAGACGCGTGTGTGATTTTTATTTGATATCTCGCTATAACAGTTTTTTATCTCTACGTTTTTATTATATGTATAGATAGAAGATATATTTTCAGTTTTCGTTAATTTTGTACTTCTATTTTATTCGTTACTTAAAACCTTATGAATTTAAATTACTGAAATTCTGGTAACGTTAAATGGCCCCTATACCCAGCAGAGGGTCACTCAGGGCAGATGATCATGCCACATATGTTAAAGTAGAGCTCACCTCTCGTAGAGCGGCTCTATGATGTTCTGTTTGAGCGTCATCAGTATGTCGAGACAGTCGTACCCGGACACCATGGAGTATTCTAGAAGCGTCGTCGCGTGCTGGATGGACATCGGTGTCGCTGGAACAACACGTCATACATTACTAGATATACAGCCATATAAGAGTGCTGGTGGACGGACGGTACCATGATCAAATTTCTATGGGACCAATCTGAAAATATAATATCATGTCAAATAAAAATAAAACTGGCCAAGTGAATCTATAAAAACGGCAAAAACAACATGTTTGTTGTAAGGGAGCCCCCCTTATTTTTTTTTATTTTTTTTTATTGAATAATATAACTTAATATTCTGTGAATATTTCAAGCATTTACCTGTTGCCGTTATCAATGTAAAGCAAAAAAGAGCAAAAAAAACACATTTGTTGTATGGGAGCCCCCTTAAATATTTATTTTATACTGTATTTTAGTATTTGTTGTTATAGCGGCAACAGAAATCATCTGTGAAAATTTCAACTGTCTAACTATCACGGTTCATGAGATACAGCCTGGTGACAGACGGACGGACAGCGGAGTCTTAGTAATAGGATTCTTTTTTATCCTTTGGGTACGGAACCCTAAAATCTAAATCGATTTATAAATGACGGAGTTCTGATGTAACCAACGTATGAATAGTGACAGTATTTAGTGTATCCTTGTATTCTGTTTAGTTTAATTAAGAGGGTAGAGTTAGAATACCATCTTTGGAACGGAGCACCCAAGTATCATCTTGAGCCACTTGATGCATTACAGCGTAGAGCTAACAAAATTAAATAAATAAATAAATAAATAAATTCCCAGATATTTACTATTGCACACATGGTCATCTGACTCCAAACTAAGCAAAGCTTGTAATATGGCAGCCAGAAACTGATATACATACATATATATTTTTAAATAAATACTTAAATAGATATTAACACCCAGACATAGAACAAACACAAATGTTCATCACACAAATGTTTGTCCTATATGGGAATCGAACCCACACCCCCAAGCGCAGGAAGTAGGTTCACTACCAACTGAGCCACCGGGGCAGTCAATTGTCGACGATCCCAAGCTCTCTGAACACCTAGAGCCGCTCAGCATGCGCAGAGACGTTGGCTCTCTTTGTGTCTTTTATTGCATTTACAACGGGGAATGTTCTGAAGAACTGTTCGATCTGATGCCGGCATCGCGGTTTTATCATCGCACCAGCCGCCACCGCCTGAAAGTTCATCCACATATCATAGATCGGTGGAAATCACACACCGTTCGATTCACACGATCTTTCTTGCCTCATACTTACAAAATGTGAAATGAGCTACCTTCCGCGGTGTTACAACATGGGGTTCTTCAAAGGCTGAGTTAATAGAGCCTTAAAGGGTCGGCAACGGATTTGTGATGCCTCTGGTGTTACAAGTATCCATAGCCGATGATGACTGCTTACTATCAGGCAGCCCGTCTGCTTTGCCACCTATGGCATAAAGAAGAAACTCACGTATATCTCCCCAGGGCTGCGGCAGTCTGTACACGTGTAGCTGCGCGTGAGTGTCCACGCACACTACCACGCCGCCCAGCGCGGAGAGCTCCACGTGGGACACAGTGGCGCACGGAGCACCAGACTGTGGACATCAACAATTATCATTTATTTTGTACAGGCTTTTATTCATCTTGCCCTGTAAAAAAAAATACAGAGACATTATTGCACACACGGTCATCTGACCCCAAAGTAAGCAAAGCTTGTAATATGGCTGCCAGAGACTGATATACGTACATATATATTTTTAAACACATACTTATATAAGATACTAGTAACCGGCCCCGGCTTCGCACGGGTGCAATGCTGATAATATATATACTATACAGAATGTCTTTATATATATACAACGTACCCCGGCCGGTGCCGCCACACTGTCCCTGCATTTTACATTTGTAATATCTTCGAAAATATTTAAATTACATGCTGTAAAGTATCATATTGATCTATATTAAATGCCACTGCAATGTATATTTCAAATTTCATCCAAATCAATCCAGCCATTTCTGCGTGATTGAGTAACAAACATCCACCCATATATACATCCAAACTTTCACATATATGATATTAGTGAGATTAGTGTGTAATATTTTTTTTGAGAAACGTATGGCCTTCTGTGCTGAAAGTTGGTACTTTTAAGTGAAGATAATTTTGTACTACAAGGCTTTTTTTTTCATATATGTACTTGACATTTGTACGGTACCTTACCATGAGAGTGTCACGACACGCACTTGTTTTTTTCTTTCTTTTTTCTTAAGTTTCGTTTCTAGATTTCTGCTATCTATTAAAATAAAGTACTCACAGGTAAACCACCAGGGCCGTATTTAGGCTTTTTGGGGGGCGATGAAGCAGCCGCGGGGGCTTCAGGGGCCAGTCCAGGGGTGCCTGACGTCACCACCTGACGACTGCACAGCTGGAATAATAAAAACAATTATTCAGGGGTGTGTTTCCACTGAGGCAGAGACCAGAGGAGATGAGCGGAGTAGAACTGTGAAGAACCATAAATAAAATCGGCCAAGTGCGAGTCAGACTCGCGCACGAAGGGTTCCGTACTATCTACACTAATATTATAAAGAGGAAAGATTTGTACCTATTTTTGTATGTTTGTATGTTTGTAATGAATAGGCTCCGAAACTACTGAACCGATTTGAAAAATTCTTTCACTGTTGGGAAGCTACACTATCCCCGGGTGACATAGGCTATATTATATTTTGTAGCGAGGCCGAAGGCCGAGCTTACACTCGTGCGAAGCCGGGGCGGACGGCTAGTTATCTATAAAAACGGCAAAAAAAAAATACGTTTGTTGTATGGGAGCCCCCATAAATATTTATTTTATTCCTTTTTTTGTATTTGTTGTTATAACGGCAACAGAAATACATCATCTGTGAAAATTTCAACTTTCTAACTATCACGGTTCATGAGATACAGCCTGGTGACAGACGGACAGATAGACAGACGGACAGCGGAGCCTTAGTAAAGGGGTCCCGTTGTACCCTTTGGATACGGAACCCTAAAAAGTCAATGACATCAATATTAATATACTAGAAATTTACGAATTATTGCCAAATTAAAAAAAAAGAAAATTTTGTTTTATATTAAGTTTTTTGTTGTAGTACGTAACCCTCAGTGCTCGAGCCCACCTCGCACTTTTTTTATGCCATAGGTGGCAAACAAGCAGATGGGCCGCCTGATGGTAAGCGATCACCGTCGCCTATGGATACCTGCAACACCAGGGGCATCACAGATACGTTGCCGACCCTTAAAGACTCTATTAACAACCCTTTTGAAGAACTCATGTTAAAGCTACTCGAAAATGCCGTAGGAGCTCATTCCACATATTGCAGGGTTTGGGTCTTCATACTGACCACGTGATGAGTGTCCCTGGCCAGGAGATGGAGCGCCCGCGGGGTGGCGAGCACGGCGTGCGGAGCGCCCAGCGGCAGCTTGCTGCTTGCGACACACACTCCCATCTCACCTTCCAGCGGCCACACGGCTGTCTTTTGCCACACCTGGAACCACAGGACCATTTAAGAGCCTGTTTCTCGCTCGCGTGATTCAACATTTTTGAAGATATATATTTTCCAACCGATGGGCCAGGGTCGTCACACAGTGGGTGCCTGATGGACGACGCAGTCAAGGAAGGCCTAGGAAACACTGGCGTAACAAAAAATTAATATATTAATAAATAAATAATAAATGAATTAATTTTTAATTATTTTTTAAAATAATAAGTTATCTCAAAAGTCTCAATTTTTTATAAAATAATTAACAATAATTTAATTAAAAATACTAGCGGCCACATGTTGATTGGCACCCTGGTTGATATATATTCTCCTAATCATAAATATGCGTAAAAATTTGGTTTTAAGCAAAAACTCGATGACCGCACTAATTCTGCAGCCGGATCTCGTAGTAATCCCATCGCCGATGTAACGACGGCGCTGGGCTCCTCAGATCCGACTGCTCTTAGCAACAGGAACTATTCTGTATGGGCGCCAGTTACCACACAAACATTTACACACCGATCCCGCCGGCGAGCTCGAAGACTCCCAGGATCTGTCAGAAAGATTGGTTAGATTCTCTCCAAATAACACAACCTACTAGGGCTCCAGTGTATACCCCTTGTAGGGTGCCAGGTCAAGTCTGATTCCCCCACTCCCAGCGACAGCCCAAGCCGAGGTTTGTACCTTCGAGGTGCCCTTGACAACGCCCAAAAACAAGTCAGGCCCAACACTATCTGCTTTTAGCAAGCCCAGTCAAGCTGCTGAGATATCTGAGAGCGACAGCATATCTACACTAATATTATAAAGAGGAAAGATTTGTACCTATTTTTGTATGTTTGTAATGAATAGGCTCCGAAACTACTGAACCGATTTGAAAAATTCTTTCACTGTTGAGAAGCTACACTATCCCCGGGTGACATAGGCTATATTATATTTTGTAGCGAGGCCGAAGGCCGAGCTTACACCCGTGCGAAGCCGGGGCGGACGGCTAGTTTATTAATAAATTTATGATGTTTTTCATATGGTATAGTATTATTAACAAAGGGGAAAAACAGTAAATAACCTTTTTTTAATAATAAGAACAAAATGTGTAAAAACAGTGTCAGTTTTCATAATAAAATAACTCACGACGGTATTGAAGTTTTCGGAGCCGGGTTTCTGCCCTCCCCCCGGAGTGGTGCTGCCTTGTAGAGGTCCTGATAAACAACATTGCCTTTATTATTGACTTGTAATTATGGAGTTGATAATAAAGTATTGTATTGACATTCTGATATTTCCGACCAGTTTCGTGCAACATCTCACAAATATAATAATGTTAAGGCGATCTTACAGTCAAAAAGGCTTCACAGAACATTTTTATAAGATAATGTATTCATTTTGAAGCAGTAAAAAAATTATGTGTTAATCTTGATCATATTTCTGAGTGGACCATTGGATCCAAAACACGATTCCGATAAATTTTCTCGATAGAAAAAAATCATGAAATAACCTCTAAGCTTGAAATTTGCCTAAACGCATACAATTTTATCTCGATAATTTATAAACAAATCTTGACAAAATTTACAAGATTGATGGTAAATATTGTGACAAATAGCATCATTGTTTTTGTTTATCGATAAAAATTCGATTTTTTAAACTATTATTTAATTTAATCATAACTTGGCTCGAACGCGTCGAACGAAACGTCGTGCCTCCGCGGCGTCTTTTCACTTCTCTTTTATTTTTACGCGATGTGACAGAGACCGCTGAGGCGCGCTGCTAGGCGGACGTGTGTCGCTTTGTTCCGCTGACCGCTCAAAAATATAATCTCAACTTTATGACACAAAAACACCTTGATGGAAGTTGTAAAGTAAGTAACTACCTTATCTGCAACGTTTTCTTGGATTATAAGTACTAAAAAGGCAGGTGAATGAAAATTACATTTTGTAACGATTTGTTTGTATATATTATTTTATGAAGCATAATTTCACCACAATCGTCATAGTCCAGTTGGCCGAACGGTTTGACGTATTGGATAAGTTCTTTGCGACTGAGTAAGCGCCGGGTTCAAATCTCACGTTTACTATTTTCTTTTTGTTATTTTTCTAATGTTTTTGAAATAATTCGTCGTGTCCGTGTGTGCGTGCGTGCGTGTGTGTGTATGTGTGTGTGTAATGTTCTTTATAACTCGAAAACCGCAGGACTTATTTTGATGGGATTTTCACTTTCAGATAGCTGATGTTATGACGAGTTTTTTTTTTTTTGGCAACTTTTCATCATCATCATCATCACATTTTTTTTCATTACTACGCAGGTGAACGCGCGGGGCACAATTAGTCTACTATAGAGGTTAGGAAGTTCTAAATAGCTTGGGATGGACAGACAGACAGACGGATGGACGAACGAACTTATATGGGTCCCGGTTTAACCCTTTGGATACGGAACCCTAAAAAATAGGTACAGTTCGCGCAAAACTTTATGAGCTCTCGGAACACGCACGCTAGTGGCTGCGCAGTACGCATATTATTAGGTATCCGAGGGACGGGACAGGGCGTCGGGGAGGGCACCGGCCCCCGCGCCCCGCGCCGTATCACCGTGCGCCGTGCCTTAGTGTGAGTGCTACGTTCGTACACAACACTTGCGCGCGTTGTAGACGAAAGTACAGTCGAGTGCAACAATTCATTTTCATTGCTATTGTAAATTTTTGTTACTGTTATTTGTTTTCGTTATTTTTATTTGTTTCTGTTATTGTTGTTGTTAAGTTTTGTCACCGTTATATTGTATTTGTTATTTGTTTGTTCTATTACTGTGGTTTCTTACTGTTATCGAACTTTTTGGTTTAATTAAATATGCCTCGCGGACGCTTTAATGTGCTACGTAAAATGGTGTTTGATGTTTTCAACTTTATGAAAAAGGAAGCTGAAGACGGTCTACAGTATGACCTGAAAATGGTGCAAAAGCGAACTGCGGCAGCTACAGGTGTCTCTTTAAGTACAATAAAGAGAATTTTAGCGGCTGCAAGAGACCCAAACATGCCAAGTGTCAGTATGGCACCAGTTTTTCGTACGCCAGGCAAGAAAAGATCAGGGCAAAGGAAAATCACCGGGATCGATAGCTTTGACCTCAGTGTTATAAAAAGGTGCGTACACAACTTTCATAAAACTGAGAAAGAATTGCCAACAGTAAAATTACTTTTAAATAAACTAAGACAGGATATAAATTTAAAAGGCTCCGCCTCAAGTTTAAGAAGTATTTTGAAAGGACTTGGTTTTAAATGGAAAAGGACCGAAAATAACAGAAAACTTTTGATAGAGCACACAAACATAAGATTAAAAAGAATTGAATATTTGAGAAAACTTTCAAAATATCGTGAAGAAGGACGACCTATCATCTATACTGATGAATCATATGCAGATTCTTCACACACAAAACCAAAAGCCTGGAGTGACGGTACCACAGACGGTCTGAAAAGAAATATATCAAAAGGCCAACGCATCGTTATTGTGCACGCCGGTTCAGAAACCGGTTTGTGCCAAATGCTCTTTAATTATTTAAAGCAGGCACTAAAACGGGCGATTATCATAATAATATGAATTTCGAAAATTATTTAAAATGGGTTGATACTAAATTGATACCCAATCTCCCGCAAAAGTCAGTTGTGGTAGTCGACAATGCGTCCTACCATAATAAACTCGATGACGCAGCACCGACATCCAGTTATCGGAAGTCAGAAATGGAGGCTTGGCTGCGAGATAAGAATATAACTTTTAGCCCCTCAATGCTGAAACCTGAGCTATATAAATTAATTTGTGCAAATAAAGAAAACCACAAAAAGTATGTTGTTGACAACATATTACGCGCCCACAATCATACTGTATTACGGCTGCCACCCTATCACCCCGACCTGAACCCTATCGAAATGGCTTGGGCGGCAATTAAAAGATACGTAGCACAGAAAAATGTTACGTGGAACATTAATAATATAATGAAATTAGTTGAAGAAAAAGTGAACGCGATGGGTGAGCCGGAATGGAGCGCACTATGTATTAAAGTTAGAGGTATAGAAGAAGAATATAAAAAAAGTGACGTAGTCATCGACCAGATGACCGAACAGTTTGTGATTCACGTCAGTGAAAATGAATCTGACAGTTCAGAGACAGGGACTGAAGATTCCGATTTAGATGAGAGCTATGATAACGCTTCTTCAGATGAAGATATCCTTTCTACTAGCCGGGAAGAAATGTATATGGAAGGTGTAGCTCCGTTATAAATAAATAAATGCACAAGTTTTATATTAAAGTTTTTAATTTACTTAAATAAATACCTACCTGTTTGTTCTAATATCTTACTGCACGTAAAAAATACCTAAAATCTAAATACTTTTTGATAGGCATAAATGTACTATGTTTTTTTTTTTAATCTTACAATAATGATTGTGCGCT
Source organism: Agriopis leucophaearia (assembly GCA_949125355.1). Lineage (NCBI taxonomy): Eukaryota > Metazoa > Arthropoda > Insecta > Lepidoptera > Geometridae > Agriopis > Agriopis leucophaearia. The sequence continues at coordinate 282,523 of OX421289.1, read as the reverse complement.
CAACTGTACCACGCGCGGTTACGTACTCGGGCCTAACTTCAGAGGGCTCATAAAGTTTTGCGCGAACTGTAATTTTCATCATTATCTTCGTCCTCACCATTTTTCATCACTACGTGGGTGAAAGTTCAAATAAATCAATAAATTGGGACGGACAGACAGACAGACGGATATACAGAACGAATTTATATGGGTTCTTTTTATTTCTACGGAACCATAAAAAAGTGTTACAGTCTCTAAAAGGAGATTCGTGTGTGTGTGTGTGTGTGTGTGTGTGCGTGTGTAAAAGGTGATGATTGTGTGTATGTTTGTACGAATGAAACCTACGGGAAAAAAACGGTATTATCGCAAAATTACAAAGCCGGACCAGGGTTAAACGCAAAATGACAAATAAATAACCGGAGTCATTTTTATAAGTGATCATTTTAAGAAATAGTACTTTTTGCTCCACAAACAGAGGGATAAACTGAAAAGATACATATTTTTTTAGACTAGTAAACTAGCTAATCTTTTCAAAGTTATATAAGCAAAACAAGAAGTATAATTATCTGTCTACTTTATTATCTGTCTGCTATAAAAATTAGAATCCAAAAATATCTACACCCGATCAGATTTGAACCGTAGGCCCACGGCTCGCTAGCGCAGTGTTGAACCGCTGGGCCAACAGAGCTTTGCACTAAGGTGACGAAATTACATGTGTATAAGTAAAAAACGTCGCGCATCTGCCAGATTCACGCGGTGCGTCCCGCAGTAGGTGGGACTAGTCGGCCGCCACTTCATCTGCTTCACCCCCTCAAAAGCATAAAAGTCAGCCAGTCACGGCGCCTTAATATTTATTTAAGAATGTATTTATACTTATAATAAATTTAAAAATATATATGTATGTATATCAGTCTCTGGCAGCCATATTACAAGCTTTGCTTAGTTTAGGGTCAGACGACCGTGTGTGCAATAATTTCCCAGATATTTATTTATTTTATTTATATTTAAGGCCCTCTTTTCTCACTTTAGGCAATTTTGTTCATTCTAGTTAAATTTAGTAATTTATCTACTTCCATGGTTAGCTTAATTTTATAAAGTCAATATCATATCACTATTGAATGTTTTATTTAGGAAACACGATTAAAGACATTTCACTCGATAGTTTTTATTTTTTAAAGTAACACTGATTTTAGGTTTTATATTCATTCAAATACCTATTTACTAATTGATGTCTACAATATCTTAATATGCAGATTACGTAATTATGGAGGGAACTACATTTTACATTACACCTATACTTACAGATTACGTAATTATGGAGGGAACTACATTTTACATTACACCTATACTTACAGATTACGTAATTATGGAGGGAACTACATTTTACATTACACCTATACTTACAGATTACGCAATTATGGAGGGAACTACATTTTACATTACACCTATACTTACAGATTACGTAATTATGGAGGGAACTACATTTTACATTACACCTATACTTACAGATTACGTAATTATGGAGGGAACTACATTTTACATTACACCTATACTTTTTGAAAAATATGAAAACGTTTGGAGACACCAAATATATTTTCATTTGAATTTTTTTCATTTTTTCATATTCATTTTCATAACATCAAATTCATAATAATTGGAGATGTCAAAATCATTGGAGTTCATACATTCAGGTATAGTTAAATATGACATACCTTTAGAAAGTAGTTTATGTACAGGATGCGCCCTTTCCGTGCATTTCCACAATGTTAGGGTGGAGCCCGCTATGAAGAGAGAATCTGTGTCCTCACGCAGAGACCACGATATGGACACTGGAATGATAATATACACACATCATCAGCGTATGCTGGCCAATGCCGGATTTAGAGGTCTGGAGCCCGCGAGGCAACAAAGGAGTGGAGGCCTCCCGGTTTACTAGTGTTTACTAGACTTTTTTTAGAAGTCTCTATTGTGGGGACCCCTTTCTTGTGGAGACCTGGGGCTGTAGCTCAGGTTGCCCTCCTCTGAATCCGGCCCTGATGCTGGACACAGGTCGCTCCGAGGGTATGATACTTCATCAAGTCGAGAGCAGGGACAGACAACAATGACGGAAACATAAGTTACTCATTCCGGATCAAGCAGTATGTGTACACATTAAGATAAGTAAAATGTATATACTCTATGGCTATCACCATTTAAGATAGTTTTAATGAATTAAATTATAATGCGCTAAAATGTGAATTATTTGAAATTTTTATTGACGAGAGTTATTATAAAGTTGATGATTTTTTTAAGTTAAAACAAGTAGGAAAATATTACATAATTTAGACAGACCAGGATCATGGTGTACTCACCAGGAGTGTCTCCCCCCAGCATGTATGTGGCGGGGAGGGGCTGCAGCGCGAGGGGCGCGGGCGGCGGCGCGCGGGTGCGGGGCACGGAGCAGATGAACACGCGGACACACGCGGAGCCCGACCGCGAGCAGATACACGCTATTAGCAGGTTCCCGTCTGGAAATGACAAAGTATTGTTATTAAGGATGAAACTACAATATCACAACACCCGGCGAAATAAGAGTGGAACAGTTATGTCAGAGACTTAAAGCTGTGCTATATTTTTTGAAGAAGTTCAGCTGCTGTGTGTAGGCTGGCAACACAATACACCCCAAGCAGGATGTCAGTGCAGGTCTTATCATGGTCGAGCGGTAGCATGGGCGCTTTACGATCTGACGGCACCCGGTTCGATCATCAGCCCTGCACCGATCGCTTATTTTATACTCAAGTAAAATATGTGCAGTTTCGATACAATCTTTCAAAAATGGTGAAGGAAACATTGTGAGGAAACCGGTGTATCCAAGAACTTCAAAATTTCAAAGACATATGACCCACCAGCATGCACTGGACTAATATAGTGGCCTAATCCACTGCTAGTCCAGTGCATGCTGGTGGCTCATCGTCTTTCTCTGAGACAAGGCCCGAGTCCCAGCAATGGGAAAATGAAACGCAGAAATGATGATGATCATAATATAACAAATTTCCTGGTTGGCCAGGGTTTCTAGAGTCGAAGATCTGACTCTCGATCAGATGATGAATTTAAATAACTGCTCTGGGTGTGGGATTCTATTGTGAGTGTCTTCATGCGGTTCCATGACATCCCCGACACGGAACCCTAGTGGGGAGTGTTATTTACTTACTTTTATAAGCGATACTGGCTGCAGTGACATGGTCCCTCGTGGGGCGGAGCGCCTCGGTGGCGGTAGCCGTTGCGCCGGAGTCACGCGGCAGCAGCACCCCCACCAGCCCAGTCGCCGTCACGATACACGCGCCACTGGACGCTACGCCCCTATACAAAAGATAGGAAAGTCTGAATACTGACATTCTGGTCAGTATTCAGATGGGTTTGCGAATGGCGTTTACATCTGATCACTATGGTCAGTATCTTCACTATCTTGTCGACAAAAATACCACAGTGCCTAAATAAAAGGGTCTTTAACCAGTGTGTTGCCAGTGATGACATATGGTACTGAGATGTAGTCCCTGTTGGCAAAACTCAAAGTCACACAGCGAGCAATAGAAAGAGCTATGCTCGGAGTTTTTTTGGGCGATAAAATCGCGGGAACCCAGTGGATGCAGATGGCAGGATGTCATTCAATGTGGAGGTCTAAGGGGGAGGCCTATGTTCAGCAGTGGACGCCTTCTGTTCTGAATGACAGTGATGAGGCCTGCCTCAGTAGTGTTACACTGTGCAATTTGACATTTTTGCATTAACTTCTGATGTGCTACTGCGGATGATGGAGATTGAACTGAATTATGCGGTGTGCTAGTTGGAGCTTCAATGCAACTTAAGACAGGCCACAGAAGTGCAAAAAAAGATGAACTCACGGGGTCTATGCCAATAAAGGTCTGTCATTTACCCAAATCCTTTGAGAGTAGGTGTGGATCTGAGCATCTGAATGCGTTCTGTGATGGGCGCTTCAGGTTTCTTGTCCAGAACTATCACTCGCCGACCGTTGTGGAAGAAGGCTGCTTTTATTATGTGTTCACCTGGAAATATAGTAAGTCATAATGATCAACTTAGTATTTTAACAGAATAAGACTACCTTGCAGCCAAATGTTTTTTGTAGTAGTAGCACTCGTCTCGTCACTCAATATCATAAAAAAAAATACTGCCCTTTGGTAGTGAACCTGCCTTCTGCGTTTGGGGATGTGGCCATGTTCATGTGACCATGTAATGAACATTTTTGTTTGTTCTATATCTAATCTGTCTATTTAAGTATGTATTTAAAAATATATATGTATGTATATCAGTCTCTGGCAGTCATAGTACATAGCGGTAGCATGTGCGCTTTACAATCTGACGCATCTGATTTGATCCACGAACCTGCACCAATCACTTATTTAGTACCTAAATATAATATGTGCAGTTTGGATGCTATCACTTGACTACAGTAAAGGAAAACATCGCGAGGAAACCAGGGCCCCGATTCTACTAAACCAATTGTTTTTCAATTGTTAATGAATTGTCTCAATTTTATTTTTAGTTTTGTAACTTTATCTATACCAAAAATGTCAAAAGGGCAATTTTTGAGGCAATTCATTAACCATTTAAAAAAAATCAGATTAGTAGAATCGGGGCCCTGGTATGTTCAAGAATCTCAAAAGTTTAAAGACATCACATTCAACAACATGCAATACTCAATACTCAATAATTTATTGCATAATTATTATGAAGTTCACATACAGATGTTAGGTAGCATGTTTAAATTAGGTAATACATAATAATAACCCTGCTTGGGTATGGCAATATAGTGCGGAGCGGATCGATTTATTCCATAATTGATTTGTCTTCTAAATACTCGTTTATGCTATAATAACATTTTGCTAGCAACATGTTTTTTAGGGTTTTGTCAAATTTATTTTCATTTTCTATATCCTTTATCTGTACTGGTAGTTTATTATATATTTTGATGGCCATTGGATTTGGGCCGGAGCTATGCATTGTTAATTTAGATGTCGGTAACATTAATTTATGTTTATAGTTAGACCGTATTCGATAGTTTCGGTTTTCAACTAATTTTCTAAAAAATTGTGGGTACTTTCTAACAAATTTACAATTTTCAAATATATATAGAGAGGCGATAGTTAAAATTTTATATTGAATAAAATATGGTCTATGGAAATTTGGTATACTGATGTCTGGGAGTTTGATATTGGCGAGGATACGGATGCATTTCTTCTGAACAACAAAGAGATCTGTGGCGTCTACACTATTGCCCCAGAGGATGATGCCATAGCTGAGCCACGAAAATGCGTATGCGTAGTAGGCTGTTAAAGCTGTGTCTAAGTTAGTAGCACGGCGTAGTTCCCTAAGTGCGTATGTGAAACTTGACAATTTAGCTTTTATTTTTTTTATGTGACTTTTCCAATTTACATGCGTATCAATGTCTATGCCTAGTAAATTAGCTGCGTCTACACATTCTAATTTAATATTATTATATGAAAAGTTGATGTCAAGAGGGGCTTTTTGATGGGGTCTAAATTGTATAATTGCTGTTTTTGAGAAGTTTAAGTCAAGGTTGTGGTCGGTCATCCAATTAATTATATTATTAAATATGTCAGTGAGTTTTTTATTCAAATTATTATTTCTATTACACGATGTCAAGATAGAGATATCATCTGCAAAAAGTACACAGGGTTCATTTATTATTTTCGGAAGGTCGTTAATATAAATTAAAAATAAGATGCATGCAGCGACGCTTCCTTGGGGAATTGAATTATTAATTGGCGTTGGGGTTGATCTAGCTATATCTATCATACCAGTGTTAGGGTCAAAATTTTCAATTTCTACACACTGTTCGCGATTTTTTAGATAAGAGCTGAACCATTGGTGTGCTATACCGCGTATGCCTATACCATATAATTTATCTAAAAGTATGTCGTACTGAACTTTATCATATGCTTTCGTCATATCTAAAAGGATGCCAATTGCGTATTTTTTATCATTTATGGTGTTCAAAATTTCGTTAATTAATTTATATACTGCCAAAATAGTTGAGCGGTTTTTTCTAAATCCATTTTGAGAGTCATCGAGGATTTCAAATTTTTCGCAAAAAGAGTTAAGACGCGTTAGCATTACCTTTTCAAAAATCTTTGAAGAGGTAGGTAGGAGTGCTATTGGCCTGTAATTACTAGGTTCTAATTTGGAAGATTTTTTATGGATTGGTTTAACTAGAGCTTTTTTCAAATGATCTGGGAACGAACCCTCTGTGAAGGATTGGTTGATCAGCAAGTAATACGGTAAAGTTAGTTCTTCAGCGCAGTATTTTATTAGGATTGGGGGTAATTCGTCAACTCCGTAACTATATTTGCTTTTCAAGTTTTTGATTATTAAATATATTTCGCGCGGCTCAGCAGGACTTAAAAACATCGAGTTACTAATGGGCTGGAGTAGCGACCGGCCACGCGCTGCCGGCCCCCCTCCACCTACACTTCCTACCGATGCGAAGTACTCATTGAACGCATCTGCTACTTGTTGTGGTTCTGAAATTATTTTGTTATTTATTTTTAGTTTAATGTTATTTTTATGCTTTTTTATGTTTTTATTTGTACGTTCTTTTATTATTTTCCACATTGTCTTAGTTTTATTATCCGAAGTTTTCATTCTGCGTATATATTCGTTTCTTTTTGATTTGGTTACTGTCTTTTTTAGCAATTTCACATATGATTTATAGTGGCTAGTTAATATAGGATGTTTACAGTATGTTACAAGAGGTTTCAAAAGCCGCTTGTTCCTACAAGAAGTTTTTATACCTCGGGTTAACCAATTATATTTTTTGTTTACATTCAGTTTTATTATTATTTTAGGCATACAGCGGTTTAAGATTTCGGATAGTGTATTATTGAATATTTTGTAATTGTCGTTTACCGTTTTTGTTGTATTAATATTCAAAATCTCGGTCCAGTTTATTTTTTTTAGTTCATTTTTAAAACTGTTCATATTTTGTTTGTTGAATAGTCTTTTTTTGGTTTTCCATACCATGAGTTGGTTTTTGAAATCCAGCCCATCTTTAATATGTATATTAATGCCTAAATGATCTGAAAATCCGAAATCTTGTACTGAAACATTTATTTTATTTTTATTAGAGTTAGAAAAAACAAGGTCCAAACAAGAAGCCGAAGTACAGGTGATACGAGTAGGTTTATTTACAAATTGATTGAAATTATATTCTCGCATTAAGTCAAGTAATGAAATCGATTCTTTAGTGTTCTCCATTATATTTATATTAAAGTCTCCGACGATTATCATGTCTATTGAATTATATTTTTTTAATAAATGTTTTAATAATATATTAAGCTGAGTATAGAATAAATCGCTCCGCTTGTCATTCCAATATATAGTTACTAGTAAAACATCGATTTTATGAATTAATATGGCACTAATTTCTATACAATATTCAATTGTCAGAGCCGTTATGTCCTTTATCTCTGTATACTCGAAGTCGTCACGTAATAGAATACAAGTTCCTCCCCCCCTTCGCTGTTGCCTACAGAATGCAGATGCTATATTGTAACCAGTAAAGTCGATCAGTTGTAGTTTTTCTTGGGATAGCCATGTTTCTGTGACACAAAGTGCATGTATTGTTGAATAGTTATCTTGCAAAAAAGCTCGTACTGTGTCACGTTTTCCGTAGATACTTTGCATATTTTGAGATAAAATATTAAAATCAGTGTGTTTAATCACGAAAATTACAGTTTTTTTGTTGATGAGCACGTGGTTGTGTGAGTGTTTGTGTGACAGTCTGGTTACTGTCTCTGGAACCATACGGGCCAGGCGACTTGTTTTGTGTTTGTCGCGCTGGTTGCAATGAGGTCTGGTTATGCAGGTATGCGTGTGTGATGGTACCGTCTATTATAAGTTTATTATTTCTAATGACGGCGTGACGACCGTCTAGGCGAGCTGCACGAAGATGTACTTGCAGCTTCTTTCTGTGTTGTAGGGCTGTGTCGTCGAGGTATTCCGATATAGACAATCCTGTATTTCTAAAAAACTGGCCATTTTGCAGTAGGTATCTCGCCATCTTTTTGCTTATTAACTCAACTACTATGGGTCTACGTTGTTGGTTTTTCCTTCCAATTCTAGTTAATTCCTCAACGTAGCCTGTAAGGTCTACATTAAGTATATCTTGAAAAACGTTAATTATCTTGTGGTGGAGTTCTATTTCTGTTTCTTGTTCGTATTCAGATAGACCGTATAATACAAATTTCTTCGAGTTATCTGTATGATATTGTTGTGTGCTTTTTGAACTAGAAATTAACTGTTTCGTTTCTTCTTTTAATTTCGTATTTTCGGTTTCCAATTTTTGAATAGTTTTAGTTAGTATTAATATTTGATTTTTGATGATTGATTGCTCGCTTGTTAATGTATCTGTCTTTTTTTCTACTTCTTTCCTTAATTTATCTGATTTTTGTTCAATTATTAAATCTATTGTGCTTCTGATCTCGCTTAATATAGATTTTTTATTTTCTTCGAGTTTCTTATCTAGAAGTAGGCTAATCTTTTCTAACATTGAGTTTTCGTCTCGCGCAGTGTGTGTCGAGTTGGTAGGTGAATGATCATATTTTGTTGACATGTCTTGTTTATTCTGATCCCCAAGTAAAGAATCGTCGGCAGACATTGTAGTGTCGTTTAAGCCCAGAGATTGTTTCCTCACGGGCGTGTCATCATTCCTATTTCGCCTGTAGGTGACATTTTGGCAAGATGGGCATCGCCACGACTTTTTTAGTTCGAACACATTATCTAAGTAGTATGCTGAAGTTATATTAAGACATGCGTAGTGATACTTCATCAAGCAGCTAGTGCATGTTAGTATTTCTGTTTCATATTTTATGGATTTCTTGCAAGCGCTGCAGTTCATTTTTACCGGAATGCTCAAAATGATTTAAATTAAAAAACTACTTATCGTGTTAGCGGCCTTTCCAATACTCGTAGCTCGTAACTCCAAGCGTTACGGTTCAAAATGGAACGTAGCGGTCGATCAGCTGGCCGTTCACTTATTGGCAGATTTGAATTAGCGTCTAGTTATTTTGTTAACACTTGTAAAATCACAGAATTTGAATAGTTTTTACGGAATTTTAGATAATTAAGCTCCAAACTCACAGGGCTTCACACTTATCCTATTTTACGACGCGGATGGGTAATTTTTACCAGTTATTATAATTTTTGATACAGAGGTACGTGATATGTGACAGTTTGCGATCACTGTTTGCGCAGTGCGCAGTTTGCGGCACTGGGCCAGCATGGTGGATTAGGGCCCATCCTCTCTCTCTAAGTCGCCTATGTCCCAGCTGTGGGAACATGATAGATTCTTAATGATGATGAAAGTCTTACCAGGGAAAGATGCACTGTACAAACATTGCCAGTCATTCAGCAGGTAATCTCTCTGGGCCCACACCGACACCTCCCCCACTGATGTCGCTATCAGCAGCTGTTTGCCTTCTATGTCCCATTCCAACGCTGACACCTGAAACATTCATTATAACTCGTTATAGGTCTTAGAAGTCAGATAGGAGTAATAACTGCTAATATTCTCAGTTAAACCAATCTCGATGAAGTTAGGAAAGAAAATAGTGTGCATCTTACAGTCACGCTATAGTCGGTGTACAGTACTGTATCTTCTTTTGCAGTATCAATACAGCTTTACAAAGCTTAAGTCCAACCTCAGATGGAGTACTGCTCTCATCTTTGGAATGGAGCACCCAAGTATCAGCTGGAGCCACATGATGCATTACAGCGTACAGCTCAAACTCACTGAACACCTAGAGCCGCTCAGCATGCGCAGAGACGTTGGGTCTTTTTGCGTCTCTTATCGCATTTACAACGGGGAATGTTCTGGAGAACAGTTCGATCTGATGCCAGCATCGCGGTTTGATCATCGCACCAGCCGCCACCGCCTGAAAGTTCATCCGCATATCATAGAAATAGCGAGAAATTGAAATAACTTACAGGATGCGAGGTGCTGGCGACTTTATAGCTATTCCAGGGCGTGTCCAGATCGCACACATACACGTGCCCGCCCCACGTGTCTCCGTCCACGTCCGACAGCTCCGTCGGAGACGAGAACGCAATGATATTGGCTGTGGATATCGTGCAGATGGGTCGCACTGTCTCAGAGTCTGTTGAACTGAAAACACGAGGAAACGATGTCAATTTGGACGTAATTCTTGTATTTTGCTCAAGTTTGGATAAGTTTAGTAAAGAATTTAGGCAACATTTTAGCTTATTTTAGTTAGAAATACATAAGAAAATCGTGTTTACCTGTCGAAGTGTGGTGGTTCACATTTTAAAGGTTTACGCCTCATTGAGTATATCAACTCCATGGTAATTGAGTGTTTTGAATTTATACGATCTTTGTATTTATTTTCCTTTGTTTGACTATGCGTAATTTAATGTTTAAGAAGATAAACAAAAATTAATAGGAACGTAACAAAACAACAAACACACGACGCCCAGCCGACCAGCGAGTTGAGCCGACACTGACAGTCAGCGGCTCTGACACTGACAGTGACAGTCTGACATATATATTTTTTTGTTTTTTTGGACATTACGAATACTACTAAAGTCATTAAGACCATACCGCCTCGTCTTTAACTGGGCTGGTATGCGCACCGCGACAAAATTTTGTCGGCTCTTTTTATCGTGCCAAAACGAGAGATATGTATATGAAACCGTAGGCACATTATCGCGTTCTCACTTTACAAAGTGACGACAAGATTTTGTCTCGGTGCGCATACTAGCCATGCTGTATTTTACTGTCGAAAACAATCGACCGTACCGTACCGTATCTTGAGAGAGTAAGCGTACAACAAAAAATCGATGCTTGTGTTTTGAGTGCAGCTCATTTTTATGATGCTATTAATAAAAATAAGTGAAAACAATGTTGCCAGAAAAATGAACAACATTGATTTGTATACTTCTTATTTTCTATTTGTCCCCGGTTGGAATGTAAAGTAGCTAGCAGATGTGTTAACTTGGCTGACGAACCACCGTCTGACCAACGAGAAAAAGAGAAATTTTTCAAAAAAGTTGAGATTTGTGTTACGGCTATTCGAAAAAAACTACCTCAAAAAATATATATAACTTAAACAAAACGTTAATAATGATGAAATCCTAAGATGAAATCGATCGATTTACCAAAGAAAAATTACAAGCATCCCCAGTTACATAGCAGACTTCACTCTTGTTCGTTATGCGATTTGTCTCGTAATAACTTCATGCTATACATGCTCCGGGCATTGCCCTTTCATTATTGAGTTGTATCCGAACGTGCCGCCGGTTGTCGTCTCGAAAATGGCGACTTTTCTAACATCATTGTCGACTACTATGTGAAAAAATCGCGTAAAATTGTGAATTTTAAGTGAAAATGTGATAACGATGAATTAAAAAACCCCGTACAGTGTCCATAAAGTGCATTGCAACTATGTGGCGGACAGGGATGTGCCGTTTCGGGATCAAAAACTGGATTTTCTTGTTCGTGTCTCTGCATTTGTTTACATACGCTCAAGGTAAGCTCGTTTCTTGTAAATATCCCTAAGTTATCGATCGAGGGAGTCAAATCGCTTTTGAAATTGGAACGTTTTAATTTGATGCAAATTGCAAGCGTTAAATGCGCTTGGGATCGAGAACACAAGAGATAAATCCGTTGATGTATTGGATCGTTTAGTAGAGAATTTATTGTTGTTGCGACGAATTTAGAAGTTTATTTACGTAGAGTTAATGGTTGGGATGTAAGTTAAATGCAGGGAAAGTGGTGCGCTGGTAGATTTACTGCGTTTCACTGGCCACTAAATAAGTGCGCTTTAAACAGCAGAGTTGGTTCACCATTTTACGTCCTTTGCAGTTTTATTCGTGCAGTAGGTTAGACTGTTATTTCCCGTTTAAATGGAAAGTTTATGGCCCTTCCATCAACTCGTAGGTAGGAGAACCTACATCGATAAAACTGTACACAAGATATAGGTAGGTAAGGTAGGTTATTTACGTAGTTACCTACCTAGTTTTACTACAACCGTACAACCACAAAATAATTTGTGAACAACTGAATTGAGAATGCTCTCCTTTTTTTGAAGTCTTTTTTTTTTAAATGTTTGTTACCTCAGAAATCCGTCATTTACCTATAATCTGATTTAAAAAAATATTTTTTTATTGAAAATATATACTTAGTTACCTAGGTACCTACTTTTATATTGTTCCCTTAGGAATCTTATCAAAATCGGTTCAGTTGGTTTTTAATTTTTAATAATATTTTAAACTACTTACTAATAATGTTGTTTGACATTTTATCCAAATAAAATAGTTTCGCATAAATAAGTACCTACCTAAGTACCTACATAATATATTACCTAGTTAAGATATTTTTAAGAAATATTAGGTGGAACTTTTTTTTTTTAAATTTATTTAAAACACATAGTACGTTACATTTTGAGTTAGTAAGTTGTCTTAAAACCTATGTTAGATTTATCCACACAACGGGTTCACGGTACAGTTTTTTTTTTCTTATACAGTAGGTTAGGTAAAGTAGAGTTGTCAACCGTTCATCATCATCATAGTCAGCTATAAAACGTCCTCTGCGGAACATAGGCCTCCCCTTTTACACCCATTCCCTGGGATTCAGCGGCATGTCGTCGCGACATTCCGTGTGATGCCGCGGCATGCCGCTTCACGTGAGACGTGTGCTTCTCACGTGAAGCAGTGTAACTTCATGTTGTTAAAGCAAAGTGATTGCTAAGTAGTTGAAACAAGGTTGAATCTAGCTTTCGTCACAGGGATGATGGGATGCCACAGGATCCTTCGGCATCCTTCGGCATTCTTCGGCATGTAGAAGCATGCCGTTCCGTCCCGTGGCTCGTCGTCAGTGAGCGGGGATGTCACAGGATCCTTCAGCAATTCGACATCTATCGGCATACGGCATTTTTCAACATGCCGAAGTGTGCCGTGCACGCCGCTACTGTCCCGCGTCTCGCCGTTTGCAAGCGCCGGCTCTTAGTATCAGTATAACTAAAGCTACCTACCCGTGTAGGTCTACCGAGGCACCTACTTAGGTAACCTTACCCCCACCTGCCTAAACAGGAGGTACTACACCTAAAACTCATATTTTGATTTTTTATGTGAATAATCTATTGGCGCGTTGGCAGAAAACCGTGTGCTGCGACGGCAAACAATATGATGCTCTTTTATGTCGTCACGTTTCACATCAGCCGGGCGTCCCATGACGGCCAACTTTTTTAGTATTGTAATTGTCTGTTTTTTACCCAAAAAATTCCAACTTAAAGTGAGTCCTACCTATTCTACCATATGAAATTAAATTTTCTCTCATCTGATCAAAATCTGATTTTAAACTTTGAAACTTCACATCAATTGCACACAAAATTAAGCACACATCTCCCCAAAATTAGGCATAATCAGTGCTTTAACGCGGCAACATTTCCCCTCCACTTGGAATATTGCCAGATCCGTCATAATTACCCCACAATGTCTAGTTAGCGTAATTAATCAGATCCTACGTTCATTAAAATAGCTCAGGCGTATTTTTTTCTGTAACAGGATTAAAAAGTAGTTATACCAATATGGACATAGCTAGAAGCTTGTACACGTTTATTTGTACATAAAAGTCTTTCTTGTTAAGGTGATTGTACATGTGTCATGTACGATCAGCTGGTCTATTCTGTAAGCTAAGTGAACGCGCAAGTGAGGTGATAAGTTAAACGTGTATTTTTCTTGTCGAATATCTACTATTTATAGAGAAATGTCAAAATGTCGAGGGATCACGCTTGACTGTAGTAGACACAGAAAAGATCTGAGAAGTAAATAAAACGGAAGTGAGAAGGAAAATCTGTCGCCAGGTATTGTGACAGATACTTGATTGAAAATTCTTATTTATGTCAACGCGTCGAACTCCGCGTCACAGTTGCTAACACAGTTGCTTTGGATGCAAGTGGCTACAACGAATTTCTTACAAAAATGCCTTGACAGCCGTTCTAATTTAAACAAAAAAAAAAAAACTTTTCTGTGGTAGTCCCTTACCCTTATAATTCGATGTTTTGACATTTATCTGCATAAATAGGCAAGAAAAAAATTACATTCACTTAGCTTATCACTTCACCTGCGCGTTCACTTAGCTTGCAGAATAGACTGGCAGTCCTGTCAATGGACTAACTTACTAGTCTCTTACGTCAACTGGACCCACTCGAAACTTGACCCGCGGGATGAATTGACAAATTCATTAATTTTAATATTATTTCTATTGATATATTAGGACGTAGTAGCACGCAGCGCTCTCGGCTTTACTCTGCCCCCAAAGAGGATCTTTAAGTATATTTTTTCATGATAGAACACAGATAAATTTTTTTGTTTCCATTTTTTTTTATAAAAAGGGATCCGACCGCTGTTCGAATGAAAATGATTAATAAAATAATTGATACTATGTGGTATCTCTTCTTGGGACACGACTGAAATACACAGTTTTAATCCTCAGTATACCTACGCTATCCATTAATACCAAATTTCATTCAAATCCGTTCAGCTGTTACGAAGTTGAGTGTAGACAAATATACACACTTGTACATTTACACACAAACTGTCGCATTTATAATATACTAGCTGAACCCACGACTTTGTCCGCGATTTCTTCAGAAAAATATAGCCTATGTCCGTCCTCATGATACATACTATTACCTCGCAAAAATTTATCGAGATCGGTTAAGCCGTTTAGCCGTGATTATGTAGCAAAAGACAGACAGAGTGCTTTCGCATTTATAATATTAGTGTGGATAGTTCATAGTTATTTATTCATATCAGAGAAATACATGTCGCATACAGATTCCTGACTTATGATCATTATTCCTTCAAATTATTAATTAAAAGTATGTAATTACATTATAATAATTTTTCAAAAAACATAATTTAATAAAATGTAGTGGATTGGAGTGGAGTGGATAGTGTGGATGAATTCTGTTGAATACGGCGCGTGTACAATCACCTTTAGCCGTCTGGTCCCGTGCGTGTTACTGTTTCTATGCTTTCATCTTGCTTGTTATTTATGTGAACACACACACACACACACAATGAGGTAGGACTAAAGCATCTCTATCTCTTCTGTACCCTTAGTACAAGATTTGACAGTTTTCGAAAACTTTTTTCGTTTCCGTATTGTCCCATACATTTTAGTAAAGCGCCTCTAGCGGGAACGCGGATGAACTAAAATGTGTAGTAAACGGCAGTATAGGTTGCTTCACTCAAATACGAAAAATAGTTTCGAATAGCTTTCAGCCCAGCAATGTATGCATCAAAACGAAAACGAAAAAAGTTTTCGAAAACTATCAAATCTTGTACTAAGGGTACTGACTTCTCTACTTAGTATAAAATAAAGTCGCTTTCCGCGTCTGTCTGTCTGTATATCCGCTAACTCCTCCTAAACCACGCAACGGATTTTGATGCGGTTTTCACCATCAGTTAGATAATTTTTTACGGAAGGTTCATATGATGTATATTAAATATTACACTCATGCGAAGCCGGGGCGGGTCGCTAGTATAATAATTATCGATTTTAAAAATAGACTTCAAAAGTAGTAAATATGTACGCAGTTCTTTTCGTTTACTTTGATGACAAGACATATTATTTTCAGTTATTTTGATTTAAAAACCAAACAATTGAACCGATTTTGATGAAATTTATACATATAGGTCCACCTCTGAAGTATGTCCTACCAAACAAAAAAGGAATTATCATAATCAATTCATAATTGGCGGAGAAATCGGTAACATACTTAAAAAATAACCGGCCAAGTGCGAGTCGGGCTCGCGTACTAAAGGTTCCGTACCATTAAGAAAAACGGCAAAAAAATCACGTTTGTTGTATGGAAGCCCCCCTTAAATATTTATTTTATTGTTTTTTAGTATTTGTTGTTATAGCGCCAACAGAAAAACATCTGTGAAAATTTCAACTTTCTGTCTAACTATCACGGTTCATGTGATACATACACGACAGACAGACAGATAAACGGACGGACAGCGGAGTCTTAATAATAGGGTACCCTTTGGGTACGGAACCCTAAAAACAGTCATCTAGCCTATATTATATGAATATATACTTAATACAACTAAACTAAAATATGATTTTGACAATATTCTAACATAGGGAGCGTTCAAGTATTAGGTACGTAAAGCAATTTTTGGAGATTTTGGACTCCCCCTCCCCCCCATGTAACGCGCCGTAACATTTTTCTGTACCCCCCCTCCCCCCAACTCCTCCTTAGTAAAACGTTACGTAACCATCAAGTGACATTTTTTCCTAAAAGTCACAATTATGCGGTGTCAAGTACCGGAAAGTCGCTAAAATACCTTTGTTATATAAAAAATGTGCGAGAGAATCGCGACCGTTCTGAAGAGTTAAAAAAACAATGTTACGTAACGCGTAGTTCCAACACCCTCTCCCGCCCCTGTAACGCATCGTAACGTTTTACAAGACCCCCCCCTCACATAATTACTTTTTTTAACTTTAACAAAATACTAATAGAAAAACTAACATGTTGTACGCCGTACCTGGCAAGGACATGAGATACGTTTCCATTGTTACGATCCTGTGTACCTACCATGTACTGACAAATAAATAAATATATCATCATCGTCATAATTTCAGCCATGGAACGTCCACTGCTGGACATAGGCCTCCCCCATCGATTTCCAAAAGGACCGGTTGGAAGCGGCCTGCATCCAGCGTTTCCCTGCGGTTTCTTTTAGGTCGTCTGTCCATCTTGTGGGTGGACGTCCTACGCTGCGCTTACCGGTCCGTGGTCTCCACTCGAGAACCTTTATGCCCCATCGGCCATCTGTTCTGCGTGCTATGTGCCCTGCCCACTGCCACTTCAACTTGCTAATCCGGTGGGTTATGTCGGTAACTTTGGTTCGTCTACGGATCTCCTCATTTCTCGTAGAGAACCCCGTGCATAGCCCTCTCCATAGCTCGTTATATTTGATGTAACCTCTGTCGTGTCCGGTTAACGAGTTCCCGTGGGTGGTGGGTTGCGACTTCATTCCTTCACTATCAAGTTTACTTAATAGTTTATTAGTAATGTTGTATTACCTTGTGGTATCAACTACAGTAAGCTGCCATACCTACTGTAGCCATGAGAATCAGCTTTTTGTGGTGGAAATCTTGGAAACTACAACACGTTTAACCATGTTATCATCTCTGACACTTGGAAATGAGAAGTCTTGAGGTGATACATTTCATGTATGGCGGGAAATTCAAATTTCAAACAGTTTTTTTGTCCTGGTAGCTAGGCCGGGTAATTTTTTCTTTTAGTTCTTTCGTTTCCTCCGAACTTTCGACTGGGTGAACCGATTTTGATGATTATTTTTTTATTTGAAAACTGGTGCTTCCCGTGTGGTCCCATTTCAATTTGGTCCATTTTTATAACTTTGGTTTTATATATTGATAATTATTAATAATTCATTTTTAACGTTTACTAATTAATATTAGTCTAGTGTTTATTTAATTTTTCGTTTATTTAGAGCAGCACAAGCGGCGCAAATATGCTAACCTCGGCAGTGGTTACATATTTGAGGCGTTTGGTGTCGAGACATTGGGCCCTTGGGGACCGGGAGCTCACCTCATTTTCAAAAATCTTTCAGAGCGTCTGATTAACGCGACGCGTGACCAAAATGCTGGCGTGTATCTGGCTCAACGTATAAGCATTGCCATTCAACGTGGTAATGCCGCCAGCATGCTGGGTACGCTGCCAACTGATAGTGGGTTTGAGCATTTGGATTGTCTTTAGATCTTCAACGGTCTATGTACAGTCTAACTGTTTATTTAGTGTTAGTTTTAGCTAGTATTTTGTTTAGTTAATAAAGGCACTTGCCCCGTTGTTTTTTTTTTTCGTAAAAGTATAATACCGCCCATGTACATACATGTACCCCCAAGCCGCCTGCCAAGCGTGGGGATTATGGCAACACCCCTCTATGAGGGAGGCCTTGTCCAACAGTGGATGTTAATTGGCTGATGATGTGTGTGACATACATGTACTACAAATACGTACAACTCGGGTAGTACATGCATTAGTAAGTACATAACTGTCATTTTAAATCGGCATGAGTTAATTTTTAATCGTTCGATTTTAATTTTGTTGCCGTTTTTTGTGACTAAACACCCTGATTTAATTTAACTAAGTAAGTATTATTTATTAAACCGAGGAGTTATTGAGTAAGAAATTAGTTAGTATTGAGTTTTGGGTACATAGATTAAGTAAGAATATATAGTATAAAATGTATGTGCACGTATAATTGTGATGTCGTTTAGCCAAATTCTTGCCTTGTCTCTCCTATGTAATGTAATGACGTAAGTACATCATGTTGGTGTTCATTAAATAAATAAATATATAAGAATATTAAATGCAGAGTAAACAAACAACTTATTTTAGGAACAAAGAACCATTATTTCTTGTTTTGTTCCCAATTATTCGAAAAATGCTTCAAAACAGCTGCCGCTTCATAACCCGCGGACCATCGACCATCGAACGATAGACGCTCTATCTATACGAAAACAAAATTCTTGGTTACGGCTGGCTAGTCAGCCTTCACGAATTTGAACGGTTTCTGATACCCTGTTCGAGTTTCGCGCACACAAATAACTTAAAAAAAAAAAACCATTCAAAGATTTACCACCAAACTGCATTTATTGTTTGTTTGCTAATCAGCCCCACGATAGTGACAAATAATTATCAATACAAAAAACCGACTTCACAAAAATGACAGAACTGGACCAAATTGAAATGGGACCATATGGGAAGCACCAGCTTCCAAATAAATAAATAAATCATCAAAATCGGTTCACCCACTCGAAAGTTCGGAGGAAACGAAAGAACGAAAAGAAAAAATTACCTGGCCTAGCTACAAGGGTAAAAAAAGTGTTTGAAATTTGAATTTCCCGCCAAACATGAAACGTATCACCTTAAGTAGCTTAGATTAGTAAGGTTCTAATATAGCGGCAAGGAGTGTCTATTCGCTCGCTCCTCCTTGGCGCAGAATAATAAAGCCTTAACGTTTGAACAACAGCAGCAGAAGTTAAATCTGAAATTCAATCAAGCGATCGCACCCGGGCCCGACCAATTAAACTAACAGTTGAGCGGGGGAGCCACCGTCGCATTTTCTGCACAAAGTTGACGGCCACTCGGAGAATTTTTTTCAGTTCCGTCGTGTAGCCACCTCTAGTTTAACTTTATCGCTCTTGTGCTTACGGAGGCGATGTGAATAAAAATGGCGCCATTTTGCGTGCTAATGTTAGTAATGCGTTCCCGCCAATTTTCAGGGTTGCTATTACAGTTAGCGAAATTGCGGTAATTTAGTCAGCTTTAAAAATAATCAACTTTTAAAGTAAGTATCTGTTATTAGGTCATATCTACTTCCATTAATTTGGATAATAATTATGACGCTGAGAGGTACATTTTGTACAAAGCTTAAATAGAGACTGTACACTCACGTGTAATGCGTATCGCATTACATATAAAAATGGGGCCAATTTCTTTTTAACGGCCCATAAAAGTAGCTAAGTTTAATTAAAATTATTTAATATTATTATATAAACATTTGTTCGTATACTTTACCAAATGTGTAATGAAAAAATAATAATCATGTTGTGTTATGTATACACAACATGATTATGTTGTTTTATTTAGGAATATGGTTTAGTTTTAAATAGTACAAGTCATGTAGGTACTAGTTCTAAATTGTACAAGTCATGTAGGTACTAGTTCTAAATAGTACAAGTCATGTAGGTACTAGTTCTAAATAGTACAAGTCATGTAGGTACTAGTTCTAAATTGTACAAGTCATGTAGGTACTAGTTCTAAATAGTACAAGTCATGTAGGTACTAGTTCTAAATTGTACAAGTCATGTAGGTACTAGTTCTAAATTGTTTTGACCATATTTTGTTTTGTGTGCCAATAAATTAAATAAATAAATAAAAGAAATATAATATATATACTCTATAGTATTATAGTAAATAATTATCTGGGAACTAGGCTGCATAACAGCTGTGGATGTATACATACCTTAAAATTTGGTGCTTTATCATTATTACAAATATTTGATTTATTCCAAGGAAATTTGGCTGAATAATAATAATTTTCTTGTTGATTTAACCGTTCTTTTGTCTGATGTTCAGCGATGATGCGGTCTACGGTGAAGCGCGCTAGTCTAGAAGAAATCGACTCACACGCAACTCGAAGACACCCAGATTATAACTATCGGGGTACACTTCGAAAAACTCGTTGGCGAACACTCATTTGACTGCCCCGGTGGCTCAGTTGGTAGTGAACCTACCTTCCGTACTTGGGGGCGTGGGTTCGATTCCCATCTAGGACAAACTTGTGTAATGAACATTTGTGTTTGTTCTATGTCTGGGTGTTATGTTAATATCCATTTAAGTATGTATTCAAAAATATATATGTACGTTTATCAGTCTCTGGCAGCCATATTACAAGCTTTGCTTAGTTTGGGGTCAGATGACCGTGTGTGCAAAAATGTCCCAGATTATTATTTATTTATTCAGGCAGCGCATTCCGCAGTCTAGCGTTTTGCGAAATATAAATGGAATAAACGTTTGGGAAAACGATTTTTCTTAATACTGGCAGCCCTGCATCATTTGGCGGGAATCGTTCAGAGAGGAATACTTTACGAGCGATTATTAAACGAAACTTAGAGCTATTTGCGCGTGTCGCCATCTTACAATGTATTTTAAATATACAATTATTATGTGCATTAAAAGCATTTGCTTCGGACTAGTTTTACTGGTCGTCTAGCCATGTTGGTTACGACGGATAATTGCCATTAAAATATTTTTTATTCTCAACAGAACGGAGACGGTAGACGAGCTAAACGCGACCTTATTTATGATACAGTTAAGGGTCACTTCATAAAAACTCGCGTGAGCATTCATTATAAACTACACAGACTTTTATCAGGGTAGACCCTGCGAGCACGTCAACTTGTATAAAAACCCAGCGTGCTGCTTTTTTAGGGTTCCGTACCCAAAAGGTAAAACGGGACCCTTTTACTAAGACTCCGCTGTCCGTCTGTCTGTCTGTCCGGCTGTCACTAGGCTGTATCTCATGAACCGTGATAGTTAGACAGTTGAAATTTTCACAGATGATGTATTTCTGTTGCCGCTATAACAACGAATACAAAAAAGACAATAAAATAAATATTTATGGGGGCTCCCATACAACATAAATGATATTTTGCCCATTTTAAAAATAACGGTACGGAACCCTTCGTGCGCGAGTCCGACTCGCACTTGGCCGGTTTTTATTCCTGCGCAGTGATATTTTATCTTCAAAAATGTGCGGAAGAGATAAGTCTGGGGTCTGGACAAGAAACATTTTCTGTTAGCGTTAATGCCTCCGGAAAGATACAATTGTATGAAAATGACATTAGCTTGAGAGATGTCACGTGACTGCTAATGTCATTTTCAAATAATTTTATGTTTCCGCAGGCGTTAACGCTAATAGAAAGCTTCGACCAAAATAAAAGAATGGACGGGCCCTAACCATTGAACTTGATCAGTAAAAACGAGTCAAAACCGTCGGACATATACTTCAACACCTAATTATAAAAATGTACAGTATATATGTTACAAAAAATAGATATCGGTTTTATTTGTGTATTTACACTTCGGTAAAGCATACGAATTCATAATTTTGTCAGATGTTTCGTTATCGCGTAACAATAGACTCGTGTTTCACTTCCTACGGCTAGAGACCGACTGAAACGAAATGAGAGCTGGCGCTCATTTTGTAATCTTCAAAAATGCTCTTCTACTGGGCCCGTCCATTCATTTTATTTTGGTCGAAGATAGAAAGTGGTTTTTGTCTAGACCCCCTGATCGGGGAGTTATTCCTCGTAGAATGGATGGTGTACCGCGGGTGCACGGCATCACGGTCGCTGGTTATTGGATGCCACATCGCAGCATTCCTGGGAAGAGTACGTGACTGGACTGCAGTCTACACAACTGGCTGTTTGTTTTGTTCTACGCAGATTCTTTTATTATGTACCCACTGAAGAGGAGGACTTTTGCCGCGGAACCTTTTAAACTGGAATGTGCCCAATTTTTTTATTACCTCATGAAAAAGCTGATCATAAATAGACCCCAGCAACGGAAAGAAAATTAAAATTTGTTCAAAAATAAATAAGTTATAAGTATTTTAATGTCATGTTAGACAGAGAGCGACTATAGCAGGTGATGACGTCAAGCCGTGCGCGCGCCTTACAAATGCTATAATAACACACACATTGCGGGAGAGGGACAGCGCATCCGCTCTCTATCTACCTAAAACTTTACACGCTTTTACTCAGATAATTATTTTCAAATAATTTTTACTAGATTTATGTAATGTATTTAATTAAGTACTTATATCCCTAAGCCTATTAGTTGTAATAAATTAAACATTAGGACACAAGGAACTGCCGCGTTGGATTGTAATATGTCGTCGCGTCATGTACCGGCCTGCATTTTGGTCGTTGGATGATTGATGATCATCATCAGCCAGAAGACGTCCACTGCTGAACATAGGCCTCCCCCTTTAACCTCCACACTGAACGACATCCTGCCATCTGCATCCACTGGATGCCCGCGACTCTCACAATGTCGTCGGTCCATCTAGGGAGGCCTGCCTACGCTGCGTCTTCCACTCAAGAACCTTTCTTTCCCATCGGTTGTCGGCTCTTCGAGCGATGTGGCCTGCCCATTACCACTTCAACTTGCAAATTTGAATAGCTATGTCGGTGACTCTGGTTCTTTGGCGAATATCCACGTTCCGGATTCTATCGCGCAAAGAAACTCCAAGCATAGGTGATTGGATGATATTTTATATATTTGTAAACCGGTGTGTCCAGCTAGCTCAGTTTCCCTTATCAGAGTTGAAAGTATTTCAAGATCACCGCTCCACGCAGGGGAGATAGCATGCAAACATCCTGCCTGTCACAGCTAATCAATCCACTAGCAGAATACTGCAGAGAGATAACTTTGAACAAGGGCTTCAAAGGAAAGTTCATCGTCACCATTAGCCAGACGTTCACTGCAGAACATCGGCCTCCCTCTTAGACTTCCACACTGAACGACGGCCTGCATCCACTGGATGCCCGCGACTCACCATTGGTCCATCTAGTGGGAGGCCTAAGAGGAAAGTTATACTTACATACAAAAATTTAGTCTAGCTAAATATAAAAACTAACATCGAAACGATCGCGATTAAAAAAAAAAAAAAAAAAAAAATACAGACAAACCAGAAAAAAAATAAACAATGTTTCTTTCATGCTAAACTATTTATATATATTTGTTTATTTGCTCTGAAAGCTACAATAACATTGTAAAAAAAGCGAAAGAAAACCACGAATTCTGATCACTTTTACTAGATTTTTGACCATAAGACTGCAGCGAAATATTAAAAGCTAAATAAAAATATTTGTATCTAGCTTTTTAAATTTTTATTGAATCTGTCACAACTTTTAACATCTGTCGTTTGTTTACTCTGTGTTATCATGGCGTTGTCACAGAAGGTAATTACTCGTAGATGCCGTTACTTCACACGGGTTCTGTCATCCTGTAAGTTGATTAGGTCGTATACTGGATTGATTAGTGCTAAATTTAGAAGAACATTTGCATACTTAATTAGAATTTAGAGCCAACAAAAACATGGCACGACGTCCACGTACTACGATGTAATATTTAACTAAAACAACATCTTCATTATTTCCGTTTCCTTTTGTATTATCCAGTGAAAAGTCCTAAAATGAGGAAAATCAGTGATGCATCTCACGTAGCACTGCCACGAGACCGTATGGAATAGGTCGGGAAGTGAGCGGAGATGCTCATAGATTGTTCCTTATTTTGCCATTCCACTCATATCCCGCGGGAGTTCCATTATAATGTGCAATTATCTTGGTTTCCTTGTGCTTCCTTCCTTCTTCCGTAAGGCATAGTGGCATTTGCCTTCAGTTCAGATCGTACACGTGTCCGTTTCAGACATGGTCCAATAATTTATTAAAATCTAGGCCACCTTTTACCAACAAGTATGATTTACAACAAGTTATAATTTTTATCTCCTATTGCAAGTGTCATATCTTTGATGTGCTTCCTTTATACCGTTATATCACCGGGAGTAGAATTTTTGGGTGTTTGGTGAGTATTCTCCATTGATGTTGACACAAAAAAGACCTTTTCTATGGATGTTGATGCCGAATCCGTTCCAGTCTAAGAGCTTGAAAACGTCCTCCAATGCGTTAGTGAACAGTTTCGGAGAGATAACATCTCCCTGTCTCACGCCTTGGATTGGTTCCGTGCTCTCGTCCTGTAATCGGATCGACATGGCGGCGTTTCTATACAAACACTTCAGCGCAGGTAATCAGTTAGGATGCTCGTAAGAGCGGCCTAGCGAAAAAAATACTGCCGTTCAATACAACAACAAAAAAAACATTATCTCTGGAGATAATGTTTTTTATATGATAATAAGAATACAAAGGAGTCGATCCTGTGTATTCTTATAAGTCGCGGATCAAAACTTGTTTGTTTTGATATCCTTAGGTCGCCCTTAAAAGGATGCTAATTGATTACGAATAACCCTGCATTGATTTATATTTTTGGTGTTTAAAAATTATTATCGTGGAGATTTCTGTGGGTCGTCCACCCATAAGATGAACAGACGACCTAAAACATAGCGCAGGGAAACGCTGGATGTAGGCCGCTTCCAACCGGCTCTTTTGGGAATCGATGGGGGGAGTCCTATGCCCAGCAGTTTTTGTAGTGGTAGGTCTCTTTTGCAGATTCCGCCTGAGGAAGTACCACACCTTTGCCAGTTATCCAACCGCCAAGCAGTAGTGTGCAAACACTACTGTGTTCTGGATTGAAGGGCAATGTTTCCAGCGAAATTACAGGGCACACAGAGATTTGAAATCTTATATCTCGGGGTGACGAGCGCAGTGCATTGCCATCCAGGGGTTGAACTGTTGAAGTTCAAAATTCTGAGTGGCGTTGAGCTGTTATGGGCAAGCGTGAAGAGCCATCAGGCGAGCGACTTCGCTCGTATCGTCACCCAGTAACATAAAAAAAAGCAGTGGTCGTCGTATGGCTGAAATGATAATGATAAGTTTTTGTTTGTTAAAGTGTATATTATTGCGGCACTCAGCTCCCCAACGTTGGAATGAATTTGATTGTTTTATGTGCGTACAGTTGGTAATTTCCTGTAATCCACGATATATGTACTGAATAATTCCGATAATACAGTTCCTGTGGGATAACAGATAAAACCGCGGCGAAACCGACAAAGATACCGTGTGTGTGTGTGTGTGTGTGTGTGTGTGTAACATACTCGTACACAAAAATAATAATGAAAATACTTTTTTGAATTGAAAACTTCTTTAGGCGCGTTGAGCCCTTTTTGGGTGAACAAAAATCATGGAACTCGCGTCATCGTCACGCTGTAACGTGTATTTTAAAACAGCGCCATCTCTTGTAGAATAGGTGAACTACTACTTAAGTTTTCACTTCTGACGTGCAGTCCTATAACTAATGTTTTTTTTTTTTACGAAAAAATAACCACCGATAAAAGAGACTGAAAAGCGAAAATAAGCCGTTCTGGTCTTAAATTCTTAATACCTAAGCTGCTAACTAATGTAACTAATTTTGAGTCAAATATTCATGTCGGCTCCTCCATTTTTTCCATACTCATCATCATTATCATCCTGTCATGTTCCCACTGCTGGGACAGGCCTTCTCTCAGAGATCTACCAAACCGTGTTGGAAGTCTGGTAGATTTCCAACACGGAAACTTGGCAACACTTTTGAATTGTATTTGAGTTAATTTAATTATAGTTATTTGTTGTTGACGTTCATAATTGTACACTAATGTACCCATTTGAAGAAATAAATGAACTGAACTGGGAGAGAGAGATGATGGACCCCCACTTCACGGATCCGCACCGTCGCTTACCATCTGGCGAGTTGGTGGCCAAACGTACATCTATTCTATATATATAAAACTCCCAATGCATGTTGGTGAATGTGCATGTCTTTGAGAGAACCTCTTGTTTTGAAGTCGGTTTAAAATTCTTATCAGTATAGTGAGTCCCAGTTCCAGAGGGACGCCATAACGTAACCAAAGGTCCTGATTAGTACCCTCGTCCCGCCGTCCTTAGAGCACTTCCATCCCGTGCGTCCGTGAATGTGTGGACGACGTCTTATTGTAGGGCTGGACACGTGCGCTCTGACCCGGAGGGAGAGCGCTAATATCTCGGCTTCTTTGATCGGACGATCGGTCAAAAGAGGACAATCATGAAAGATCCTTCATGCCGACTTGTATTAAAGTTCTGTGTTTGATGAAAAATAGTTTTTTTTTTATGATACTGAGTGACGAGACGAGCGAATCGCTCGCCTAATGGCTCTTCATGCTTGCCCATAACAGCTCAACGCCACTCAGAATTTTGAACTTCAACAGTTCAAAACCCTGGATGGCAATGCACTGCGTTCGTCACCCCGAGATATAAGATGTCAAATCTATGTCTGCCCTGTAATTTCGCTGGAAACATTGCTCTTCAATCCGGAACACAGTAGTGTTTGCACACTACTGTTTGGCGGTAGTAGATTATGCACTAAGGGAATGAAGCAGTGTGTTACGTCGCGGGCGGCATATTGAACCCTGGTCGTAACGAGGGACTGTAGAGTTATATAGAGTGAAGTGAGGGGCAAGACGAAGACAGGCTTTATTCCAGAGGAGCATACTCTACTTTTCACACCTTCTGCGAGACAATAAAAAGCCAGGGCTCTAATACTTTTTCGTATATATGTTTTGATGTTTCCGGTAGTAGACTATTATCAATAATCTCTAAAGCGTCTGTTTTGATAAACTCTGGAGTAGAATCACTATCGCTCGACATTTTTTATCAACATGAACATTGTAATAAAATTCACTGAAAATCACACCAAACATCGTCTTCTGTTTCACATTCTATGTAAAGGCACTTTTGTTCTGGTAATGGTGGCCAGTTACATTTTCGAACAAACCTCTTTACAATGCCATATGGGCATTTTTTTACTTAGAGTTTTCCATTCGAATTTGGCGTTCCAAATTAAAATCACTTTATTCCCTAGGGAGTTTCGTATAGCTCATGAGTAAACCTTAAAAATATGCGATAAGAAATACTTAATAAAAATTAACACTGATTTGCACTTTATCCCCTGTTTTTATTTTGATTAATTCAAAAACCTATTTATTAAATTTACGATATGTATTAATAGTTTACGATATATATTAATACTAGCGGACCTGGCAGGAACCCATTGCAAATCGGTCCAGCCGTTCAAGAGGAGTTAGGCGACAAACACACGTACAGAAAAATTATATGTATTAAGGTGGAACGTTTCACGTATGGCGGGAAATTCCAATTTCAAACAGTTTTTTTTGTTCTTGTAGCTAGACCGAGTAATTATTGTAAACGATCATGATGTTTGCGAAAATTGATTATTATTCTTTACAAACTCGCGTAAAGTTATTTATCTCCAATGCACATTATTACATACATTTGTCAATAAACAAATGTATGCTGTTTCAAACGGTTTATTGACAAATGTAAGTAATATGGTGAGTAACTGATTAATAACTGTACATGATAGTTTAAAGAACAACCAACAATTTTCGCAAACACTGTGTCATTTCACAATAACCTGGCCTTAGCTACAAGGACAAAAAAACTGTTTAAAATTTGAATTTCCCGCCAAAGATGCAAAGTATCACCTTAGAAGATACAGTTTTCATAAATATGTAATTTAATAGTTTACTTTTTATTGTATTTGCACACTAATGTTTTCACCTAAACATCCCGACATATCGTCAGATATTCCTGAAGGGTACGTTACCAGGTGTATCCCCATGAATGTTTAATGCCACTTTTAAATATGGCCCTCGCAGAGGCTAGTTAGAGGAAGTGCCCTGAATTATTCACAGCTAATGTCCGCTGGGAGTTATGGCCCACGCGTGGGATATAGTGGGCAGAAGGTTAGCTCGAGTTGACGATTAGGGATCATGGAAACGGGTACACGTGATTTTGCATAGAGATAGAGGCCCGGAGAGTGACCTGTGATACTTTTAACTTTGTGCGAATCTAGCTTTAGTCTAGTGTTGCGAGCGACGTTGTCTTTTTAACTGACTTCCACAAAGGAGGTTCTCAAATCGACTGTTTTTTTAAAATGTTTGTTACCTCAGAACTTTCGACTGGGTGAACCGATTTTGATGATGCTTTTTTTATTTGAAAGCTGGTGCTTCCCGTGTGGTCCCATTTGGTCCAGTTCTGACATTATTAAGTCGATTTTTTATACTGATAATCACACTAATCTACACTTATATTATAAAGAGGAAAGATTTGTACCTATTTTTGTATGTTTGTATGTTTGTAATGAATAGGCTCCGAAACTACTGAACCGATTTGAAAAATTCTTTCACTGTTGTGAAGCTACACTATCCCCGGGTGACATAGGCTATATAATATTTTGTAGCGAGGCCGAAGGCCGAGCTTACACCCGTGCGAAGCCGGGTCGGACGGCTAGTATCATATATATGTGAAAGTTTGTATGGATGGATGGATGTTTGTTACTAAATCACGCAGAAATAGCTGGATGGATTTGGTTGAAATTTGGAATGTACATTGCTTATGTTCTGGATTAACACATAGGCTTCTTTTCATCATCATCATCATCACCGATTTTCATCACCACGCGGGTAAAACCGCGGGCGCAGCTAGTTATCAATATTTGTATTCGTCCACAGTCTTTTGCCCACTTAGTATTTCAGTAAATCATTTTAATTATTTTTAACACCCTTAATTTGGATTAATATTCGCTCGTTTAAATTCTACACTAAGTACGTATCTCATCTCAAATCCCCAATATCCAATTATGACGGTCCGTTTATCCGCATCTTTCATATAAATATGCCGATACATATTCCGTGCAATTAACCGCGGGCGATCGTAAGCCCTTTGATTCAGAATAATTAAAAAGTTTGGAAATCTGAACACACGCACACAGACACAAACCAAATAAGAGCGTGTGCAGCTCTTGTGTTGTGTAGTTATAGTGGGGGAGCTAGGTGTCTTAACAGGTAAGGTTGTTCAAATCTCTTTCATTGCCCTTATCCCTACTAGGTAAGTGATGGAAAGCGACAAGTCGCAGCTTGATGTCATCATCATCATCATTTGCGTCGTGACTATTGTCGCGTCATTTAATGCCGGCTCCAGACGAACGTAATGTATCGTGTAATGTAATGCGAATCTTTCGTGTGAACGGTACCATAATAATTCCACGTAACGCTCAAGATAACGCTGATTCTCGCACTGATCCGTCATGTGTCAGTTTCTATCTACGCGTACACTGGCGCTCGCTGTGCTCGTCCACATATGTGAAAACACAATACATGTGCTGAATCGCGTGATATCTATGGTCACGATTCATTATATCTACTCTAATTTTCGTTTGGTTAGTTATTTTACGGTTTTATTTCATTGAATCTTTTGAGTATTCTAGTGACTACGCGTAGAGGACCTCGTACATCTATGAAGAAGCCGCTGAAGTAGTTATAGCATTATTTGCTATGTATCTGGACGTGCTGCTAAAATCTAAGAACCTGCGCAGACAACAGACAATGGACTTTTCTTTGTCGCTTAACTCGCGACTCTCCCATTATTATTATCTCCAAAAAAACCTAGTTACTGGACATATGTGAGCATTTGATATTTTATTGAACCTTAACAATCTTGTCGTAGCCTCTCCGCATAATACACACAAACAAACATGCAAAAGCGATAATATTAGGGATCCTGATCCGGTCGCTGTAGCCCGGGGGCGTTCGTTTGATGTTCCTAATTAGTACAGTAGCCGCCTGTGGGTTTACCTCTTAGGGTTCCGTATTACAGAAAACCATAATGATATCCTGATGTTAGTTTATCTGCATGTTAGCTTGCTACGAGCTACGAGTATCTTGTTTGTATAAGTTTTTACGTGGTTAGATAATGTAAATAACTTAATTGAAGGATTGGTTTACTTCTGCGTTTTCCTGGAACGTTTGTATCAATTGTGACAACCAGACGTGTTACACTCACGTCAGCCCTGGCGCACCCCGCTCTTTAGGTATGAAGCTACAAATAGTCGACTTGCCGTGCCCGCTGCCGCGCGATAGACAGAGATAACGCGACAAGAGTTATGCGAAAGACAGAGAGGCAACTTGTAGGTTAATTTAGCAGTAGGTAGTTAGCGCTCGCACGTCCTGAATTGGACTTTATTGTGTGGTAGTAAGAGTCGCTACTCATTTAAATGCTTTTACGGAGTGAACCTTCTGTACTTGTACTTTATGTATTCTGTGCATCATCAGCCAGAAGACGTCCACTGCTGAACATAGGTCTCCCCCTTTAACCTCTATACTGAACGACATCCTGCCATCTGCATCCACTGGATGCTCGCGACTCTCACGATGTCGTCGGTCCATCTAGTGGAAGGCTTACCCGACGATTACCCGGTGGGAGGTTTTAGTTGTAACAAAGGTTGTGTTTTATTGTCTGTGATAGTAAAATGCAGTTTTGAATGGATTTACAACCTTACTTAACCTTATATTATGTTCAAAATGGATTGTCTTATTTTCGCGCGTGACTCTTTCCGCCGATACAAAGTTGACATAGTCATATTTATTTATTTCTTTTAGAACATATTAGAGCACTTGGACACGTCATAAAACAATTCGGTTCACATTTCATTCAATAAAATAAAATAAATTTAATAAGCGGCTGTAAAGGGGCTTTGTCATGGAAAATATACTTATAACCTGTGACATGGACTGTTTACTATATAAATTTATTTATTAAAAATAGGCTTGCGTTTGACAGCCAGCTCGCCTGATGTTAAGCGATGATGCGGTCTACGATAGAGCACGCTTGCCTAGAAGAAACCGATTCTCTCGTGATCTGAAGGACACCCAATTTAAGAACATTCAATTCGTTTCGCTCAGAGGTAGACAATTACCAAACATTTTATCTTCCGTATAATGTTTAAATACGTTGGTATTTATAATCACTCTCTTATATGTATTCATAATTCTTATATGTATAATATTAATATTATAATTTGTGTAATAGTATCTATGTAGTAAAGTCATATACTTATATAGTTATGTATTGATATTGGTATAATTTAAGTTTGTATAATAATTATGTAGTAAAATAATATATTTATATAATTGTGTATAGATATAGGTTTTATTTAAGTTGGATTTATTGTTGATGTATCTAGTTAAGTATCTAATTCTTGTAAAAGTTTTGTTTTTTATTTTATTTTCTTTAGTTAACCAGTTTTTTGTTTCTTAAATTATAAGTTTTTTTTTTCATGCACGCCTACATACCATTTGTTCAACCCGGTGGATGACTGGTAGAAAATGTTTAGCATTAAGTCCTCCATTTGTGCATTGTATTTAGTTTGTAAGTGTGCAATAAAGTATTGAATAAATAAATAAATTTGTAATAGGCCTTTTTTGTCAAATAGATTTTTAAAGCATATATTAACTTAACTTAAGTCTTTAAGGCCGTAAGTCTATTCAAAACTGCATTTTATCAAAACAAACAAACGAAAAATACAATAAAAATAAAATAAAATTTTCACAGACAATAAAACACAATCTTTGTTACAAGTCCTTTATAATAAAACTCTTATCTTTAAACTACGTCCTCATTATTTCACGAGACATAAAATGTGAGCATTACGGTACAGAACCCTTGCGTCGCGGGCCCGACTCGCATTTACTCGGTTTTACGGCTGGTTCCTCGAACCCTCGTTAAAGGTTTGCAAGGATTTAGCTTTCGCGGTACATTTCACTCGGTAGGTAGGCACTTATAACATGTATTTTGGTAAAGGCCATTGATTGTAATGAAATATTGGTAATAGATACGTTACATTTCAAACATGTTAACCTTTTTCGGGATAAAAATTCAAATAAACCTTGAAGCCTTTTAAACAAACTTTGGTTTTGGCTTGTTTGATGAGGAGAATATTATAAAATCAGTTGCCTACAATTGATTTAAAAAAAAAGTATAATTAGGTATCTTTTTCGAAAATCGATTTCAAAAAGAAATTGTGAATATTGATAAATCAACAGACACCCTAAATCTTTCTATCTGTCTGTATATATATATATTTTATGCCATAGGTGGTAAACAAGCAGACACCGTCGCCTATGGATACCTGTAACACCAGAGGCATCACAAATACGTTGCCGAGTAAGACTCTATAACTCGCCTTTTGAAGAATCCCATGTTCTACGAATTATGCCCAGCCAGTGAACTTGAATAGTTTCTCTTTATATTTTTTTTACAAAAAACTGGAACGAGAATTGGAGTTTATAGCATTGACATAATTACATCGTAGAAAAAAAAATTGTCATCTAAGTCAATGAAGGTTGCTGTCTAAACGAAAAAAAAACTTATCTCTGGTTGCTATCGCTACCAAGGAGGTTGCTTCGAGGAAGTATATAACGCGGATGAAATCGCGGACCAAGGCTAGTTATTAATATTATTAGAGCTGGAAACTAAAACTACTGAGCCAAATTCAATAAAATTCTTTTGTGATCACCTCGAGAGCTTTTCTCTACATAATAAAAAAGGAATGCCGTAAATAAAATAAAACGAATCTAATTAAAAACTGAATTTCTTTTTAAAGGTCGGTTTAAAACCTCCAAACAAGAGAAAAAAAAATGCTCTAACATACATGTCAGGGAGCAGAAACACATATAGAGTGAATCGGTTTCTTCTAGGCAAGCGTGATCCACCGTAGGCCGCATCATCGCTTAACACCAGGCGAGTTGACGGCCAAGCGCAAGCCTATTCTACAATAAAAAGAAGAAAAAAAAACTACTTTATTTGTAAAATGAGAAAAAAAAGATATCCAAAGAAAATTGTAGAAATATGTCCCAGTTCAAAGTACAATAACAGTAAAGGAAAATATAGTACATCATCGACAAAGGCACCATTACCCTCACCACGGTCAATACTGTACACTCACGCACACAATACTATTGGATATGTCTACATGACGGCTCAAAACAGAAATGTCTGTACTGGGTGTAGAACTGTACGTGTCTGTCTTTTTATTTTATTTTAAATAGAAAACTAAGTCATAAGTAATTTATTGGTAAAATGGCAATTTAAAAGTCAATAGAATTTCTCTTAAGAGAGAAAATATAACATAATTATTGAATATTAATTAAAAAAAAATATTAATTAATTACCTACATTATAAAATAAAATACTAAAACAAAAAAATGATAAAACATGTCAAAGAATTTGTAAAAATTATAGTTAAAATAATAGGTATAACAGCTGCTAACAAACACGGTAGATATACGATGAATAGTTACTAATACTTTTCTATGTGTGTTTCATGACATCTCCGATAGAGGAAAAGTTAGTGGGAGTTATGAGTGAAGCGGTAGTCATTTGACCATTGCATCTCAACTGCAGATGTTTCGTGTGCACAGTATGTAAAAAAATATACATAAAGTGTTTTCAAAGAAAATAAAATAATAAAAATAATAAACAGTTTATTTTATAGGTTTCGTACCCAGAGGGTGTAAACGGGACCCTATTACTAAGCCTACGAATACTGCCGAATAAAAAAAAAAAACTTCAGAAATCTTTAAATGTATGAGCGAGACGCTCAAAGCATGGGCTCTATCGAATCAGATATGTGTTGAATGAGTTCTTACCCATCGTTCATCTCCTGAGACCACCTGGGTAAACGGTGGAATAGTACATTGTTATCCTAGGGGTGAAAGTAACTAGATAGTCCCGAGACGGGGTTTGGCCGTTAAATAGTTCGAGGGACTAAATAATTCTTTCACCCCGAGGTAAACACTGTACTTTTCATTACGAATACAATGAAACTAAAAATAAAAACATGAACTAACACTGGCAAATGCACGAGAAGTGTAGAACCATAATCCACTAAGGAGAAAAAAAAGTTAGAACATGGTTCAATACAAATGTGAAAATAGAACTAGTTTTATTTCTTTATTTGAGTGTCTGTTAGTTGTCAACTGTCACTGTCAGTTGAAAGTGATTCTCCCTAAGGCTGAAATGTATTACTTTCAACCCACTCCTCAGGCAACTTCAGACCTACTTTCCGAGTATGAGTAAATTGAGTAATGAAAAGTATTTTTTACAACGGCTCAGCTTTGTCCACCTGGGTGTGCCTTGGGAAATATTTAGTTTCCATCGTCTACCTGGTTTTAAAAACTCTTCTCAATTTATTTCTCTGCCGTGCGTAAGCTGTGTATCCACTTCTGTCGCCGACTGTACTCCACATTAATTCTGTGCAGAAAGGCCGATGTCCAATTAGTGCCGGATTCGTTCATTCGTTCTTTTACAAAGAAAAAACTTTTGAGAAAACCTCATTGTTTCAAAATACAATGCTTAAAGTTTCGCCTCTTTGTTATTTACTTTGGTTATCAAGACTCGAAGTTTAACCTTTGATTCTTGCGCCGCAAAACTAAGTAACATGGTGGGTTTTTGGCACCAAACTGAAAAAATCATGTTACTCTCAAAAGTTCCTAAATCGTATATTTTTTCGGAATAAAAATATAAATAAATAAATATCTGGGACATTTTTGCACACACGGTCATGTAACCCCAAACTAAGCAAAGCTTGTAATATGGCTGCCAGAGACTGATATACGTACATATATATTTTTAAATACATACTTAAATAGATATTAACACCCAGCCATAGAACAAACACAAATGTTCATCACACAAATGTTTGTCCTAGGTGGAAATCGAACCCACACCCCAAGAAGCACATGGCCAGCATGGTGGATTAAGGCCCATCCTCTCTCTCTGAGAAGGCCTGAGTCCCAGCAGTGGGAACATGATCAAACCTTTTTTTGATACATCCATGTGTTTGCATATCAATGCATACCTACGACAAAGACAATAGAATAGATGCTGTATCAAACAATCTGATGCAGAGTACAGAGTAGAGGCAAGCTGTACGTAGTAGCTATACCTAGTCTCTGGGTAAGCTAGATCCGATGATGCACCTCAAGATAAGTTCAATGGCGCATGCATCTGTCGCTAAACGTCAGGTAAGGGTGCGGTGCGAGTGCTAGCGAGTTGGGATGGGTCGAGCAAATCTTCTGATAGTAAGGAAGATCGCAACACAGGCGTGCTCGACCTATATAGTATTAAAAAAATATGTTTTTAAACATGCAAAAAAACGCGTTTTTTCCTGGAACATGCTTTTTTTGTGTGCTGAATCTCAAATTTGTAAGGCAGTTATCGTTTAGTTTCAGGCGGCCAGTCAGCTTGTTTGCCACCCATGGCATAAAAAAAGACTGTTATAGAGTTTATATTATGTTCCGGGATGAAATAAGAAACACTCAGTGGCGACTAGTTCATTTATTCAGAGCTCGAAATGTACATAGCGATAGATGGCTGGCACGCTGGCTTTCATACACTCCCCTCGAAAGGTTTGGCAAGCTTGGCGGTGGCAGGGCGTGAGGGGGGTGTGTCATGGCTTGACTGGCTGTCATTGGTGGCTTGGCAGGCTGACGTCACATCAGTTTTGTTAAAATGAAATACTTTAAAAAAAAACTACTATATTTTTCTGGTTCAGAAAAACAAAAAATCAGTTTGTGAGTTCCAGCGGCCGTGTTGAGCGAACAGACCAATAGATATTGACAATCTGTTTCTACCCTCAAAAGTACATACATATAGTAACGCCTATTTCCCGTTGGGGTAGGCAGAAACCATATCGCTCCCATCCTGACACACATCTTTCTTACGATGGCTTCTTTACGATGATATATAACAATATAATTTGTTTGTATCTTTAAGGTAGATTTCATAGTAAGTGAAATTTCTTAATGGATTAAAAACATCTTTGACTTCAATTCCATGTTTGTGTGCAAAATTATTTCAGAAGCATAACGAAAGATCATTTTCTGACGAAGGCTAAAGAGAAAAGTTTTAAAGTAGGAATAATTATATTAACGTTCGTTGCGAACGACGGTTACTAGTTCCTTGCTAAACGCCTATAACTTGTACCACAACACAATCCATATTACGCCCGATTTATTTTAAGTCCGACACGATGTCGCCTGCTGACACTCGACCTTATAAATCAGTATATACGGTTCAAATTACATTTGATATACGAGATACTATCAGCTTGAAGTATGCGTAGTGTTCAGCAGTAAGTCAAGTTCCAATATTAGCTAAGATCTTAGATCGTTTTATTTAAAGACTTTATTTTCTTTAAATCTTTTTCACTCTCTCACTCCACGAATTAAGACACAAAAAAAAAAAATGTGCTTACACTTATGCAAAATCGGAGCTATACGAATAAAGAAAATAACTTTTATTATGGAAATTGTCGTGGTTTTCCCACATTTTATTTATATTACACGGGAATTACTCACGTAAGATTAGGCCGGCTATAGAAACAGCACAAAGATCAGTGTTGAAGGCGGCGCTGAAGAAGCCACGACTATATCCGACGAACAGAGACGTTGAGCTCATGCGAGTGAGGCAGCTTTTTATTATTCAGGCTGTGACTAGCGCTCACCGTCTCAGACCTCTGCAGGTCAAGACCAAGCGGAAACTAGTCAATATTTTACCGTTGCTGAGAGTGAAAACCGAGTTTGCAGTTCGCATCCCAAAATAATCGCACTCTTTTATCTACAACAAAATCTCAAGTACTTGCGAAATAGCAGACCGCAACACGTTTCAAGTTGGAAAATTCCCTCTTTTTTTCCTCTTTCCTCTTCAAATATCGAGTTCAATAATTTTGTATAATGTAATTTAATCAATTTCAGTTAGTTTCTACTCTAGTTTAAGTATTTATCTATATGTCGGGGGGACCGCTTGGCGGCCGCCATCATAGTCATCAGACATCTCGCTCGTGGGCGTAAAATGGGAAATCGTGCGAAATGATTTTAAACACTGTTGAGATTATCACAAATTCACAGATACGGTATCACGAAACGGTAAGACAGTTCCTAGATATTGTCACTCCGCGGTCGTCGGGTAGTGAATGTCCAACACCGATTCGAGCGATAACACCATGGTTCTGTCGGAAGCGCACCGAACCGAAGTTGCGGATAGTTGCCGACTGACGTGACGTTGGCGCGCTTCTCGTTTCGTTTTTTTTAAGGCGTGATCGTGTCCGGATGCGACACGGCCATCCTACGCAGACACACGTCCTCGTGTGTAAATCTGTAAGAAAGATGCCACAGCACAGTTTTTCGTTCGGCCAATCCTGTCGCTTGTTACTTAGGTTAGGTCAGGTTAACCTAACTTTAGCCTGATAAAAATTCACGGATCATCAGAACTTTATTTTTATTTTTACCAACGCTAACTTTACATTAGAGAAAATCAGTAACAAAAATCACAATAAGAATCATTATTCAAAACAGAGTATTAAACAAACTAGATATTAAGCCAACAACAAAAGCTACGCAATATTAAGAATTCTGAGGTCAAGTAGTATTGAGTGACATCCACAAAAATCTTCATCAAACAATTGTTGAAATCAAACAATTTCAATCTAAACCCTAGGTATCTCATTCGCGGTCAACAGCTATCGCAATAGCTCGAGCAACACACTTGCTCCACACGCACTTCCTCACGAAATGCAGAGTCACTCATGACTCTTATGGTCTTCGCTACAAGGCTAGACCCGACTATACCACCCAGAGCTACCGCACATCGCTTACCCACGGACTACTACAAGAGCAGACGCCGACTTCTAACGGGCTACGACTACGATACTCTGGTATAGTCTCCGACCAATCGAATCGAGAACCTAGACACACATCCAACCGATTCTATTTCGCTATTTACTCCATCGTCAACATCAATCGGTACTTGAGCCTCAGGCATCTTATGAAACCACCATATCTATCCGTTTTCCTTTAAATGTACTCGCAATACACTCTTATTCAGCACGAGAATGAAATTCTAATTTGAAACGCTCACCAAGTGGGTTATTGTTCCTGATGCTCGACCACACATAGGTCGACACGTCGCTCCACGGGCTCCGCGGCGCTGGGATTGGCTAGACAGCGACTCGCGATGTGACAAACCGTGCCGTGAAAAGGTCTTTAAATTGTAACCACGTCATACCTGAATAGGTTATTTGTGACAACCATGTAGATGCGGAGCCTTTTAACGCCTTACTGATGATCACGATAAGCTGGCTTCCTTCTATTGTGCGTCCTTCAAAACACAAGTCAGCGGTGGTGCACCATGATCGCGCATCGTATTCTCGTTTATCAGGATTAAATTCCGGTAAAATCACGTTCTTAATTTCATTTTTGGATTTCAATGTTTGGATCAGCGCTTGCATTTGCTGATTTTACATCTCGAACAGTAATCGCCATTGTGGATTGTTGTCGATATCATTCGTGAACTCATTAGCGCGATTTGATCCCACTTCTGATGTCGGGGGAACCGCTTGGCGGCCGCCATCATAGTCATCAGACATCTCGTTCGTGGGCGTAAAATGGGAAATCGTGCGAAATAATTTTTAAACACTGTTGAGATTATCACAAATTCACAGATACGGTATCACGAAACGGTAAGACAGTTCCTAGATATTGTCACTCCGCGGTCGTCGGGTAGTGAATGTCCAACACCGATTCGAGCGATAACACCATGGTTCTGTCGGAAGCGCACCGAACCGAAGTTGCGGATAGTTGCCGACTGACGTGACGTTGGCGCGCTTCTCGTTTCGTTTTTTTTAAGGCGTGATCGTGTCCGGATGCGACATATACATATAATAAAAACGTAGAGATAAAAAATCTTTAATTGCGAGATATCAAAAAAATATCCCACATTAAAATAAGCAGCTGAACACGTTAAGACAGTTTTTAGATTTTTCTGTTTGTCTGTTTGTTTGTGCACGCACATCTCCTAAACCACTGAACTGATTTAAATGTGGTTTTCACGAATATGCTTAGCTATGACCAGGTATACTCTACTACTCTATGTTTTGTGTATTGTGATGTGTCAAATAGGCTGTCTGGATGTAGCAATTAATTATTATTATGATTTTCGTTTACAGTGTTATTTATAGATTATGTGAATGTATATTTTAAGTAAGGAATGTTTTGATTGTTAATTGTAAATTTTTCATTTTCCCTAGTATGTAAGTTCAAGTTTTGCATGTCGAAAGGCCGAATAATGGCGAACCATTTGTTTTGATTCCACCTTTTTGCAACATAGAATTAATTCTATGTTTTGTAAACCTCTCGCAATAAATAATACGCAATAAATAATACAATACAATACTCACAGGCTGTGTTATATCATTCTAGAATCCACATCCACACTAATATTATAAATGCGAAAGTAACTCTGTCTGTTTCCTACATAATAACGGCTAAACGGGTCCGATCTCGTTTAAATTTTGCGAACCAATATGATGTATCATGAAGACGGACATAGGCTATATTTTTCCGAATAAATCGCGGACGAAGTTGCGGGTACAGCTAGTAATATATAATAAAATTTACACCCGTGCGAAGCCGGGGCGAGACACTAGTGTATTAATAAGTAGCAGATCTAAAGTTATATGATTGTTTACGGGATATATACCGTGGTAAGTTGTGGAAGGACAACCATAAGGTAACCTGTGTGTGTGTGTGTCATATAACTTTAGTGAACAACACTGAGTAACAACATATAGTTTTAAAGAGTGTTTTAATAGCAGATCTTTTATACAGGGTTCAACGAATGTGGACCCGGGTATGTCCTCAAACTGCGACCAGAACCACCGGAGGATGGGCAGCAGCGTCCTAATACTACACGGTGAACGTACTGCGCTCCCCAAGCCGCCTGCCAAGCGTGGGGATTATGGCAACACCCCTCTATGGGAGGCCTTGTCCAACAGTGGACGTTAATTGGCTGATGATGTGTGTGATGTGAACGAATGTTTAAATGTTCCTGGAAAATCAATGAGGACCCCAAAATACAGGCTCGGCTTAGTTTTGCAGTCATAGATCTAGCTTAATTTTAATAAGTTTAATTAATTTGTAATAATTAGGATATTATTAGTTTCTTTACGCGATAAAATTCGGAACATAGATATTCGCCAAAGAACCAGGGTCACCGACATAGCTATTAAAATCTGCAAGTTGAAGTGGCAATGGGCAGGCCACATTGCTCGAAGAACTGATAACCGATGGGGAAGAAAGGTTCTTGAGTGGGGACCACGAACTGGAAGGTGCAGCGTAGGTAGGCCTTCCACTAGATGGACCGACGACACTGTGATAGTCGCGGGCATCCAGTGGATGCAGATGGCAGGATGTCGTTCAGTGTGGAGGTTAAAGGGGGAGGCCTATGTTCAGCAGTGGACGTCTTCTGGATGATGATGAGGATATTATTATTGGATAAATAAATTATGAATAGTCAATTGTATTCCAAAGCTACTTTGTAGGAATGTGGCCTACTGCACTATTCTGTACTGCGCCAGCAAAGATGCAATCGCACCAAAGCCTATAATAGAACGGGAGTCACCCAGAGTCATGCATTACTGCGTTTATATTCCTGTTCTGAATTTAATATCCAAGTCTACACAAAATAAACAGTTTGTCCAATATTCATGAACAAGGTTCAATTATTTTACCGACTTCAAAAAAGGAGGAGGTTCTATGTTCGTCTGTATGTATTTTTTTTGTATATATTATATGTTACACGATTACTCCACCATATTATGAATTTTGATGATAATTTTTTTGTTTGGTATATAGGTTACTTCAGTCAGAGTCCCATATAAATTAAATCATCAAAATTGATTCAGCGCTCTTAGAACACCATAGCAAAAACAAATACGAGTAATATATACACAGACGACGTTTTGGTTTGTGATTCCTTTCAGCAAAAGTTTTGATGAGGACTTTCAATATCTGTTTAAACTGTCTTTTTTCTATTTAAGTTTATACATGTAGGTATAGTTTGAAGTCGTTTATTTTTTTCTATAAATTCACTTTATTATTATCATGCTTTATCATCAGCTAGGCATCATGCTCCAAGATATGCATGCGGCGAGCTCCGAGGTCGGACTTCTGATGAATATGTCCAGAACTAAGTTGATGACCAACATTACCGAGCATAATCTATATATCGAGGATGCAGAGATACAATATGTCCAGGAGTACGTTTATTTGGGCCAAATAGTTTCTTCTCAGGCGAGACATGAGAAAGAAGTTGCTAGACGCACCGAAAACGCCTGGAAGAGCTATTGGTCCATGAAAGATCACATGAAGGGACCACTACCACTCTCCTTAAAACGTAAACTTATGGACATGTGTGTTCTCCCCACCCTCACATATGGCGCTCAAACTTGGTCATTGACAAAGTTTCAGAAGTTCGCTCTTGGAGTATGCCAGCGAGCCATGGAGCGCAGTATCTTAGGAGTGAAACTTACAGACAAGATAAGAAACACAGAACTGCGCTCCAAGACTCAGATTGCCGACGTAGCTCAGAAGGCCGCTTGCCTAAAGTGGGACTGGGCCGGTCATATCAGTCGAATGTCGGAGGATCGTTGGGCCAAAACCACAACACAGTGGCTTCCTCGATGGCAAACGACCTCCCGGACGGCCTAGACGGAGATGGAGGGATGAACTGGACTCCTACTTGAAAGGCTGAACCCAAATTGCCCAAAACAGATACGTATGGAAGGAGGGAAGGGAGGTCTTTATCCTGCAGTGGGACGATACAGACGATAAAATAAAAAATATTACTTTATTATATTCGAGATAAGTTATGTCTGGGTGTTGATTAATACCACGATCTATAATTGTTATTATTAAAGACTCAGGCAAACTTCCTAACATGAAATTTATTACACACTGAAACCCTTCGAACAATTTTGAAAATATTTAATGCACTAGTGCGAAAACGCAGACTTTTATGCATTAGTGTATAAAAAACCGTTAAGCCCGCTTACGCCTGGCACTTTACGAGCAAGAAAAGTGACAAAAACCTAGGTAATTTTTTTATGTACATTGATATAAAAGAGTACTTAGAAACAATAGAATTCATTTATTTAATTTCTGTGTAAGAGCTTCGCTTTACAAAAGAGCTCAAGAATCCGAATTCACAAAGTTGATTTCGTTTCTCTTGAAATGTACAATATAATTAAGGCACTGTTCCCGGCTAACTACCGAATGAACATTATCTTTAAAATAACGAACTTTAAAAAAAAACTTTGAATGAATTTTATTTATATTACACGGGAATTACCCACGATAGTATAAGATTAGGCCGGATACTCCGACTATAGTTTCAACCGCATCCGGCGGTCTTTATCAAGGTGAATGCGCGCGCGGCTGCGTCTCGCTTTGCTTTCTGAATGAATTTTGTTGTATCTTGTTTCCCATTATTTTTTGATTAGACTTGTGTTTGACCACCACTTCGGCGATGATCCGGTCTACGATGGAGCACGCTTACCTAGAAGAAACTGATTAACTCGCGACTTGAACACATCCAGCTTTTTTCTTTTAATATATAGAATAGATGTACGTTTCGCCACCAACACGCTTGATGGTAAGCGACGGTGTGGCCGAGGATGGAACACGTTGATCTAGAAGAAATCAATTCACTCTAGCCTTGAAGATGCCTAGATTGTAGTTCTCAGGAAACAAGAAGGACGGTAGGGAGTTCCATTTTTGGGCAGTACGTATCATAAAAAGACGACCCAAATCGTTGAGTACGAATCTTTGTAATTTCCACGAGGAAGGGGTGATGGTGTGCAGTCCTTCTACTTGTCCTGTAGTAAAAGGGGGAGGGTGGAGATTGTAACTATCGGTGAACACCTATTCAGGCAGGGCATTCCACAGTCTAGTGGTTCGCACAATAAAAGTGGAATCAAAGAACTTCGGGTTTGCGGAATATCAAGTCTGAAACGGTGTATGCCCTTAGATCAAACAAGGTAGATATGGTAAGGTTGAATGGCGGGTGCGAACGGATCCAGTCTAAATGAGTCTGGATGCTTTTAGTTGAACTCACCCTGTAGAATACGTTGTCGTCTTTATATACACAGTATGTCCCTTGTTTGTCTGATAGTAGCTGATAGTAGATCTGATCTGCGACTATAGGTACTATTAAAATCATTGAATTGTAGGTCCCGTTTGTTTGTTCCATAATAACAAACTGTGAAGCCGTATCAGAGGCCTTCGGGCGGTCTGAAAACTGACATTAGGGCTACTCTTTCAGCGTACAAAATCTTACTTACAAGTACTTTATTGCAACCCGTTAAGTGTGTGCAAGAGCGGATCCAGCTTTGTTGCCAAGGGGGGTCACATAGTCGTGGACTCGTGGTCAAGTCACAAGAAGTTATAATTAAATTTTGTAATCATAGATACTAGTAAAAAGTAGGTATGGGCTGGGTCTGGGGGGGGGGGGGGTCATGACCCCCATGACCCTCCCTGGATCCGCCCTTGAGTGTGTGCTAATGACATATTTGTCCACGTTGTCCATGACAATGAGCGGGGTCAAAAGCTTCATAAAAATTATGCCAATATTATTGTCTGCAACGCACTCCGTTCATAACTCGACAAAATTAAGAATTCCGACAACAAGTCCAATTTAAAAGAATCCATTTAGTTAATATTACAGAGAAAACTTAATTAATTATGCGGTACAATATATATTTTATGCTGGGCTTTAATTTGCGCTCGTTTTATGAACAAAAAATTAAGGTGCGTCTTTGGAAGTAGCGAATTCTGTACTGACTGACTACATTACTGCAAGCGACGAACATGTGGACCGATGCGTAGCCGAGGCCTGCATATACTTCAGCCTATAAATACTCAGTTGCCGCCAAGGCTTGTATACATTGTACTTCCTCAAACATTGCGCGGATATTCACGTACAAAATATACATAAAATATTTTGAGTTACATTAAAAAGTTCGATACAAAACTTTCGAAAAAAACACGTCAGTCATAGGACTGCACATCAGAAGTGAAAACATAAGTAGTAATTCACATATTCTACAAGAGATGGCGCTGTTTTAAAATGTATTGTGTATTATGTATTCTGTGACAGCGTGACGATGACGCGAGTTTCATGATTTTTGTTTAAAAAAAGTGCTCTATGCGCCTAAAGAAGTTTTCACTTTAAAAAACATTTCTAGATGGCTATGGCTGGTACTACGTATGGCTGCTAATCATAGGACACCATCTGGAAATGTCAATGATTTCTTTCTCTAAAATCCAGCGTAACCTCTGTTTACTTATGCATATATTTAGTAGAAATAACTCTTTTCTCTTGCACATTAAAATAATAACGCACAAGAATACTTGATAATTTAATGCAAAAAATGGTTTAGTTAAAGGTAAGTAAACCTACTTTCGACAAAAATGTTATTAATAAATAAAAAACCGGCAAAGTGCGAGTCGGACTCGCGCACGAAGGGTTCCGTACAATTATCTATATTAACGGCAAAAAAAAACAGGTTTGTTGTATGGGAGCGCCCCCCTTAAATATTTGTTTTATTTTAATTAATTATTTTTAAAGTGAATATATAACTAAATTTTCTGTGTATTTTTCATGCGTCACCTGTTGCTGTTATCAATATCGAGCAAAAAAATCACGTTTATTGTATGGGAGCCCCCTTCAATATTTATTTTAATCTGTTTTTTAGTATTTGTTGTTATAGCGGCAACAAACATACATCATCTGTGAAAATTTAAACT
Source organism: Agriopis leucophaearia (assembly GCA_949125355.1). NCBI lineage: Eukaryota > Metazoa > Arthropoda > Insecta > Lepidoptera > Geometridae > Agriopis > Agriopis leucophaearia. The sequence goes on along the minus strand of OX421289.1, from coordinate 237,712 downwards.
GTTTATCATGATATACAGCTCGGTGATAGACGGACAGACAGACAGACAGACGAGTCTTAGTAATAGGGTCCTGTTTTACCCTTTGAGTACGGAACCCTAAAACATACATGCAACTGTGGGCGAAGTAGGTACGAGATGCGTATTTTACGCATCGAATTACATAGAAGTTACAATTTTGTGATTCAAAATTTGTATTCATTTCAATACGTATTTGTTTGTTATACGTATCATAATTCATACAAATGACTGCACTCGTACTTCGCCCCTACAAATGTTCTTCCAAATATTTTTTTATCGCTCGTAGTAGCACCACACCTTAACAAAAAATCTTAAACATTTCTTTTCCAAGGCGAAATTAGGCTGTTCTTTTAAATAATTTATTTCTTTCAAAGTCGCTTTTCGTCTGCTTTCGTAATTTGTTTGATTTTATGATTGAATTTGCAACTGAAGTACTTATTCGTTGAGACATTACATGAAATCACAAAGTCAAAATCACAACTCGAGTTTTGGTAATTCCGACTCTACGGAGGAAATTGACATTTTCCGATATATTTTTTCCTCATACCGCTTTGTCAGACGTCAGACCGTACTATATAGATCAAAGTTATGAACAAACAAACAGACAAAAATACTAAAAACGGTTCAGCTGCTTATTGTAAGACGCCCTGTGTGTTATTTTTTTGATAACTCGCAATTACAGACTTTTCTATATTTACGTTTTTATTATATGTATAGATTAATTCATGTTTGTATATTAATCAATCAATTAATATATGCTATTTTCTCACTATTTAAGAGAAATTCAATTGACTTGTAAATTGCAATTTCATCAATAAATTATTTATGACTTACTTATAGCGACTTCAAAATTACGCAAGCTCGTTTACTTAGATGACATATTATTAGTTCCAGTTATTGTGATTAAAAAACAAACCACTGAACCCATTGGGATCAAATTTCTACGGGACCAATTTGAAGTGTACCCTTTCATACAAAATAAAAACCAAATCGGTGTAGGTAGCTATAATATGACGGAGTTCGGAGGTAAGAAACATTAAAAAAACTAATTGCTAACCCCCTCCTTTTTAGAAGTAGGTTAAAAGCTTACAACGTAAATTTTAATTCGTCATAATATATGAATAATAAAGTCTTTAGCAGAAGCGGTCGGATTTCTTCGTGCTAACGGTAATCCATTGTTCCCTGGAGAGTCGACGTGCTAATTGTTCGCTAACACGTGCTAAAACGTGCGCCCATACTAACTACTTGTGATGGAACATGTGGGATTTACTCACAGGCCATCACAGACGCCGGACGAGTGCTGGCGCGCACGGGTCACTTTCATCACCGTGCGCGCTCTTCCGAGTCGGAAGCAGCGTAGGTAGGCCTCCCACTAGATGGACCGACGACATCGTGAGAGTCGCGGGCATCCAGTGGATGCAGATGGCAGGATGTCGTTCAGTGTGGAGGTTGTTTGGAGGGGAGGCCTATGTTCAGCAGTGGACGTCTTCTGGCTGATGATGATGATAAGGAAAGACATTGAATACTTACATTTCTATTTCTCCTGAGACTCAGTGGAATTTACGATAGCTGCTATTATACGTTTTTGCTGTGAGCTAGCTACCTAGCTAGCAGCAAAAGCCGAAGATCGGGCTGAGTGAGGCTGAGTTCGCCTTGGGAGAGACCTATGTGCAGCAGTGGACTATATAGGCTAATTATGATTATGTCGACATTTTTATTCCGGAGAATGCGCGTAAACTAGAAAATAAAATCTCTTATTAGACGTCTCAATTCCCATATGTGTTTACCGAAGTGTCGAAAGGTGCGTTATCGAGCGCTAATTGACGCTAAGTTGTTGGACCTACTTGTTAATTACTACCGACGACATGTTGAAATGTTTCTTATGTTGCAGGTAAGGAAAGTGGCGCCGGCGCACGTTGCACCTACTGCGTACGTATGACTCTGTTTAACACTGAATGCCGATTTATACATAACGGGATAATTACTCGGACGGGACGGGGGTGGCGTGCATCGTACATAACGGGCAAGTGGTTTTAAAACATTATGTACAGTGTCGGTGATGATATTTTTCCCGTCCCATGCGTGCTAAGTCCCGTACGTCACCCTAAAAAGCACACTTTTTGGGTACTAGAGCAAAAAACCGATTTAAATATGCAGTGTTGTTTTTTTTTTGAAGTGGAAACTTCTTTAGGCAATTTAAGCACTTTTTGTGTGAACAAAAATCATGGAACAGGCGTCATCGTCACGCTGTCACAGAATACATAATACACAGTACCGTGTATTTTAAAACAGCGCCATCTCTTGTAGATTAGGTGAGTTATTATTTAAGTTTTCACTTCTGACGTGCAGTCCTATGACTGACGTGGTTTTTTTTTTCGTTTATTGAAATGACAATTTTATGTCATCCAAGTAAACTAATTTTCCAGTTATTTTGATTGAAAAACCAAAATTTTAAGACCAATCGCAAAGTATATCCTTTCAAAAAACCGGTTTATAAATGTCGGAGTTCTGAAGTAACAAACATAAAAAAAAAACAACCGAATTGAGAACCACCTCCTTTTTTGAAGTTGGTTATCACTTTCATTCCGCATACATCGGGCATACACAAGAATTTTACGAAAATAAGAAGATAAGTGAAAAAAATAACACATCAGTCATAGGACTGCACGTCAGAAGCGAAAGCTTAAGTAGTAATTTACCTATCCTACAAGAGATGGCGCTGTTTTAAAATACACGGTACTGCGTTCGGTGTCGCGAGTTCCATGATTTTGTTTACCCAAAAAGTGCTCCACTTGCCAAAAAAAGTTTTCACTTCAAAATTTGATTTTTTTCAATATCTTCTGTCAAAATGTGGCTGATAAAGGTTAAATCTAGTGTAACAACTGGCGGTCTTCAAAATGTTAGTGCTCAAATTGAAATACGTCGTTCGTCGTTATCTCTACCCCTCAGGGTATTTAATTTTATGTCTTCTAATTTTATGTTTATATCCTTATCCTTACATATCCTTATAAGTTTTTACGAGTTGGTCCTAATTGCCCTTTTATGTCCCATACTTTGATGTGTCCAATTTGAACTCCATATTTCAATTGGAGACATCGTCTGGTTTGGTAAATGCGTTTCTAAATCGAGCCGACCGCTGCAGATGTACGGCGCGGGTATTTTAAAACTGGGTGGGGTTATACTTATAGCGAATTAAATATAATAAAATAAATATATCTGGGACATTATTGCACACATGGTCATCTGACCCCAAACTAAGCAAAGCTTACTATTTACTAATTACTTTTAAATCTTTAAGGGCCGATTTTTCAATCCGCTTTTAAACGGTCATATAGTTAAATCAATAAATTTATCTGTCCAATAAATGTACAGGTTTTACTCCGCAGCTAACCTCTAACTGAATATTGAAAAATTAGAAATAATGCTATCAATGGAATAAATCCTATCTGACCGTTTAACTGATTGAAAAATCGGACCTAAAACAAATGTTTTCATTTCATTAAATAAGACACTGTTTTTCTCTTTTTAACCGACTTCCAAACAGGAGGAGTTCGTTAACATTAACATTAAAAAAACAGTCGAACAAATTTTGATTACATTTAAAGCAAATCCTCAAATAAAAATAAACTTATAATTCGAGTTGTTAGAAAAAGTAGGGCTAAGTAGATCAGATTTTTTGACACTTCATCATAATTCAACAACGGACCCTTATATCGATATTATTTATTTTTTCAAAGGTAGAATTACACAATTGCTTTTTTTTTTTTTTTTTATTAAATAAACAAAATACTAGCTAAAACTAACACTAAATAAACAGTTAGACTGTCCATAGACCGTTGAAGATCTAAAGACAATCCAAATGCTCAAACCCACTATCAGTTGGCAGCGTACCCAGCATGCTGGCGGCATTACCACGTTGAATGGCAATGCTTATACGTTGAGCCAGATACACGCCAGCATTTTGGTCACGCGTCGCGTTAATCAGACGCTCTGAAAGATTTTTGAAAATGAGGTGAGCTCCCGGTCCCCAAGGGCCCAATGTCTCGACACCAAACGCCTCAAATATGTAACCACTGCCGAGGTTAGCATATTTGCGCCGCTTGTGCTGCTCTGCCGAATTGGCAGCTGCACCAGCCCTACCCTGTGTCTCAGGAAGATGTGACGGTGCCAAAGTATCGACACAAGTCGCGTCCCATACAAGGGGCCGCCCCAACTTCCAGGGAACAAGTGTCATACCATCAGGCCTCCTTCCATCGTCACGCGCAAGACCGCTCGGTTCGAGCACAGCTGCGACATTGGCGGTGGAAAAAGCCCTGCGTATGATGTCGTTCGCACAATTGCTTAACTTTTTTCAGTTAAAAATACATGTTTATTGTAATAATGACAAAAGAAGGAGGGATTTACTTTGACTAATAAACAATAGACTTAAAAATGCCAAAGTGATCTATTAAATTGTCTCACTTTAGGTATTCGCTAACAGTGTGAGCACACCTCGAGCCCGCGGTCTATTCAACTATTCTATGGTAATGGTATACGAGGGGCGATATTTCACCTCGTCTGTCTTTCAATGGACGTCTAACTACGCTACATACATTTGTCCTTTCAACAGTTGAGACTCACATGACAAGTTTTTGACTTTTTCATCCTACATTAACATCGAAAAACGACGAAAACGAAGCAGAAAGTTGGTTATGAAAGTTGGTTGGTTGAGTTGTTCATTTTGCGGGCGTTTTTAGTTTTTTTTTTTTTTTGTATATATTTTTAGTGATTTTCCACCTAAATACTAGACAACAATTTAATATGAATAGATGTGTTCGATGGCACCGAATATTATTTTATTTTTTATTTATTTTTAAATTCAGAAATAGGCTTGCGTTTGACCGCCAACTCGCCTGATGTTAAGCGCGATGCGGTCTACGATGGAGCACGCTTGTCCAGAAGAAACCGATTCACTCGAGATTTAAAGACACCCAGATTGTAACCATCGGGGAACACCCATATTGTATTGTCATATTGATTACATAAACTTGGAAAGTTTCAAACCAAGTAGATTCAAATCTCCTTCAAGTTTTTTTTACACTAGTAACAAGTAAAGCTAATAAAAGCGTGATAGAAATATGACACTTTTAAACCGACTTCAATAAGAAGGAGGTTCTCAATTCGTCTGTATGTTTTTTTAAATCCCATATAAATTTTATCGAAATTGATTCAGTGCTTTTTTTTAAATCAAAAATTAAAATATATTTGCATAGATGACTTTTTGCATGGTTAGTCTTGAAATCGTTTTTTTTTTTTCATAAATTTGTGGTTTATTTTTTTAGTTGTTTTATTTTGTAGTAAAATGATCGTATCAATAACGCAAATGTCAAACTTTTCCATATTCTAAGATAAGGAAAAGTTTGACGTTTGATCCGTAAACATTAATAAAAAACTATCAAGTCAAATAAATAATATATAAAAAAAACAGCTTTTCAAATTAAATTTCAAAAAGCGTTTCCGCCGCGTTTCTGTACCAATTTGCTCAACTGAACCTAAAAAGTATACCTTGCAATCAAATAAAAATACTTAGGTAACAAAAATTTCGCTAATCTTTGGCATACCTTTTTTATTTTAACACTGAAATATCACCTTAAATAAATACCTATGGTTTGAAGGATGTACTGAAAAAACGCCGCAGCGATATTTTTCTTGTAACAATATTGCTACATTACGGACCATTATCATATCACAACATTTTTGAAACACCACCGTGTGAGTATGGTACTCTAAAATAAATAGGGTTATTTTTCTTATAAATGTTGCCACTTAAAACAACATGTGTACGCGTAAAAGCTCTTTTTCTTCGTATGAGCTTACTGGCAACTTCATTTCAGTAAGTATTTGAAGTATTCCTTACAAGAAGAATTATTTATTCCACAGCTCCAGTTTTGACCACAATATGCTTGTGTTCTAATGTTACATTTAGTACAAACTATCTGCGCCCCGAGGTTTCATCCGTGTGGTGATGATAATCGGTGATGATGATGATGATGAAAAGTAGCTTATGTGTTAATCCAGGACATAGTAATGTATGTTCCAAATTTCATCCAAATCCATCCAGCCGTTTCTGCGTGAATGAGTAACAAACATCCATCCATTCATCCAAACATCCATCCATCCAAACTTTCACATCTATGATATTAGTGTGATTAGAGTGATAGTGTGATAATTTGATAACTGGTTTAGCGAATGATAGCACTAAAAACATAACACACACTGAAAAAATAATTTAAACTGGCTGATACATTTCTGAGATAAATATAAGTATTTAAAGTTTTTGGTGTGGATAGAGAGCGCGATGGACAGCGCAAAGCGTGTGTTGGGCTGGACGTCATAACTTGCTATAGTCGCTCTCTGTTTAGCATGAAATAAAAATACATTTAAAGTATTTTTTTTAAATTTAATTTTGTTTCCGTAGATGGGCTCTATTTATGCTCAGATTTTTTAAGAGGTGATACAAAAAACTGGACTCATGTCTATTATTGAGACCTTTTTCGAACTGAAATAACGTGTCGGATAATTATAGCTAGTATAATAGCTTCCGATTAAAAAAACTTTGTTTAAAAATTGGCGCCCAACGCGGGGCAAAGTAATGCCCCGCGTTGGGCGCCAACTTTCCCAACTAATTGTTGGTCAACTAACTCACTTTCTTAAAAGCTAAAGAATCTAACTACTAATAGTCGTAACTCTTCTAGCTTTTCTATAGAACTTCAGTCTTTCATCCTTTCGATTAAAATGTACGAGAATTTCGCGCAGACAAATAATTACCTTTCTACCCTCAAAAAGGAAAAATCTTGGTCCAACAAGCGACAGAAGTTTTCTTAATTCTCGTTAAATGGAATGAGGTCTGGTCCGACGAAATTGAGTTTCGCAAAGTTTTTGTTAAATAATTGACCTCGTTTGGATGTCGATTATAAAAATAAACTTCGTATTTACTAGACTTTGGTCAATTTTTCTAAGTGTACCTAGTACCGAAAAATTCGTAGTCAGACAATTTTGGAAGCAATATGCATCGTAATTGTTAAATTCGTAGTCAGACATTTTTGGAAGCAATATGCATCGTAATTGTTAAATTCGTAGTCAGACATTTTTGGAAGCAATATGCATCGTAATTGTTAAATTCGTAGTCAGACATTTTTGGAAGCAATATGCATCGTAATTGTTAAATTCGTAGTCAGACATTTTTGGAAGCAATATGCATCGTAATTGTTAAATTCGTAGTCAGACATTTTTGGAAGCAATATGCATCGTAATTGTTAAATTCGTAGTCAGACATTTTTGGAAGCAATATGCATCGTAATTGTTAAATTCCGAGTTATGTGATAGTACTGAACATTGTATGAGGTTCTTTGTTACATTGTATTATTTAATTTCGAAGGATCCACTTTGCTCCAAGTGTTTGTCGTGCTTACTTTAATTATTTAATTTCGAAGGATCCACTTTGCTCCAAGTGGATCCACTTTGCTCCAAGTGTTTGTCGTGCTTGCTTGAATTATTTAATTTTGAAGGATCCACTTTGCTCCAAGTGTTTGTCGTGCTTGCTTTAATTATTTAATTTCGAAGGATCCACTTTGCTCCAACTGTTTGTCGTGCTTGCTTTAATATCTGCTCGGATATCAAGTGTTAAAGATTTGCTCAAATTTACTTTGCTCGAAGGGTGAGCATTGCTATAACATCATCAACTAGTAGACGTCCACTGCTAAACAAAAGCTAAGAAAAATTATAAATCTTAGATAGGGGTGTTGCCATAATCCCCTCGCTTGTCAGGCGGCTTGTGGGTCGCAGTACTTTCACCGTGTACTAATAAGATGCTACTTTTTTATTTTATTATTATTGTAAAATAGACTTGCGCTTGGCCGCCAACTCGCCTGATGTTAAGCGATGATGCGGCCTACGGTGAATCACGCTTGCCTAGAAGAAACCGATTCACTCGTGATTTGAAGACACCTAGATTGCAACTATCGCAGAACACCCATTCAGGCAGCGCATCCCAGACTAGCAGTTCGGACAATAAAAGTGGAATCAAAGGGCTTCGTACGGGCTCTCGGATTATCAACCATAAAGCGATGTCGATTTTTCGTGCCCGCTCTGGCAGTCCGATAAAAGGCAGGAGGGAATTAGATCATGCAGATCTGATGCACACTCACCGATAAAAAACCGATAGACTAGCAACTTTACGCCGATTGTTTTTTTTGATTGTTCTACATAACCCATGCCACCGGTCAAATTAAGCCTGATTTATGCGCCAGAGTCATGGAAAATTGAACATTTCGGATGCGCTCCACCCAGAGAAGCGTTGGCGGACATTGAATAATGTTATATTCCATACATAATGGCATCGATAGGTCTTTCAAACGAATAAAACATTTCGATGATATCACACACACACTTTGTTTTATTTAAATTTAAAGATATGAAAGACCCTCTATTTGCTCTGTCTGATCAATTATTACCCACCTCTCTATTCTTATCTCCTTATCATTATTCAATAAGTCCTCCCAAACAACCCTTACGTTGTTTGGGAGGACAAAGCTTCCAAATAAATCTCGTGTAAAAACTCGAGACGCTATTTGTCATAAAAAGGATGGGCGCGTCAGTGACGCGGAAGGGACAGCATCGAGGTCAGGCATCTGTAGAAGCCATCGGAGGCGGCAGCGGAGCGCGACCGGAGACAGGCGATGTGATACCTCTGTGAACAAATTATGAGACTGGAAATATCATTGGGACTGTGAACGGTTAACGTCTGTTATAAACAAGGAAATCTTATTTTGTGGTGTTTACTGTCTACAGGGTTACGCATAAATACTCTGCACTGAGTGTATTGTACTCTTTATTATGTACAACTTTTTCTACGGGACTAACCTAGAAATCGCGAATAAAAAAACCACCCGAGTTCTTGATAAGAACCACTTTCTGTTAGCGTTAACGCCTGCGGAAAGATAAAATTGTATGATAATGACATTAGCTTGAGAGATGTCACGTGACTGCTAATGTCATTTTCATACAATTTTATCTTTCCGCAAGCGTTAACGCTAACAGAAAATGGTTCTTGTCTAGACACCCTGTCCCATAGAAAATTGTCACTTCACACTCGACAAAATGTATGGAACATGGATCAGCTGATTATTATTTCGCGATTTCAGGTTTGGTCCGATAGTACCTAAAAGTTGTTCATAATGAAAAGTACAATGATCTCCTTTCGACTTAGTCAAAGGTTGTTTCAAGTGTTTTTTTTTAGAGAATTGTAGAGATTTTGGCACAGTGCACTTGGTACTTTGGCACTTACTAGTGGATGTGAACTGTCGGTGAACCCGCGACGTACAGACAGACTAAATCATTGAACGGTATTATAACTCCCAATATACATTAAAAGGGTGCGATCCCAGCCCGCCCTGCATAATTAATCATCATTAGATATTGAACAGGTCGCCGATACTTTGCCTGATATTTATAACAAACTTAACGGGAGTGTTCTGAAGAACTGTTCGATCTGATGCCGGTTTTATCATTGCACCAGCCGCCGATTGAAAATGCATCCACATATCACATATCTGGGACATTTTTGCACACAGTCATCTGACCCCAAACTAAGCAAAACTTGTAATATGGCTGCCAGGGACTGATATACGTATATATCTGTGACTGATGTACGTACGTCTAGGTATTATTAACACTCAGCATAGAACACAAATGTTCATCACATGATTGTTTGTCCTAGGTGGGAATCGAACCCACGCCCCCAAGCGCAGAAGGTAGGTTCACTACCAACTGAGCCACAGGGGCAGTCATATCATAGATCTGTGGAACACACACTGCGATTCACACGATCTTTCTTGCCTCACACCTGCTCAATGTGGAATGAGCTACCTTCCGCGGTGTTTTCAAGAAGCTACTACATGGGGTTCTTCAAAGGCTTTAGAGTCTTAAAGGGTCGGCAACGTATTTGTTATGCCTCTGGTGTTACAAGTATCCATAGGCGACGGTGACTGCTTACCATCAGGCAGCCGGTCTGCTTGTTTGCCATTTATAGCATAAAAAATCATCTTCCTGCGGCATTTCCGAGTAGCCATGGGCTTCTTCAATAATAAATCAAAAAAAAAAAAAAATTGCATAATACACAATTATGTTCACTTTGATGAAATTGCATCAAAGTAATTTTCCAATTATTTCGATTTAAAAACTACTGAACCGATATTGATGAAATTTCTATGGGCCCAAGCTGAAAGTATATCCCTTCAAATAAAATCAATTAAATGAGAACCCCCTCCTTTTGAAGTTGATTAAACGAAGTTTTTAGCTTCAATGAAGGTATAATACTTTATATCAATATTTATTATACGTTAATACTTTATATAATTTTTCGAAGAGTTGGACAGATAACCGTCAGCGTGTTGTGCTCTCCGAAGCATTGAATCGCTCATTAGCAAACAAAACTAGTTCTAGTATGTTGCAACATTTTAACAGCAAGGTTATGACTTCCAAAACTTGTACATTTCCCCAGGCATTAGTAAAAAATATCATCCCTCCTTCCGTAAGTACCCCCCTCACCTCCCGGGGGTGATGGGAGGGGTGCTCAGACATCAAAGCAGTTTGAGTGGGGGGGAGAGCGCGTATTTAGAGATGTGGTGGGTAACGTTGTGATTATTACTCAATTACCACGATTATATAATACTAGCTTTTTTGCCCGCGACTTCGTACGCGTAGATTTTCATATAAACCTTCAATTCTTTTTTCTTCCCTTAACCCGGCCTTGCGCAAAATAACATAGCATATACTTCAATCTGATCATAGCTAAGCATATTCGTGAAAACCGCATTTAAATCCGTCCGCATTTTCTTCCAGGGGTGTAGGAGATGTGCGTGAACAAACAAACAAAAATTCTAAAAACTGCCTTAACATGTTCAGCTGCTTATTTTAAGTCGCCCTGTATGAAGTATTGATAGAATCATAAAAGTAATAAATAACACCGTCAACAGTTTTCAAATCAAAAAGATAATGTGACCACAGTGCAGAGCATGTTTTGAAATTTTCTTTTTGTCTAAACCATTAAAAGTATATTTCCGGCCAGTTTCGCTGGCCACGGAACCCTGACATAATGCTTGTCTTAAGACGCTTTTGGCTAGTTATTTCTTATTTCGCGTGCATTTGTATGTATACCTTGATTAAAAAGCCATGAAATGGAACTACTCTATTTATCTGTTAAAATATCACAGTAAAATAAAATTATTTCTATATTCTTATTCTTACTGCAAATAATATACACTGTATTCTTCTAAAAGCTAAGTTTATATACCTTGCATAAAGGGTGCAGCAATGACTTATGTAGTGGCTGTTCACAAAACCAGACCACATACATAAACATATAAATTTAAGTATAGTTAAATCTATTACATAAATATTATATATACTATTCAAACTTAACCTAGGGTGAAGTAATTTTACAAAACAAAAAAAAACATACCTAGTGTGATAGGGTACTTAATTATATATGAGATGATACAAAACTTATGACGCTACTTTCTTAACTATTTATATATCGATATTTATTTTCTAATTATAATTTTCTAAAATTTATCATCGAATAAATCTTTTATCTCGTAATAACATTTTTGGGTTAGAAACTTACGAAGTTGGTTCTGGAAAAACGTTATTATTTATTTCTTTCTTTATTGCGTCCGGAATTTTGTTGTATAGGTTTATTTTCATGTACAAAGGGCCTTTTTTGAATATTTCTATTCGCGGGACTGTATTAAAATAGGATGCGGTATATTTTGTGTTTTAAATGCTAACATAGAATAAAACCATGAGAATGTAATATGGAGCTTGGAGCTTCCCGGTGTGGTACTGGATGTAGATGCGACCCAGGGACAACGTCATGTATGCGGTCGGCTAGGTCTGCCAGCACATCGAGTGATGACGTCATCTGCTGCGAAGCAATGATGGTCTGCGTGCTGTTCGGTAGGCGGCTGGTCCAAATCATGCGTAAAAAGTCTTCTGGAACTCCGGGGCCTGCTAGGTGTCGTAGATGACGTAAGAATTGAGAAGGCTTACGATCACCTAGCTCCTCGTGTGTTAAAAGTTGCTGTACCTTTTTTCTCTTGATGCGGACAAACGTTTAATTAGCTCCAGCTTGAGTTTTTCGTACTTCTCGGTCACAGGCGGGTTGACGATGATGCCTTCGACTTCAGCTGCCTATTGCGGGTCAAGTTGTCCAATCACATAGTAGAACTTGGTGCTATCTGCAGTGATGTTGGAAATCGCGAATTGGCCTTCGATCTGGGCGAACCAAATCGCCGGCTTCTCGGGCCAAAACGGTGGAATTCGCACGCCAACTCGGAATACATTGTCATCATCTTTATTCTTCGTGTCAGCCGCAGTGCTATCAGTACGATCTAGCGGCATTCTGACCTTTGTCGGTGGTGTACGGTTCATTCAGTGGTCACCAATTATAGTGGATTTGTACTATTTATATAGAAGGAGAGGGTTAAGCTACCGACAATGGAAGAAAATAGCTGAGTCCGAAAGAAATTATAAATTTAATGCAAAGAAAAATCTTAGACAAATCTTAGAAAAAGCGAATGACAATTCCATTTGAAAATCGGTGTTCTTTTATTTTTTTCTTTTCGCGCCCCAGCGCCACACGTCGTGGAAAATTGGAATGAAATTCACGAAGGTTGGCGCAAGGAGTACGAGTACGCCACACTCCTACTCCATGCACTGGAATGAATCACCAAAGAGGTTTTAAGGCCTAAAACATGCTTGATCTACACGTTCATTCATCTAAGAAGGTTAAGGAACCTTCTTTAAATTTAAACTGATTAACCGAATGACCATGTTGACAGTTGACATAGTTGACAGTTTCAAAATTTTAATGGCTATGTCAATAACATTCTCTTTACTTTGGATCTCCTTGCTTGAGGCTATGTGACGATCCTCATATTACGTTTCGGGTAACGAAGAAATAAATCATTGATTTTTATTTTCGTTGATGTAAAAATAAAGAATTAAAATAAATGATATAAGATAGCCTATGTTTTAATCTGGTAATTTCTAAGCATATTCGTGAAAACCGCATTAAAATCCGTCCAGTGGTTTAGGAGATGTTCGCGGACAAACAAACAAACAAACAAACAAACAAACAAACAAACAGACAAAAATTCTAAAAACTGTCCTATCGTGTTCAGCTGCTTATTTTAAGACGACCTGTGTGATTTTTTTTTTGTTATCTCGCAATTACAGATTTTTTTATCTCTACGTTTTTATTATATGTATATAGAGTATAGATTTACTTGGGTAAGAGCCGTTTTTAACCGACTTCAAAAAAGGAGGCGTTCTCAATTAGTTTTTTTAATGTTTGTTACCTTAGAACTCCGTCATTTATGAACTGATTTGGGAAATTATATTTTTTAATTGAAAGGATATACATTCAGATTGGTCCGATAGAAGTTTCATCAAAATCGGTTTAGTAGTTTGGCTTTTATATTAAAATAGATAACGGGTCAATTCGGAGATTGCGTATTTGACTAATTTTGTGAAGTCAGTTTTTTTATTGATAATTTCAAAAACCGTATATATCCCACAAAATGCATGATTTAATTCCCTCCTGCCATTTTTTCTATCGGACTACCAGAGCGGGCACGAAAAATCGACACCGCTTTATGGTTGACATTCCAAAAACCCGCACGAAGCGCTTTGATGCACTTTTATTGTGCGAACTACTAGTATGTGGAATGCGCTGCCTGAATGTGTGTTCCTTCGTTTCCTCCGTTCCGATTACGCCGTTTGGCTGTGATTATATAGAAAACAGACAGACAGACAAAGTTACTTTCGCATTTATAATATTAGTGTGGATGTAACTCTCCGACCCTCTTACTATTTCTATGCAAAAGACACGTCGATTCGTTGCTGTGTTCTTGCGTGGAAGAACAAACAAACACACTTTCGCACTTTTAATATTAATGATTTTTCTAATACCTACATGATTATTGTTCGTATTTATATAAAGAAAAACATTAATTTTCCATTTGTTTGTACAAATATCTATCAAATCGATTTCAATCTCGTAATGAAGTAAACAAGGGCCCTTCTTTCAACACTTCCCAACATTTCACACACCCTTATAAATAAATGTACAGGTCTCAAATATACTTTCAACTTTATATTAACGACGTTAGGGTTCATAATGTTAACGTGTTAAATATACAGATACATCGTCGTTTATTTTTAACTTAATGTCCTAAGTGATAGAGTTCGTAGTTCGTTGATGAAAATCCCCTTGCATTATGTTATAAACAATAGGTTTCTACGTGTTTTAATTTGAGTTTGAAGCACATTTTTCTGGGTTTTTATCTCGCTCGGAACGTAAGTAGTACGAATAATGAAAACAAGTAAATTAAATTAAAAAAATATATACCTTCTTTGTATAAATAATAGCTTAGGTAACTGAAAAGTAACAGCGGCGCGCTGCGTACCTATCTATACCTATTCGTAGTAGATACAGAGCTCTCTCATATGGCTTTATCTCGTAAACTACTGAATATTTCATAGTAATGTTATATATTAAAATATGTTTAGTGAGCTCTATATAATGATGGTAATATTGAGCTGTTTACTCAACTCACTATTTTTCCCTTTAATTTATTTTTAGTGGACGCCATCTTGAATTCTTGCTCTATGATTAGAGTTTCTTTCCGTGAAAAATTCGGAACGTAGATATTCGCCAAAGAACCAGAGTCACCGACATTGCTATTAAAATCTGCAAGTTGAAGTGGCAATGGGCAGGCCACATCGCTCGAAGAACCGACAACCGATGGGGAAGAAAGGTTCTTGAGTGGAGACCGCGAACCGGAAGTCGCAGCGTAGGTAAGCCTCCCACTAGATGGACCGACGACATTGTGAGAGTCGCGGGCGTGCAGTGGATGCAGATGGCAGGATGTCGTTCAGTGTGGAGGTTAAAGGGGGAGGCCTATGTTCAGCAGTGGACGTATTATGGCTGATGATGATGATGATCTTGAATTCTTGTACCCTATGTCACTTTTACTATTAAAACAATTCAAATGACACCTCACATGTTCAAATCCATTAAGATGTTTATTAGGTTGTAGGTCGTGCCAAAGAAGTCTCATACATGCACTCGAATAACGTTACTCCCTTCTTGCGCAGTCGGGTAATAACATTACAGCTCAGTCAATATTTGCCATGAAAGATACTAACGACATAACTATAGAAATTAGGTAAACGTTTTCAAGGACCCAGCTGACCATCACTTCACTACATACTCGTAGTATAAAACAAAGTCGCTTCCCTCTGTCTGTCCGTCCCTATATATGCTTAGATCTTTAAAACTACGCAACGAATTTTTATGTGGTTTTCACTATCAGTTAGATAATTTTACACGGAAAGTTTATATATATAATAAAACATATACCCGTGCGAAGCCGGGGCGGGTCGCTAGTTGATAATAAGAAATACTCTTTCCTGAACTAGCTTCCAACGTAACTTCTAACGAAATTTCTAAGTAACGCAAGTTTGCTAAATTAACTTAATGTTATCTTACTTAATAATTTTAACGTATAATCTCAAGAAATCCTTCCTCTGTTAAGTAATCTTAAAACTGTTGAATAACTTAACCCAACTTACAACGGATTTGTTACTAAGTAACCATCATGACTATCTTAAAACAATGTAAATTGTACCCTAAAAACTAATGTTAGGGTAGAAAGTCAAATGACAGTGCTAGAAATGAATTAAGCCACAAAATAATTATTCCTATGCAATAAGCAATAAAGAAAGTAATTGAGATTGGTGCAAGTTATAGCGGGAAGCGATTTTGAAACGAATTTAATGACCGAGCGAAGCGAAGACACGGCCACGAGAAAAGTATAACGTATATGTATATTAGTCGTTTTATACTTGCTGTTTTTAATTTTAATGTGGTTTTTAATTTTAACCGTGTGGACATATCCTCAGGAACCGAACAGTTTTGAAGGGGGAGGCCTATGTTCAGCAGTGGACGTGTTCGGGCTGATGATGATGACGATAAAGTTCACAGATATAAAAGATTGTTCGGATTAGGAAGGGATGCTCTGCCCCTTTCCCGCAAAGTGAGTGTCAGTATAGAGTTTGTATGGCGTACTCATAAATGACGTCATTCGTAAGTATAGTGCGGTCTCTTTCTAGCAAGATATTTATTTATTTATTTATTATATACACAAAACAAATTACAATCATACAAAACAATATCTTAAAAAAATAGGTTCAGACCTGGATTGTAATATTAAAACGCTCATATCGTTTCAAATTTTTACAAACTTAAATTTTTAATTTTCGGTTAACGATTATATTTATGGGCAGCTCTTTATCTTCTCTACATACTATAAAATAAAGTAGCTTTCCGCGTCTGTCTGTCTGTATATCCCAAACCACGCAACGGATTTTGATGCGTTTTCACCATCAGTTAAAAAAATATTCACGGCAGGTATTTATAATAAAACCCCGTGCGAAGCCGGGGCGGGTCGCTAGTAAGACAATAAAAACAAACAATCCGGTAGCATATTGCAAAAAAGTATTTAAAATCATCATCATCAGCCAGAAGACGTCCACTGCTGAACATAGGCCTCCCCCTTTAACCTCCACACTGAACGACATCCTGCCATCTGCATCCACTGCATGCCCGCGACTCTTACGATGTCCTCGGTCCATCTAGTGGGAGGCCTACCTACGCTGCGTCTTCCAATTCGTGGTCTCCACTCAAAAACCTTTCTTCCCCATCGGTCATCAGTTCTTCAAGCGATGTGGCCTGCCCATTGCCACTTCAACTTGCAAATTTTAATAGCTTTGTCGGTGACTCTGATTCTTTGTCGAATATCTACGTTCCGGATTTTATCGCGCAAAGAAACTCCGAGCATAGCTCTCTCCATTGCTCGTTGTGTGACTCTGAGTTTTTCTAAAGGCCAACAGTTAAGGACCACGTCTCAGTACCATATGTGTGTGTATTCAACATCAAATATGAGTAAAATCAGCCGCGGGTTTGTGTAGATTACTGTAGATATAATTATATAGTCGCTAGTTCACAATGTGGGGGGCACACTATATACTGGTATCCCCGCTATCTCTCCTCGCCTCCACCACTCCCCACATTACGGGGTAGCGTGCTACCATCCATTACTCCCTTATCGACACTTCATAACTTAGTTCGAATGCTTCCCTCCGAATGTAAGCAATGTTTGCTCATTTCGGG
This sequence comes from Agriopis leucophaearia, assembly GCA_949125355.1. Lineage (NCBI taxonomy): Eukaryota > Metazoa > Arthropoda > Insecta > Lepidoptera > Geometridae > Agriopis > Agriopis leucophaearia. The sequence continues at coordinate 220,416 of OX421289.1, read as the reverse complement.
TCAAGCTTTGACCTATAATGAAGTGTTTTGGTTGATTGGATGTCTATCTGGCTATACGATAGATAGGGAGGAGGGGGGGGGGGGGGGGGGGCTTCGTTGACGTTGACGGAAATAGACTTTCAGGGAATAGGGTGTTCATGAAATCTACACTTATATTAAGAAGAGGAAAGATTTGTATGTTTGTAACGAATTAACCCAATAACTACTAGACCGATTTTAAAAATTCTTTCACCATTAGAATGAAGTTTAAAAATAAATGTCCACCCGTGCGAAGCCGGAACGGGCGCCTAGTAATTATATAAAAGGCGATGAATGTATGTGACATGTGTGTATGGTATTTGTGTTCGCTATGGACTCCGAAACGGCTGAACCGTTTTAGGTCAGCGAGCTGTGAAGTTTGGTACCGATCGGACCAACAGAGTTTGTTTAGCGTTTTAATATTTTTCCTAAAAACAAGAACAAGATACATTGACATCTTTTTCCTACTATTTTTAAATGTATTAATAGGCTTGCGTTTGATCTACAACTCGCCTGATGTTAAGCGATGATGCGGTCTAAGATCGAGCACGCTTGTCTAGAAGAAACCAATTCACTCGTGATTTGAAGACACCCAGATTGTAACTATCGGGGAACACTCCTTCAGCGCATTCCACAGACTAGCAGTTCGCACAAATTCATTAAAAAAAATGACGTCTAAGTCAAAGGAGGTTGCTGTAGCTACCAAGGAGGTTGTATTGTTTTAATCTTTCACTGGCAGATAGCTGATGTTATAAGAAGTAAATTAGGCTAGCTTTTATACCGGATATAATGCGGGTGAAACCGCGGGGCGCACCTTGTAATTATATAATTAAGACTAGAAAGCCAAAACTCTCGAGCATCTAAACCCTAGAACTCGAAGTAATGAGAAGGGACAGATGGGATTACATGAAATTTTTCTCGGAGTTTTCTCGTAAAATACTTCTGAAGAATTTATATATTCAGGGAAAATCTAAATTAAGACATTTTCTGAGCTTTCCTGAGATTTAATTTTACCTGAGAATTTCTAAGCAGCTTTTATTAAGGGTAAGATGATTACACTAAACAGATTAAAATGTTTTTCAGTTTTGATTTAAAACATTTGCCTAATACATATAACGTAGTAGCTTCGCTCGCGGTTTTACGCGTGAACTTACGGTGTCTTTAGAAACCGTACATTTTCCGGGATAACTTTTATCTATCTAGACTTTTATATGTATAAAAGACGATATGTTTCCAGCGAAATTACAGGACACACAGAGATTTGACATCTTATATCTCGGGGTAACGAGCGCAGTGCATTGCCATCCAGGGTTTTGAACTGTTGAAGTTCAAAATTCTGAGTGAGCGGTGGCGGTGAGCTGTTATGGGCAAGCGTGAAGAGCCATCAGGCGAGCGACTTCGCTCGTCTCGTCACCCAGTATCATAAAAAAAAATATGCATGTACAGTGTACACCTTCTGATGGCGGTAAAAAGTATCGTCATGTCTACACACGCACAACACACATCATCAGCCAATTAACGTCCACTGTTGGACAAGGCCACCCTCATAGGGGTGTTGCCATAATCCCCACGCTTGGCAGGCGGCTTGAGCGTCATGTCTGCTAAAACTAGAATGACCAAAAATTGTTAAAAGTGGAAAAAGAGGCCTTTAAGAGACCTGAGACACATTTCTACGACTCTAGCTTATTCAAGAATTCTCTGTGTGTCACATTTCACGTACAAAATATTTAATATCACGTTCTGACACAGATACAGTGATATTTTCAAGAAAAACGCCTACATATTTTCCCACAGGACAAGGTTACACGGATCTGTGGCAATACGTCGAAAGGAGGTCATTGTACTCGTCATTATGAACAACATATAATAAGGGTTGCACAGTGAGATCCCAAAAAATCTGCTGTTGAACAGAAAACTCTCATTCACTCAAACTTAAAGTAATATAGGGAACAGCTGACTTTTTTCTCGATTTAAAGGTTAGTCATAAATAAAAGTTTTTAACTGATTTCAAAAAAGGAGGAGGTTGAGAACCTCCTCCGACTGTTTTTATTTATTTTATTGTTGAGATTTGAACGTGCTAACCACTGAGCTATCTAAACTAAAAGTTGTTAACAGTGATGAGTGAAATGACCTCCTTTCGTCTGAGTACCACCGTGCCGTCGAACCTTAATAATAAAATCATGTAACACACCATGCGTCATATACTCACTCGTATTTAACATACAGATTATGATAGTTCGAGTTATAAATATAGAGATATATTAATTTAGTTAACTTGTTTAAGGTGTTTGAAAGTTCGTGACGGCTGAGTGGCCCGCCAGAGTCACAATTTTAGGTCGCTCGAAGACCTCGGACATAACTTTACTGCTGCTCCGAAACTAATAATCGAGACGTTACATTTCAAGGCCTGTTTCAAGGGATTTTTTCCTTAAAGGAAAACCCTATATTGTAGGTATTGAATCAGACGTGTCAAATAAAACGCGGTCCGTTACCACATAGTAGATAATAGCGTGACCTGATACGGAGCTACGCCGTAGTCACGTAGACGTGCTACGATGTGCTACGCGCGCGTGCTTCTCTCTATCATGATATTTGTACTTTTTTCATGTTGCATGACTTTTTCATTTCTTTTTTCTCTCGAGAAGATTTTGGCGTCCCATGTCCCATACCATGTTCCTCCTCGTTTTATCACTTTCCCACATTCGAGCACGTCCATGAAAACTAAATAAATAATAATCACCACTCAACAAATAACAAACTTTTATTTTATCTGAGTTCCTACTATGTGATTATAATTCCTTGTTATTGACCTTAATACAAATATGTAAATAGGATTTTATATTACATCTATTTTTTTTTCCATTTTTTAAATACCCGCAATATAAAAATCAAAAACTTAAAATTCATATTTCTCAGTTTCTAGACGAAAAAAAAATGCCTACATATATTTATTATTAGTCAACCTCGATATGAAACAATATGAACCAAATCAGATATTTTTTCAGTGTTGAGTAGTGAATCCACCATTATAACGCATTAACTCTCGAAACATATGTTTAAGAAAATAATACAAAAGGCGACATGTTTTTTTTTACGTTGGCGCCAAAGTACGACTTGTTTTGGCAAGTTTGGAACAAGGTTTTCGACAAATTAGCAATTAGTTATGCAACTTGTTTTTCATTACTCATACTCGGAAAGTAGGTCTGCAGTTGCCTGAGGAGCGGGTTGAAAGTAATACATTTCAGCCCTAGGGAGAATCACTTTCAACTGACAGTGACAGTTGACAACTGACAGACTTAAATTATATAAAAAAAACTATAGTCCGTTTCAAATAGCATGGCACTTGACAGGTGGTTTGAGATTACGATAGAATGTAACCTGATGCGTAAATATTGAATGTGACGTCACAGAGGTAAATTAAAGATTTACATTTTCCGGCGAAACCATATAACTAAACGCTACTATGAAAACTAGTCTGTTAAAGGTGGTTGTCAAGTCCCTTGCTATTTGAAAAGGATTATAGTTCAATTTTCACATTTGTATTAAACCATGTTGCAACTTTTTTGTTTTTTTTTTCTCCTCAGAGGTTTATGGTCACTTCTCGTGCATTTGTCAGTGTAAAATAAAATTCACTCATATTTTCTTCAGTCAGTTCATGTTTTTATTTTTAGATTCGTAATGAAAAGCATAGTGTTTACCTCGGGGGTAAAGACTTATTTAGTCCCTCGAACTATTAGCCAAACCCCGTCTCGGGACTAAATAAGTTACTTTCACCCCTAGGATAACAATGTACCATTGTGAGGCAAGCCCAATGGCTTCCCCAAAGATAATAACTTATCTTTTTTATCAGTGACAGATTAGACTACTACTTTATTAAATGTCCACAATTCTCACATTCGTAAACCGAACTTTCTAAAATAACATTGCGACACATTTTTAAGACTAAAACAAAATGTAACATACTTGTGAATAGATCAATTTATGACAATCCAAATTATTATGTAACACGCCACGCCACGCCACGCTCCATTTAAATTTCATAATTCAGATATTATATTTACAATGGTCATTCCTATTTGGAAGTAGTACGAGCACCTATCGTTAAAAAGTTCGTTACGTAAAACCCCTTTCGTAAGAATGTTCCTAACACATACACCTTACGTTTATACTTTTCGGAAATGTATTTCCAAGCACCTCGGTGTATTCTAGCAGCTCGTTTGAGAGAGAGAGCCAGTTGTAGTTCCAGGCTCGGCGTGTCTATCATCTTTGACCCAACGCCGACCCTGAGGTCTCTCTCTACCCCACAGAGAGGAACAATTGTTCTAAGTGTCAGCACCGGGAGCAAAAATACCAAATGCAAATCACACTAATCACATCACATTAACCACACTAATATCATATATATGAAAGTTTGGATGTAAGGATGGATGGATGTTTGTTACTCAATCACGCGGAAACGGCTGGATGGATTTTGATGAAATTTGTAATATACATTACTTATGTCCTGGATTAACACACAGGCTACGTTTCTTGGCGCTGTTTTAAAATACTGTGGTGTGTGTGTGGGTACTGTGTATTATGTATTCTGTGACAGCGTGATGATGACGCGAGTTCCATGATTTTTATTCACCCAAAAACTGCCCAAAGAAGAAAGAAGATTTCACTAAAAAAACCTGTAAAAATGTAAGAGCACGAACTAGTTTTTTTCTACAATTTACCTACTTACGAGATTTATTCGAAAGTGTTCGTACTTCACCTTCGGTGATGTAATCTCCTCCCCTGTCTTTTACATATATTTTTTATTTCACTGTAATATGTACGTCACTGTCCGTTACGTTACAATTTATTTCCGAAAATGTTCGTACTTCTCCCCCTAAATGTCATCCCCTCAGGTTGACGGATAATCTACACTAATATTATAAAGAGGAAAGATTTGTACCTATTTTTGTATGTTTGTAATGAATAGGCTCCGAAACTACTGAACCGATTTGAAAAATTCTTTCACTGTTGGGAAGCTACACTATCCCCGGGTGACATAGGCTATATTATATTTTGTAGCGAGGCCCAAGGCCGAGCTTACACTCGTGCGAAGCCGGGGCGGACGGCTAGTAGGCTATATTATATTTTGTAACGAGGCCGAAGGCCGAGCTTACACTCGTGCGAAGCCGGGGCGGACGGCTAGTAGGCTATATTCTATTTTGTAGCGAGGCCGAAGGCCGAGCTTACACTCGTGCGAAGCCGGGGCGGACGGCTAGTAGGCTATATTCTATTTTGTAGCGAGGCCGAAGGCCGAGCTTACACTCGTGCGAAGCCGGGGCGGACGGCTAGTTATATTTATATAATGATGTGACAGGAATGGCCGTGAGTCGGCACATTGTACGCTAATTAGACCCCTGGAGCTGTCACATCACTGTAATCTACTTTAACGGACGACACGTGAATGTACCCGCAGTATAGGTATTATTATTTATAAATTAATTAATAAATGAATAAGGTAATAATCTTTGTTTAATTATCAACTAAAATCATCAAAATATGCGGTAATATTAGCTTTACTCGTAAAGAAACTATCTAAACAAATCTGAGAACTAATTCAAATTAATCCAAAAAATCTGAGAGAAAAGAGCAAGTTAGTGTTACTTTTTGAGCGAAATGTCCTTAAAAGTGTTTCAGTCTTTACAATTTACTAGATAAAACATTAAAATGTAATAAAAAAATGTTATATGTTTTTATTATTAAATGTTATTTAGGTAACAACGGCAGTAGAAAAACTAAAACAAGAATGACCAAAATTGCTAAAACTAGGAAAAGAAATCAATGCCAAGTCCAAATACAATAACAAAAATGTTCTGGAAACTATAATATTTACATGACTTCACGTTGACAGCAAAACTGGAGGGCCTTACCCCTAGCTCGAAAAGTTGACCCGCATAGGTGTTATTTGTCAAAACGGTACCATCAACTACGATAAGCGGTAGTCATTTGATAGCCGCTAAGCTTTGCTATTTTCACGCACACACGCATAGTAAAACGGATTTTCGTTCATTCAAGTTAGACGCTTTTAAACGATGCAGCTTAAATGAGTTGGTTAATTTTAGATACCTATTAGGCACCTACTAAAAGTTGACTCGCAAAAGTGAAGCTAGGGGTAAGGCCCCTGGACTTTTAGTTGAGTTTTCAAGAAGCCTCTGTCAGCACCGCTCCGAGTCTTAATAAATACTCTTGTACCTACGCGACATTCAAAATACGGAGTTTTGAATAATCCAAAATCAAATAAAAAGCAACGCGAGCGCAAAAATCCGTTTCCTGCATTCTAAAACCTCGTAAAAGCAACGCTTTTGAGAAATTCACATACATTTACGAATTACGTGTGCTAATGTGGAACTTTTACCACCCACGCAAGGCTATACCATTTTAAACTCTACTTTCTAATAAGTTAAGCTGTTTTTTCCGTGATGGTGGTAAAAAAATCACAGATAAACATTTCTTTAAAGCAAAACTTCGTAAACGAGATTCAACTTTATACAGTTTAAAATAAAATCTCTCGTTTTGTTGAAATGAGACGCAATGCGACCATCAAAGCAAATTAGGCTGTGAAATTTGCGTAATAAAGTTATTTATTGAATGAACTTGCTCGTGTATGTTTGTTTGATATATTTTAAAGATGAAATTATACATTTTAGCGAGAATTCGCGCCTTTTTTGTTGATTTTTGCCCACACTGTCGCCTACGCGCGCAAAATGTTTATTCTTTTTATCATACCTCTTTTGAACGTGTTTGTCTTTTTCGGGTTTCGAGGTAAGTGAATATGGCTTTATTTAATAAATGTTTTCCTGTTCGGTGTAAAGGCGCCTTTACAATGGACAAACCCAGCGAGGATTGGGGTTCTGTTGACGCTGCTTGTGTAATGGCAAACCGGCTTATGTAGATGGAACTTGTTCAATGAACAAACTGATATCGAATCAAAATCACACTATTTATATAACAGGGTTATAAGGGTAGGGTATGCTAAGCCGAAAGGGGATATACTAATCATTATGAACAACTTTTATTATGCGACTAACATAAAAATAAAAAAAAAAAACAGCCGTTCCATACATTTTTAGTTTAATTCTGGTATCTCAGTGTTTATAACCAAGATAATGAGGCGATTTTGAAGGATTGTTGACAGTTTTAAACTTAAAAATGTATATTGCTGTCTTTTTTCATTTCAGGCTACGAAACAAAGACAGCAACACTTTTATTTAGTTTAAGACTGTCAAATAAACCTTCACAATCGATGCCAATGTAATCGTAATATTAATTCCATATTCTATTTTATACGGTCAGTTATTTCCGTCGCCAGCTGTACCAACCCGGACATCTATAGGTAATAGTATTCCACAGTAGTGTGCAAGGACTGGTCCGTCAGTTAGTCCCAATAGCTGTCAATAATTCACAAGTTCGCCGCATGTTCAGAGCTCAGAAGCGGGATCTTTAATCTACATGTCAGAGTGCAAAGAGGCCGCAGTCACCACGAGTGATTAAATCACAACACTTGTGCCACCAACTAGTCTAGGTGTTTGGAAGTTTGAGAAGTAATCTAATCTGTGACCTGACCTGACCTGACCTGGTAGAGTCTATAGTCTGTTACGTCTGACTGATGATACATTTTTAATGTTGGTAATGTTAGGGAGACATAATGCTCAGTGGGTTGATGAATGTTATAAAAAGAAAATTCTAATTTTTAGTTTTCTGTACCGTAAAATGAAATAAACGGAACCCTTTAGGAGTATTTTGTTGTTTGTCTGTCTGTCTGTCCGTGTGTCAAGACCCTTTTCTCTGTTTGTATAGTGTTTCAAACAATCTGTTTCAGTGTAACATGTGATTAATGGCCTATGTCCGTCACCACATCAGCTAGACTGCTTTTCATCGTCATTATGCACAATTCCATCTACGGCACTGGAGCAACTGTGCCAGCGCCCCAGAACCTCACTCCGATATTTCAAAGAGTTGGGTTGGCTCGGGTAACTGCTGGTAGGGGAAATGCATAATACTCCCCAAACGGGACGTCAGTGCAGGACTTATCGTCCCCATCTCGAATAAGAATGGCCTATGTCCAGCAGTGGACGGGTGCAGGCTGATGATGATGCAGAGTGACGTCAACGTTGTAGTTGTATTAGACACGCAATGCAGGAATGTGTTATGGGAGAGACAATGGTCCGCTGATGTTATGTTATGGATAGGCTGAGATGTTACTAGACGTATGCGCAGGTGTGCAGTTTCATAACTTACAACACTTATACAACTACCTACTGTTAGCATTTTTGACGTGAATAGTGAATAGTGAAACGTAGTTAAATTTGCTTCCATAGTGGGAGGTGATAAAAAAACGGATGATAACAATATCGGAGGATACAGTTTGATGCTGCAGCTACATATCTATCATCCACTTACAAAACTTAATTACATCACACGACAGCTGAAAGATCAAAGAATAAAAAACAAACGAATCAAGTTGAGAATTTCCTCCATTTTTGAAGTCGGTTAAGAAGAACATGAACATCATTTGAAATGCTTATTAGGTAGAATTCTGTTTCAATTTGCACATTAGTACAACATTTTAAAATCTGATTTCAATGAAAGGTAGCTGATTGACGTCTCCGATGAGGACAAGTTCGCTAGCACCAGACAGCCGTGCAGCCATTACTATAGCTCCAAAATGGTTCATGAGAGCTTCGTCCACCAGAAGGCGGCTGAAGTTATCTCTTCCGAAACCATTTACGAGGGAGGAAGCCATGGTTCGCACTCTGGTTTTTACCAGGTCTCCTATGCGGTGCGATAGTTTCTCCCTCAGATCTTTTGCTGCCTCCGTTGTTGTGGTGATGATAGCGTCCCTGTCCACATCGAAATGTCTGATCACCCATGTTGTCTTGCCACACCCTGGAACTCCGTTAACCCATTGTATCTTTGGCACTGCCCAGCTTTCCCAGCTTGCCTCGACATCTGAGTTCCCTTCGACAGTCTTAGCCATCTCAAGGATCCTGTCGTCCAGCATTATCTTGGTACACTTGGCGATGACTACAATTGGATCATTCGATGGTATCGCGTATTTCGGTCTTCCTGTTCGCTCCGTCTCAGTCTCGTTCAGTGCCACAAACCCACTTTCTGCACTGTAAGCTGCCATATATTGTCCTTTCATGGTTCCCCTGATGACCTGGGAAGTGACGTTATTGTATATGGCTGCTTCCGCCTCCTCAAGTCCCTTTTTTAGTAGACTTTCGCTTCCTAGCTTAAAGGACTGCAGGATGTAATGGCAGTTCCTGAGATTGACTTGTCTTGTCGCTCTCAATGTGGCTAGGAATTCGAGGAAGGCGTTTCTAGCGTGGCTTTGGGGCCCCGAGGCCAAAATGTAACGGATCGGGCGGATCGACCTGTCCCATGTCGGCTCTCGTCCGGGATGCCTGAGGTTGTGATGCTGCTCTCGGGGTCACTGCTGTTAGGAGGGGAGGTGATTTGGGCGTGATTCGGAACAAACTTTGCGTTGCAGCGCTGAAAGCTGTTAAGAAAGTCGCTACCTTTCATTGACAGAGAAAATCTCTTCGAAATGAGGTACCATCGCCCAAACCTGATCACAAATATCAGTCAGGAGTTGCTTTGTACACACAGGAACCCAATGGACGTCGCGTATGCACTGAGGGAAATATACTCCGGTATGTATTCCTCCGCTCCCCGTATTAGGTCTCTTGAGCAGAGACGGTACAATGGGGCGCAGATACCCAGCACCCTCCCCAACACCCTTTTCTTAGTGCACACGCAGGAAGAAAAAGAGACCCTTATCAGCCAGGGTTATGGGGGAGGTACGGGGTCGCGCACTCTTACCATACATGAAGCTCAGGGATTAACATACGAGTCGGTAATCGCCATAAAGACCAAGCCAAAAATGAAGCTGCACGAGAGCGTGCCGCACGCGGTCGTTGCAGTATCGCGGCACACCGGGACCTTCGTCTACTACGCTGACGACATCGAAGACGATGCCATCAGTCGATTCGTGCGTCGAGCATCGGCTGCGTCACCAAAGACCATTAAAGACTACAACTTGCAGATGGCCATCAGAGATCGGAACGCGGCGGTGATGGAGGCCCTGGGCCGGGAGGAGGCGATTGTAATGTAAAAATAGGATTTGAAATGTAAAAAAAAAGTGTTTAGAAATAAGGATTGTGTGTATGCCTCGAGCATTCATGCTCACCATCGAAGGCACCTTCTTGCGGCGGCGTCGTGTGTCGGGTCGCTCTCTTCCCTCAAATATGGTTGAGGAGGGCGATGGCTGGCACATGAGTCATACTCGTGATCGGGTGCTGCTTGCGGGTCGCTGGTCTGCTCACGGTATACACATAAACTAGTAATAACATGACTAAATTGTTTTAACCTTAGATTAAGAATAACTAACTTCCTCTCCCTGTATTGTGTAATGTAAATTCGTTAAAGTTAACAAAATAGTAGTAAATTATAACAAAAGTCACGGACCCCGGTGTCTGTGGAGTGATATTTTAATTATAAAAAAAAAAAAAAAAAAACTGATTTCATGTAAATTCATCGGCAACTTGTAACGCCTCAGTAACGCCTGATTCAATCAACTATGCAATGTAGTTTACATTGCATAGTTGATTGAATCAGGCGTTACTGTGCGGAAGTCCATTTTCAAAACTGTTTTACTGATGAATTTCTAGTGTAATTCCGCTTCTACGTCGCTTCAAGTACAATAAGAAATTTGTGATAAATTTACCTGGTAAATATTTGTTGATAATGTTAATTTTTGAAACTACATTGCCTAATGAAAACTACATGCCACAATAAGTCTCCGCGCACGCTCGCAATCACCGACACCTGTCACCTGTCAAGTTATGACACGTGCCCTGCGCCGCATCTATCAACGTCAACTCATTTGACATTTGGTGGTCGCGGTAATGACGTCGATTGTGTAGTTTTGATACGTTTTCTGTGTAAGTAATAATTATGTCATCATCATCATCAGCCAGAAGACGTCCACTGCTGAACATAGGCCTCCCCCTTTAACCCCCACACTGAACGACATCCTGCCATCTGCGTCCACTGGTTGCACGCGACTCTCACAATGTCGTCGGTCCATCTAGTGGGAGGCCTACCTACCCTGCGTCTTCCGGTTCGTGGTCTCCACTCTGGCAGGCCACATCGCTCGAAGAACTGATAACCGATGGGGGAGAAAGGTTCTTGAATGGAGACCACGAAACGGAAGACGCAGCGTAGGTAGGTCTCCCACTAGATGGACCGACGACATTGTGAGAGTCGCAGGCATCCAGTGGATGCAGATGGCAGGATGTCGTTCAGTGTGGAGGTTAAAAGGGGAGGCCTATGTTCAGCAGGGGACGTCTTCTGGCTGGTGATGATGATGGGGTCACGATATATTATTTATTATATTGAAGTGTTATTTCACACTCGAATTTACTATTTAAATGTTACAGACAATTCAAAAATTTGACGACCGGCATGATTCGAACCTGCACCATGCGGGTTTACGTTCCGAGCGCTCTATCCACTAAACTAAGGTTACGGTCAATTTTCTGTCGGTTTTCTAATTCTTGAGCTGTCTTTGCAACCCATCAATGCGCTAGTGGCGTCTTCTACACCTGCAAGTAACTACTCAGTTATAACCTCCACAAGTCCCAAAGTTGACTGACAGATGGCGCCTTTTACTAACTAGAAAGTAATGGATGGCGTCACCAACGCTTAGATTTATGCAATGACAGCTCAAAAATTTGGAGACCGATAGGAAAACGAACGTAGCTTAGCGGTTACAGCGCTCGGGGTGTAAACCAGGTTAGCGCTGGTTCGAATCGTGCTGGTTGTAATAATTTTGAATCATACGATTGAACAATTGACAAGACTGAATAGAAAAAATGATTCGTCTAAATTCTAAATGTATTGATATTGTTTCACAAACATTTACTATTTATTTCTACACACTACTCCATAAATCAATACCATTCGCGCTAACAATACATCAATAAATCCATAAACGAATGTGATTTCTATTCAACTCCTGCGCCGAGCCACAGCATGTTCGTAGTTACTGCACGAAACTGAGAAACTGAACCGTAGATTATATGACAGTTAGTAGGCAGTCTGCACCTCGGTGCCACAGCTTCAGTAGCAGTCAGTGAACGCTCAGCAGTCCATCAATCACGTATGTACCAGCGATCAAACAAAGGAAACGAGCACAGATTCAGTAAGAGTGAGGCGAGTGTCGCACGTGGTCGCCAGGTGTGCGCCCGCGCCGCATCTGTTCGTACAGATTATGTACGAGCTTGTATGGAAGATTTGTTTGGTTTGTTTACACCCACGAGGTGAGATGCCGTCACAGACTGGATAGACCCCGCGTGAACCGCACCGGGGTTATCACAGACAATACAATACTACGTGAAGTGTCTTAAATAAATAATTATCAATTTAAAAAACCGACTTCATAAAAATTTCAGAAATGGACCAAATTGATGGGACCACAGGGGAAGCACCAGCTTTCAAATAAAAAAAAAAGAATCATGATAATCGGTTCACCCATGCAGTCGTAAGTAGGTACTGAGGTAACAAACATAAAAAAACGGATTTCCAAAAAAGGGGAGGTTCTCAATTCGACTGTTTTTTTAATGTTTGTTACCTCAGAACTTTCGACTGGGTGAACCGATTTTGATCATTCTTTTTTTATTTGAAAGCTGGTACATTTGGTCCACTTCTTTTTTAACGCGTAACGCGTTCGACCACCAACTCGCCTGTTGGTAAGCGACGATTAATCGAAGATAAAGCACGCAGACTTAGAAGGTACCTATTCACTCTCGCCTTGAAAAGGGCCAGATTATATCTCTCAGGAAACAAAGAAGTCGGCAGATTGTTCCAATCCTTAGGAAGTCGATTTTATATATTGATAATTATTAAATTTAGGAAACTTGTGTCCTACAGGTTGTTCACTTTGATAACCATCAAATAAATTCACACTCAGTAATTTTATATCGCCAATAATGTAAAAATGTGCGAGCGAGAAACCTGCAGACGAATAGAGGCCCCTTAAGTTTAACTACACCATTTTGTCACACCCCTTATAAGGTAAGTGTGAAGTGTGCCAGTGTGAGTGAGTACCGAACATGAGGCGTCAGTTAAGTTTAATTACAAACTGTCATTAATTTCCCAGCTCGGCCACAGATTACATAATAGTCACGAACTGGAACGTCACAACTATTTATATGTGACGTCACGTTCATTTATCACAATACAGTATTGCATATTATTATAGTTGCTATACACAACCGTCGCAGTAAGGGCTCGACCAGCAGCTAAGGCCGTTCGAGTGTAGGCGTGTTTGCCATCTTCGACCGTTACCATTTTTTTGAATTTATTTGGTTTACAACTTGGAATATACACATGAATAATTCTACAACAAGCACGGTGTAATTCCTAACACTAGTGAACACATCATGCAGTTTACGGACATCGCTAAATTACAATGATCAAATCTATATCTATTCAATACATCTTCTATACAAATAATAAAAACGTAGAGAAAAAAAAAACTGTTTTTGCGAGATGTCAATAAGCAGTTTTTTTATCGGGCTCTCTGATGGTAAGCGATCACTGTCGCCTATAGATACCTGTAACACCAGGGGCATCACAGATACATTGCCGACCCTTAAAGACTTTATTAACAGCCCTTTTGAAGAACCCCATGTTATAGAACCATCCAGAAGGGAAGTGAAGATACTTCTTATTTGTCCACCTTTCCTGATCTTCAACCAGCGTTTTAACTTGTTGTAAGGTATGAATGCTCCGCAGCTTCACCTGCTATTCCACAGGAACCGTAAACTTTCCGGGATAAAAATAAGCCCATGTATTATTAGTTTTTTTCTAAATGTATATAGAATAGATCTACGTTTGGCCATCAACTCGCCTGATGGTAAGCGACGCTGTGGCGGTAAGCTACATTTTTTTTTTCTTAACCTATACTGTCCCACTGTTGGGCAAAGGTCTCTCCCATTTCCTTCCATAAATCTCGGTCCTCCGCCACCTCTTGCCATATATACATTTGTTAATAAGTTTGGTGCGAACAAGAGAAAAGATTATTTCTTTGTTTAAATTAGAACGGCTGTCAAGGTTTTTTTTTTAAGAAAGTTGTAGCCACTTGCACCCTGACATAAATAAGAATGTTCATTCTTATTTATGTCAACGCGTTGAACTCCGCGTCACAGTTGCTATGGGTTTATATGGGCACGTCACAATACCTGGTAGCAGATTTTCCTTCGTTTTCTCTCGTTTCCGTTTTATTTACTTCTCTTTTCTGTGTTGCGAACAAACAAACAAACTTTTACATTTACATCATTCATGTAACATGATCTGTAAAAGCTCTAATTGGTCTGCTTGGAACTCTCTTTCCCTTCCAGAATGGTTAATGCGCGGAATCCTTCCGTGGTTTCATGAAATTGGCAGACTAGAGACGGGTTGATAAAGAAAAAAACAAAGCGTGTTTACTGCATTAGATTAGTAGAAAGCTTGCACATGTCCCGCGGCTGCGGTCGGCTGGATATCGATCCTGGCACGTGACGCTGCGCTGTCTCCGACGGGACCAGTCTGGGATCATATCTACACTACCAGCATATGAAATGGACCCTGCATACATACATACTAGAGCAATGGTTCTTAAACTTTTTGTAGCCACGGACCACTTTCAATGTTTCAGTAACACTACGGACCCCTTGCGAACATAATTTTAAAATAAGAAAACAGTATTGACAATTACTTGATTTTTGGTTTTGTTTATTTAAATAACAGAACTGCATACTTCAAACGAATTCTAGTAAATAAACCTCGGGAATGTGGACCCCTAGCACTGACGTCATGGACCCCACTTTGAACACGAAACCCTGTACTTGAGGCATGCGTTTCTGTCTCTTACTGAGTATTTAGACTATTTAAAGGGCAGCGCAGGACGCCCTGTGACTTGAATCAAGTCACAGGGCGTCCTGCCTTGCCGTATACAAGGTTATTGATAATTTGGTAGAGTTCGCGCAAAACTTTATGAGCCCTCTGAAGTTAGGCCCGAGGCCTCCCCGACGCCCTGTCCCGTCCCTCGGATACCTATAATGTGTACTGCGCAGCCACTAGGGCCTAACTTCAGAGGGCTCATAAAGTTTTGCGCGAACTCTAACAACCCTGAGATCTGTTTATTATTGTTATTTAATAATAGCTAGCTTTGACTGCTAACTCGCCTTTGACTGCTAACTCGCCTTTGACTGCTAACTCGCCTTTGACTGCTAACTCGCCTTTGACTGCTAACTCGCCTTTGACTGCTAACTCGCCTTTGACTGCTAACTCGCCTTTGACTGCTAACTTGCCTTTGACTGCTAACTCGCCTTTGACTGCTAACTCGCCTTTGACTGCTAACTCGCCTTTGACTGCTAACGCGATGATGCGGTCTACGATGGAGCTCGTATCCATCACATTATCTAATTCGAAGCTGCTTGCAAGAGGTATTCAGTATATTCAAAATATAACACTCTGTATAAATACGCTTTCAAAATACTATACTCAGTGATACAGTGAGTGTGTTTTGTCGGGACTTAGGTTCAAGTTCGAGTTCCAGTTATAACCGTAGCAAAATACTGAAAAACATGGTAGATCGTTTTGTTTGCAGCTAGGGATTTCGGTCGAGGTTTCTCAAAGCAAGGAAATCAGTCTTCCTACTCATTCTGGCATCGAGTAGTAGCACATAATAAATAGGTTCAGAAGGCCGGCTGCTTTACAAGGAGCATTCACAATCGAACACACACAAACTCTACTATCGTTGATTCGATCTTCATGTTTTGTAGGCAAGTAGTTAAATTCAATAAAAAAATATTTCGAATATGGACAAAATTCGTCGAGATATATGTAAAACAATCGTAAGCCAGTGGTAGGTGGTAGCAGCCCTGGCGCACCACTTTAGGTATGAAGCTACAAGAAGTCGACTGGTCGGACTTGCCGTGCCCGCTGCCGCGCGATAGACAGAGATAACGCGACAAGAGTTACGCGATAGACAGAGAGGCAACTTGTAGGTTAATGTAACAGTAGGTAGTTAGCGCTCGCACGTCCTTAATTGGACTTTATTGTGTGGTAGTAAGAGTCGCTACTTATTTAAATGCTTTTGCGTAGACAACCTTCTTTACTTGTACTTTATGTATTCTGTGGTTGTTGGAACGAGATCGTTCGCCGGCGCCGGCGCAGGCGGCCGGTGGGCGGACCGGAGAGAAAGGGAACACATCGACTGATACAATACCTACCGACCGACTGTCACTCCACTTGCACTTTTGTTATTATAACTGAATACATCGGATACATTTCGGAGAGTATGCATCAGAACTGCATGATCTAATACCCTCATCTAATTTTTCATCAACATCTAATTTTTCTATCGGACTGCCAGAACGGGCACGAAAAAGTCGACGTTGCTTTGATATTACGTAAAACCCGTACGAACACTTGATTCCACTTTTATTGTGCTAACTGCTAGTCTGTGGAATGCGCTACCTGAATGGGTGTTCCCCGATAGTTACAATCTGGGTGAATTCAAATCGCGAATGGATCGGTTTCTTCTCACTTCGGACAGCCCCTTTAGCTCAGTTGATAGTGAACCTGCATTCTGCGTTTGGGAGTGTGGGTTCGATTCCCGACATCCCGACATCGACAAATGTTTGTCCAGGTGACAAACATTTGTGTGATGAAAATATGTGTTTGTTCTATATCTGGGTGTTAATATCTACTTAAGTATGTATTTAAAAAAAAATATATGTATGTATATCAGTCTCTGGCAGCCATATTACAAGCTTTGCTTAGTTTGGGGTCAGATGACCGTGTGTGCAATAATGTCCCAGATATTTATTATTATTTATTCTAGGCAAGCGTGCTCCATCGTAGACCGCATCATCGCTTAACATCAGACAAGGTGGCGGTCAAACGCAAGCCTATGACTAAATAAAAAAAAATAAAAAAAACTCGTAGATGAATTAGTTGCGTGTAATCCAACACTGCTGTGATGTTAGACTGTCTGTTTCCTTTGTACTGGGAAGATATTTCGGGATATCCACATGAGGGGAACATGGACTGAATCACGGCTTTATTTCAATTATCATATTAACTAGCGACGCTTCCCGGCTGCGCACGCGCTCTTATATCAAACCTGACCTCTGAATTATTTGTAAACAAATTTTATCTATTATTTTAAGTACATGACTTTCAAGTCTTTAAAAATTGTCTGTGTTAATCTATACAGGGTCTATCTATTCAGCGTGGTAATGCCGCCAGTATGTTGGGTACGCTGCCAACTGATAGTGGGCGCGAGCATTTATTATTTATCTAGGTATAAGTTAATTAATAAGTTTGTTTGCTTTCATCCATTCCCGTTTGACTTAACGAACTGCAAACCAGCCACTCGAAAACGCACTTTAATTCGTAATCAATTCAGTCGGTGTCCGCATGCAGATTACCTCTCCGGTATGCAAGCCCATACATACAGAATACCAGCACAATAGAAGACGCGAAGTGTCCTACTACAGAACTAGGACACAGTAAGTACCTTGTCACTGTAAATATTTTAGGGATTTCTACCACGTTGTAGGTAAGAATCGAATCGTTTTACTGTGACAGAGTCGCGGTGAGACAATAGTCGCTCTGAATTTGTTGAAGTTTTTACAAGATTTGAAGGAATTTATTGAGGCCTGAAAAACTTCGCCTAACGCCCCCTTGTATTTTTTATAAACCTCATCCACAATCTTATCACGGTAAATATCTCGTTAATAATCATATTTATTATAACTCTAGTAAATCTAAAATGTTTTTCTTTTCTGGTAGAATCCCATAATAAACATAATATTAGATAAAAAAGCATTTAATTTTAGTTTAAATTTAATGTCCATCTTAAGACGGCAAGGGCAGGGTCAGATTATAAAATATTTTTTTAACCTTTTTTTTTATTAAAAACTAATGTACCTCCTCATTCGTAGTTACTTAAAAATAAGTACGTAAATAGTTTACAATAGTAGGATAAATTGGCGTTAAAAACGGATAAGTAAGTAGATTACCTACTGATATCTGACCACACTGTGGGACAAACATCCATACAACGTGGACAGTGTCTCCTATAATATTAAATCATTCTGTGGTTAACGCAAAAGCTCTTACTGCAGCATTTCCCTCCATTTCTGGCGTGACATTATATTGAGTAACGCGGTACGGTTGGCAGCTCTGGAACTGTTTACGATGCATAAAGTTTACGTACTTGTACCATTTATGTATTCTGTGGTTTACGTCGCGGAACGCATGCCGAATGTCTTGCTAACGGCCTGGGTTGCCAGATACAATATTGAGCTATTGTGCCACAAAAAACATGGAAGATATCAATTGTTTTGCTGTAGGTATGGGCGGAAGCTTATCTAAAGCGAATATTATGGATAAAGTTGTTGAAATAAGACTATTGCATAAAAACGAGGCTAGTTTGGTTTTCTACACGTCTACTGCAAGATTGCGGTTGTTTTGTGAAGGCCTGCATCAACATTAAAACAAATGACGCAACCGCACAAATTCCAAAAAAAATATGGGTCGTTTTATTGGTATGATGAAACACTTATTAAACTATAACATTATTTGATTATTTATGGCCTATGTTCAGCAGTGGACGTCTTCTGGCTGATGATGATTATTTAATTACATTCTCGGGTCTAACCTGAACATTTGGTAGGCATTGGTGGAGCCGAAGCCAACACCAAGAGGCCCTGTTGAATATAAAAAATACATACACACACTTATAAAAAGGAATATGGAACTATTGTACAGTATAAGATTTAAAAGAAAACTGGGCTAATGAGGTTATCAATTTGTGGATGGGATAAGAGATCTATTGGATGAGAAACGGCACCTGCCTTATCCTGTCTCATTTCAAAATTAGTTAAGCAGGTGATGACTTGCCACCCACTGAATGGCCCTTCCATAAAGGCTGCCGTATCTTGGCACCGGAGGGGCAACATTGGCGTGGATGGCTTAGGGTGTAGAGAGGTGTGCTGCATTTTCATTAAGTGAGCTACTCGCGGCGTTATGCCCTTTAACACTTCCACCCTGGAGCTTAGGTCCTTAGCTCTTCCGGTTTCCACCCCCGGACAGCCGGTTAAGGCAAGCCAGGGGTCGGGGTCTGGGATTTTAGCCCCGTGGAATCGGGGTACACGGTGTCGCCACTCACCGACGCGGCGACGGCTCGCCATAAAGCCGCCCCTGCGTTTTATAACATTATTATTATTATACAAATGATTTATTTATTGTTTTTATTTAATATCTCGTTAATAGAAGTTCTTGCGAAGTCTGTTGTTATTTCTTTTATGTGTTTATTATGTTCATAAATACGACGATGGCTCAGTTGTAAAAGTTAGTCACACTGTACCACTGGTACTGTTTTTAATACTATAAGTGGCATACAAGCCAACGGGCCGCCTAATGGTAAGCGATCACCGTCACCTAGGGATACATGTAACACCAGGGTACTTATCATTTTTAAATTTTGGCTTCGCAAGAGTAATACACTTAGCCAGTTTCAAGTAGGTATACTTTATTTTATCTACTGTTACATAGCCAAAGGGTTGTCGGTGTTGCCAGTAAAAGGTGAGGTTTATTGCCCTTTTATTCGATTGGGGTTGCTGCGTTCGGTGTGGCGGTGTATTAGGTTACACGGAGAAATTAAATTAGGGTTTCATTGTACAACATTTGTTTATGAGATACGCTCCCTGGTGAGTAGGAATGTACATATTTTCGCCATTTTTGGATCGATTTAAATGATTTAGAATAAAAACAGATGTACAGAGAAGACATTGGTACATAATACCCAAAACATGCTTATGCGATACATCACACTAGTATCATATATGTGAAAGTTTGGATGGATGTATGTATGTATGGATGGGTGGATGTTTGTTACTCAATCACGCAGAAACGGCTGGATGGATTTGGAATATGCATTGCTTATGTCCTGGATTAACACATAGGCTACTTTTCATCGCTTCACCCCTACTTCCCCCAAAATCAGGTATATTTTATGTCAACCATGATACTGGTGTACTAAACTTCGTTCTCATTTAAAATGTAAAGTACAGTCGCATCACTATTTTAGACTTTTGTTTGATACATGTTTTTTTAATATTAATCCAGTTAACCATATTTTTTTCGGAGTGAATAGGATCATAAAGTTTATTTTGGTGGTCATTATAAATATATTATAATTTTACCAGAGTTTAAGTACAGACAGCGATTCTTCAAAAGACTTGAATTGTTTCCATTCCATCTTGTTCACATATCAGTTGATTGTGATGATGTTGAAATTCGTGTCAGATAATATATCCACATGAGAATATGATCTCTCCTCCCTCTTTTACTTCCCCCTTAAAGTTATAATCGCGAGGAACTCATCATCTCCTAGTAATTATCCACCTGCTAGTACCAGAGCGGCAGGAAAACATGCAGGTGGGTTGGTCACGAGCGGAGCGGAGGAGGTAGACGCATTGCCCGTATTATGTGCTTTGAAAAAGACAGTTGCTATTTAGTTTGTGGCAGTTGTGTGACTGCATACCATGTGATATAAATTAGTAGATAATAAGTAATTTAGGTACGAGTGAGATAGATAGATAGAAACTCTTTATTGTTTATACCAGAAATAAAACTTACAAACAGATAAAAATCACCAGATACGAGTACATACCTAAACCTAATACTTAGATAGATGACGTTACTGAAAATTACTTGCAATCTTTAATTGCATAGCAGATTGATTTACTAAAACGTCGGAGTATGTATGTAGCACGGATCATCTAAAACTAAAAATTATAGTTATACGCTTTCTAATAGACTTTTATTTTGAAGACTTGCAGGCAAGCTCCAATCCGTGATCCAATTTTGAAAGAAGTTGCTTCTCTATCTCATCACTCGCTCTCCTCTTGTTAAGAGGTCCACGTCCTCACGCTCTTAAAATAATCGTGAAACAGAACATTATTGTTCTACAGAAACCCTCTTTAAACATAAAAGGTTTGCATTGAGGTGCGATATTGAGCTTTATGATAAATATGCAGAGTTTTATTAAGTTTGACTACGGATGGAATGGTAGTAGAACTTGGTTGGTTGTTGGTTTACTTCTCGTCTAAGTGCTGGTTCAATAGGTTTTATTTTGATCCTTAAAGGCTAAGGTTATTTTGGAAGTTTTCAAAGTTTCTTTTTGGGGGTTATATCGTGCTAAAGATAGATGAACTAGATAATTTCGTGAAATAATATATTTATAAACAAAAATAAATTAAATTACTTTTCAATGAAATGTTGAATTTAACTGCGAAGAATAATTTTTATGATTTATATTTTTATGAATAAAAATAATTGTCTGTATTCGTATTTTAATTATAATACTTACCCTCGCCACGCTGGCACTTAAAATGTGAAGTACTTTATTTTCAAAACATTCGAAAACCCTATCCAATGTTTTTCAAACAACTTTTTGTCTATTTCGTCATCCAAAAAGCAACTCAAAGACCATAAAAATACAGCATATATCCGATTGGTGTTTTAAAAGCTTAGTGTGCTAAGCTCAGGGGAAATAGTGCAGTAATGGTCAGCAAACATCTCGAATCACACACGGGGCTATTACGTTATTGTTTGTATGTCTGCGGCGAAGGGGAGCTTTTAGATGTAAGGCTGTGTTTAATGGGCTCTTTTATACTTATACTTACGGACTTATTGACAAGCTTCTAATAAGCCTGTCTAAAATGTTCTATATCGCTTTCGTTGGTCGCGCTTCTTGTCAGTAAAAAGGTGACTGATCCCTTGTTAAAATCAAATGTTTTTCTACCAATATGACGAGAGTTACCCTGATTTTAAGGCTTAAAAAAGGTGATACTCCTGACTTAGAATGGTAACATTATATATATTTTTTAACTCTCAATAACTTGTAAAACAGCTGAAGGAACGCTAATACGGGCAAGAGTTTATTAAATTTCGTAAATTACACGTTTCCAAAGTACCACGCTATATATAGTCCAATTGTATAAACGTTTTATAGGTCAACACAATTTTCTGACGAATGTGAACTGAAAATGGTAAAGAATATAAATAACTTTAGCGTACATATATTCACTTAAATCTAAAAGCGTTGTCAACGCCTCGCTGGCCCGAATCTCGTTTTAAATTGGCATAAATGGAATTGTAAAACATGGCAGACTGTTGAAAGGTCACACCCGTCACAGGCATGTCACCTCTACGGAGCGTGGAGGTAAAACTATTTCAGATATAATTTGAATTCTGTACGAGTTAGAGGTCTTCGTACTTCGTATTTAATATTACGATAATTCTGAGTATTTCTGCAGTTCATTTCAACAGCTATTGAAATTTAACAGAAGTAATTGAAATATCAACTTTACTCTCCTAATTCGAAAATCATATCCAACGTAATAAGCAGATTAGGTTCAATTCAAAAGAAATAAAGATTCGTAACAAATTGTATAAAAAAACGATACAATCTACAACTTTTTATAATATTGGCGCCCACCGTGTGATAAAAATATTTTCTACATGTTTCGTAGAACCTCTTACGCTTTTATCACATCTATGTTCTACAACTTAAAGTCCAAAATAGAACATGAGTCAAGCAGTTTCTTCCCCTACTATTGAATAGGAGTATATGGGACCCTGGAGAATGATCGCTGTACGTGCAGATATGCCAGTTTTCAATAACTGCTGAGATAGTTGGAATGGACGGGGAGAGGAAGTAGAGTTACTATAGTAAAACGTTTGGTTTAATAATTTCGCTGCAAGTTGGTAATTGTTTATATTACGTTGCTCTCGTGGCGTAGCCAAATCTTGCAACTGAATTTTAGACCAGTTATATTATCCTCAACTGATTGAGCTGAAATTTTACATACACGTTTAGTTTGGCTGCTGAATGACGTCATTATAAATCCAATATGGCGGACTCGCAAAGATGGCGGACCAGTTTTTTTATGCTCTCCCATAATATGGATATCAAATGAAACAGTTTACTGAGAAGAATACGAAAACAATGCCGTCACCTAAATTCAATATGGCCGACGCCTAATCGCTTGTTTTACATAAGTATTTTTTAAATTATAATATTTATGGAACACTTTTATTTTTCAACATAGAGTCATGTCGGAGGCCAACACGTAAAACAGTATCTATTATAGGTATATATTTTAGTTGCTACACAATACAAGCGCATTCTGTTACTATAATATACGACAACGCGTGCGAATTGCCGCTAAAAGCACATTGCAGGGGTCAGGGGTCTCCTGGGAGTCGTACAGACCCCTCGACTGTCCACAATAGGTTGTGGTATCGACCTTCGACCAAAATAAAATGAATGGACGGGCCCAGTAGAAGCGCATTTTTGAAGATTACAAAATGAGCGCCAGCGCTCACTTCGTTTCAGTCGGTCTCTAGCCGTAGGAAGTGAATTACGAGTCTATTGTTACGCGATAACGAAACATCTGACAACATTATGAATTCGTATGCTTTACCGAAGTGTAAATACACAAATAAAACCGATATCTATTTTTTGTAACAAATATACTGTACATTTTTATAATTAGGTGATGAAGTATATGTCCGACGGTTTTGACTCGTTTTTACTGATCAAGTTCAATGGTTAGGGCCCGTCCATTCATTTAATTTTGGTCGAAGGTATCGACCAGCAAATTGTCGGTGTAAATGGGGTCTTTGACAGGATTTTGAAGACAACAGGGCTTGGAACCTGGACTGCATAGTGTGTGCGAATCGTTTATGGTGTGTGCAAGTAGACTGGGTGGCTAGTCCTAGTTTTAAATTCATATAACTTAGAACATGTTTGAGCATTTTGGGGTCGAAACCATGGGGATCAGGAGCCAAAAAAATATTTAAAGAATTGTCATCACGTCTGGTCGATGCAACTCGTGACCAGAATGTCGGCCTCTACTTTGCTCAAAGAGTAAGCATTGCCATACAACGTGGTAATGGGGCCAGCATTTTGGGGACGATTCCCACTGGTAGCGGTTTAATAGATTAATTTAGTAGTTAGGTATTAATTTGTTGTTTTTATTATTGGAATGTTATTTAAGTTATTGTAATTAAAAATATACCTTTAGAACAATGTTATTGAACTGTCTGGCAGAGATTGTGATGTTATGACTCCTTTTATATCTGTTTTAATGTTTGCGCTTTGTAAGGCACAGTTATTTGATATGAGAACCTATTTTAGATCTATATTTGTTTCAAGATGTTTTCTCGACCGGTTTGAGGCCTCTCTGCCTTTTTTTATGATCATTGTTAGTCAAATTATAATAGGTAGTGTTTTCAGGCTGCATATATGCTTCTGTTTTAAGTCACAGATACGTGATGTTCCCTTCCAAGGTCGTTTAAATATATACCGCACCAAGGCTGGGAGATAATAACATGATCCCAGGATAATATACAGCGAAACAAGGATACAACGTATGACATCGTCCTACATATATTTTGTTGCGGAAACATAATAAGTCTGTCACCGCAAAAGGAAGTAGCGACTACCCTCACCTTACATAACATTTCGTCCGACGGCGCTGTGCAAATTGTATTTTATGAGTTTCCACCTACCCTCAATAATTGATTCACTGGTTCGAAAATTAAATTCGAATCTCTTGAATGATTGAATTCGTGGATTTTGTATTTGTTATTATTGTTTTGTACTTCATATATGAAAGTAGAGTGATATATTTGGGTCAGTATTTCTGTTTTTTTTTCTAATTTACTGCAACGCACTTGTGATTGAAGTGTATATGTAAATATTGGTGAATGTGCGGGACCAGGCTTCATATAACGAGGACATAGGACGCCTATCATCGTTCACAGCATGCAGGACAGTAGGCTGACTGTTGTATAGCTACATGAAGAAACGTCGTCTCATACTTACGGGATATAGCACTATACCTTTCATTCCCCGATGTCAGATTCAAAGTCATCACACAAAACAAGATTAAAAGGTGTAGTTTAGTGTTAAAAGACATGAGAGAGTGCCAGTTATCTGATGTACCAACAATCAAATCAAGTAACTCGCCTGTACCAACAATAAGTAATATTAACAATGAATTTCGGAAAATATAGATTTGGAATTTTTTTGAGACAATGACAAAAGTGTAAATAAAATTAGCCAACTCTACCATCTAACTTTTCTTAATTATTAAATTAATGTAAAAAAAAATTTTAAATTATAAATAGGAAAAATGCGATAAAAAATAAAGCATGCTGTGCTTCCCTTAATAGTTATCATATTTAGTTTAAATATATGTTTATAAGTGCATAATGTTATGATGTTCAAATGTAGATATCAATGTGAAGTCTTAATAAATAAATAAAAAACAAAGCAAGCTGACTGCACCACCATGTGGAACAGGATAGTAAAACGATGTGCTATTCAGTTTCTATCGCAAAATATTTTTCATCCCCCCATCTCGGAAAGAGTATTTTTGCTCTTCGATATCTGAGTGAAAAAGCCGTTTTTATCCGCTAGAGGATAAAGTAAATTGAATTTAGAACATCGTGTGCACTAAGTTTGTGAATTCAAAACATCATTAAACCTATTTACTTCTACCTCCATGGTGCCGAATTTATCATACAACCTTATTTAATTTGTTAAAAACTCAGATTCAGAACCTTCTTGGGGCACTTTTTTTAATTTGCTTTGCGCGCGCTGTTTTCTTTTCACGTTATATTGTTAAAACCTTAGGTCATTTTCTTGCTGAGGTAGGATGAAAAGTTACGTGTTGCTCTCGAGTGCAAAGATTTTTCACCTCGTGCTCTTTTGATTCCCTCGCTAACGCTCAGGATTCTAATTTTTGAATCCTTCGCTTGTTCGGTCATCAAAATTGAGCACGCGGTTAAAAAGCAACTTTGCACTCTTGTATAACAAATAACTATGAAAGCCTGAAATCAGAGATGTTTTACATACTTCTTGAAACTGGCTCCGAAGTAGTATAAAGTAACAGGACTCGTCAATAATTGATTCAGCAGTTTTACGAGCACGGTTTGTAAATATTTGATGAGATCGGGTGTCGCTCCGATTGGATTGGTTTATTTTATTTTACGCTCTGTTTTATTTGAATTAAGGTTACATAGAGTTTAAGAAACGTCTGATAAACCATTTTTTACTTTAAATTTAGTTTTAAGCGTCACATTAATCTGCAAGCGTAGTTATTTTAAGTAAATCCGAAAGTAATTGTCTCTGTCTGTCTTACTGTTCTTACTTCTTTAAACGATTGAAAGGCTGACACTACTTTTTTGTAACATTTTCTTAAATATAAGTTTATTTGTTACAAGGCAGCATTATCATGAGAAAAAAAATGACCATATGAGAGAACTTAGGATACGTTAACACCGAAGCAATGCAGTTTTTTTTTATTGCCGGTAAAATTGATCATACGAGTACCCAGCTAAAATAGGTTAGTAGAATGTGCGTTCCATTTCTCTTCCTTATCTCTTAAACATCATTTATTAACGCACTATCATACTATAAATAATAAATAAATATCTGGGACATTATTGAACACATGGTCATCTGGGACATTATTGCACACATAGTCATCTGACCCCAAACTAAGCAAAGCTTGTAATATGGCTGCCAGAGACTGATATACGTACATATATATTTTTAAATACATACTTAAATAGATATTAACACCCAGACATAGAACAAACACAAATGTTTGTCCTAGGTGGGAATCGAACCCACGCCCCCAAGCACAGTAGGTAGGTACACTACCAACTGAGCTAACGGGGCTGTCATACAAGTACATACACAAGTGACATCCCACAACTTTACCTGCATGCCATACGAATAACTGACATACCATTTCACCCTGCTTAGAGAATAAGATAAATCCTTTTCTGTAAAGCGATCCTTCTCATATTTAAACCTGAAACTAAGCATATGAAAGCTCTGTAATGTCCTTATAATATAAACCCATATCATATTTCAGTAGTATTATGAACTGAAATTTACAAAGGGCCTCAATTAACCTGTCAGCTGCAACACTGGCGCCCAACATGGTACAGTCTGCGCCGCACATTATATTCATAAAGTGCGGCATAAGTATAAATTGTATAATCTGTGTTTCTAAGTATGAAGTGTATTATGTTAAGATTATTCAATCTTAACATAGTCATGGCTACTTGGTTGAGCAGTCGTTAGTAAAACCGTTATTTCTGCATGATAACTAAAGTCAAGAGTTGTATCAAGCGACAGAAAGTTTCGCAGTAAAATAGCTGGAGTGAGAAACACAGGTAGGGAAAGAGATGGGATGGGGCTTATCAAAGTTCAGAGTACCTACCACAAACGGATTTATCATTCCTATTTCAATTTACTATTCTCTTGTTCTGTGTACTGTACTCGTATGCTCAACAACTGAGAAGGAAGACATCGTGTGGAAACCGATATGTCCAAGAATCTCAAAAGTTCAAAGACGTATCACATTCACCAACATGCACTGGGCCGGCATGGTGGATTAGGGCCCATCATCTCTCTGAGACAAAGCCTGTGTCCCAGCAGTGGGAGTGGGAACATGATATGCTGGTAACGATGACGACGATGACCCTTCCAGTTTGTATAACAAGTCCTATACCTATAGTTCTAGTGGCCACCTTCCGGCTCCATCATTAGACTCTCACTACGTCACCGAGTGCATGCCCCTCGAATTTGTTGTAATTTCGTTTGTTTATAGATAGCCTCGTTAGCTTAGTAGGTAGTGAACCTGCTTTCTGCGCTTGGAGGCGTGGGTTCGATTCCCACTTAGGGCAAACATTTGTGTGATGAACATTTGTGTTTGTTCTATGTCTGGGTGTTGATATCTATATTAAGTATGTATTTAAAAAATTATATGTATGTATATCAGTCTCTGGCAGCCATATTACAAGCTTTGCTTAGTTTGGGGTCAGATGACCGTGTGTGCAATAATGTCCCAGATATTATATAAAAAAATATCTTCTCGGTTACCATCGCTCTCAAATATGACATCAAATACAAACGGTAATTGTGACAACTACCTAGGCTTTTAATTGACCTTATTGTGCAAAGCAATCTCTGCCAGGTAACAGTCTACAGACAGGGGTGTCATGAACAGTACAGTTACGTTTATTTTCATATCTAATTTAAGATGCTATTGTCGCTTGCATTGCATCCCATGCAATCATCATCAGCCAGAAGACGTCCACTGCTGAACATAGGCCTCCCCCTTTAACCTCCACACTGAAAATCCTGCCATCTGCATCCACTGGATGCCCGCAACTCTCACAATGTCGTAGGTCAACCTAGTGGGAGGCCTACCTTCGCTGCGTCTTCCGGTTCGTGGTCTTCACTCAAGAACCTTTCTTCCCCATCGGTTATCAGTTCTTCGAGCGATGTGGCCTGCCCATTGCCACTTCAACTTGCAGATTTTAATAGCTATGTCGCCCGTTTCATGCACTCGCAAGTTTCATAATGTTGGAAGTACTGTAATGATTATATATATTCTGTGATACAGGTTACGTCTACAAAATTGCAGTTTCCTCTTCGTATTAAATACATACGGCTTGCGGCGACGGAGGGAGGGTCTGTGAAGGCTTGTCTTCTGCATGATAATAATACAACCTGCGGGAACGAACATCTGTGAGCGTTTTATTTACATATTGACTCTAACTTTCATATCAAATGTGGCGAAAATACGTGCTTCTTGAACCGACTGGTGTTGTCTGCTGCATATCAAACATAAATCTGGCTCTGACATAAACATAATGATGGGTGGCGACAGGTCTAACACGCACGCTTCGAATATTAAACAACTAGCTGTGCCCTGCGGTTTCACCCGCGTGATGATGAAAATCGGTGATGACGATGATGATGAAAAGTAGCCTATATATTAATCCAGGACATAAGCAATGTTTATTCCAAATTTCATCCAAATCCATCCAGCCGTTTCTGCGTGATTGAGTAACAAACATCCATCCAAACTTTCACATATATGATATTAGTGTCATGGAAGGCAATTTGTTAATTTGACTTAGACAAGAATGGTTTTAATAAGTGCCTGACGACAACCCACCCCTTACATACAACATCATTCGGGGCGTACATTAATCACGTACCTATGTATGGAGAGGACTATGTTCAGCAGTGGACGTCTTCTGGCTGATGATGATAAATAATCACGAAAGTTTTTTTTCTCTTCCTCCCTGGTGATACTTTATGAGGTAGTACGGAATCAAACGGATGAGCTAATCCATAACCTGCGGTATTATTTCTGTCTTCTGTCACTCTTATTCAGACTGTCAGAAGACTGACAATATTGCGTCCACAGGAATAGCCGGCGTGATGTTTTTCGAACCCTCTTTCTTGAACTTGAGCCTTGCGCAGAATAAGGAAGTACCACTCCCTACCAATCCATTTCTATAGCCTTACGTTAGCAATAAGAAGACTCTATAGAGGCCGTATACCAACTTAGTGGAGATATTTACTTTACGATAAAAATCTCACTTATTAGCTATATAATATTTAGCTTTTTTATAATTAAAATATCACTTCACAGACACCGGGGTCCGTGACTTGTTATGTTTTACTACTATTTTGTTAACTCTAACGAATTTACTTTACACAATACAGGGAGAGGAAGTTAGTTATATCTTAATGTAAGGTTAAAACAATTGAGTCATGTTATTACTAGTTTATGTGTATACCGCGAGCAGTATATTATCTTAGCTTATAGTTAGATATTTAGCTTTATAGACAGTCAGTGACATCAACATTTTCAAATGAAACCTCGATGGAGGAAACAAAACAAATAACACACTCATGGACTATAACCTACACGGCACGCGACGTCGCGACGGACGCGGCGCGGCGCGACGGGGAAACGCGCGACATTCAATTGCGTTAAGTGCGTACGCCGCGGACACACCACCGAGATATTGCACGAAATCACGACACTCGCTATACGTTTAAATGTTATATGCGTTTATATATTTCAATTTATTAAAAAGGAAACGTAACAGTATTCGTAACTATTTGGATAAAAACCCGGCAAACTGAAGTGGAACTGAGCCGGCCAAGTAAGTAGAATGTCGGATGAGCTGTGGACTAGAACCACTACAGAATGGCTGCCGCATGCCATACGACCCCTTGGAAGATCCAGAAAAAGATGGCGGGTCGAGCTTGACTCTCACGCAAAGACTGGTACACCATAGCTCAGAACAGAGAGGAGTGGAAGAAAGGAAGGGAGGCCTTTGCCCTGCAATGGGATGACCACGGCTGAAAATAAAATCAATAAAAATAACAGTATTCGTAACTAACATGCGAATCTGCTAATTATATGGAAAATTAAAATCCAGTAAGGAGTGCACTTAGACCATAATAAAAGAGAAAGCAAATATAATGTCGCCTCGTTGGGTAGTCGGGTAAAATCAACACCATTAGCTGTGCTGTGGTCTCACTCTTAGCCTGTCAGTAATACAAAAAAGCTTTGACCTATCATTGTCTCTAAAACCGACGCTGTTTTTTTAAAGCTGGCATTCGTGAAAATCGTTCAAAAAGTGGTGCAAAAAAGTCCATTTGTTCGGAGCCCGAATGTGCCAACTCTTAAATGCAACGAGCCCGCAATCAGTGACACAGTCTGTCCACACTGACACGTATCAAACAAAAAGACAAATTTGGAAAATAAATCGTTTGATTTTATTTATATATACTGTCGAAAATGAATTGGACGTGACCACCTGCCTACACTACCTTTCTTACATCTAACTTAGCTCTTTATCATATTCAGTCCGCCTTCTTTATACCACTGCTGGGCGTGGGCCCCTCTCTTGTTGTGTTACCTTGCCCCTGCGCTAATCAAGTCCAGATTCGACCCACGATTTTGACAATATCGTGGGCCCAGCGTGTGGTGCTCTACATCCTAGCTGGTTTTACATAAAATACCTGTTTTGTAAAATAGCTAGTGGGTTTGTAAAATAGCTGATTTAGCAATCCATCTGCGACCTATACATTGTCAAAAAGTTCAACACAAGTAAAATAGGGCTAAATGTCACAATAAATACATGTAACATGATTACGTGATTGAACATTAAAATTTAAGTTATAAATATTATACGAAAAATCACAAATGTTCGGTATAGATATTTCCAAAAATTATGAACGTGGACATATGTTTGTATACATATACTTATATATATATTTCACTTATTGATATTGTCATTATTATTTGTGTTTGTGTGCGAGGGGACCACAGACCTAAAAATTATTTTGCTTGGGACACAATATTCACAGTTTAATCTCAAGGTGAAATTTATGCTATTAAATGAAAAATAATAATGAATCATCTTCACAATAAAATTGTAGAAAATTTCGCGAAATAAACAAACAAACAACCTCTTTGTTTGAAATTGGTCTATAAGAAGAAAATACCATAACCAAATAACCAACTAGGCTTATAACCGTAGCTTTTATTATACATCGTTTCCGGGTAAGCCTACAAGGTACAACGTCAAAGGTCAACGTTCCGCCCGCCCGCCTTACTGTAATGTGACGGGCGGGCGGCGGCGGCGGCGGCTGGGCGGGAACTTGTAGACAGCGAGCCTGTAGCTGGGAACGGAAGCTGAAGTCGCGTTGTAATCATGTTACAAGATGAAATATAACTGACACGTTGTAAGATTCTTTAACGAGTGCGCACGAAGTGGTTTGTTTCCACTTGTATTGCGCAGTGTGTGGAATACTACTACTACTGGAGAAATTATTATTATATTCATTCTTGTGCTAATTTTCTTAATTTGTGTAAATGTAAGAAGCACAAAATAATAAAGATCATAGAATCCAACACGTGATTTACAAAGCGTACAATGCCGTCTGTAAAATAGTATGTAGCCTTTTGAGTCTTATATAGGTCCCTAGTACATTAAAATAGTATTCTTCTTCTTAGTCGTGCACTCTTGGCAGAGTGGTCGTGATTGCGTTGATGGTACAAAAAGGCTGCTCGCTGTCGTCTTCCGTTCCCAGGGCTGCCGCTTGTCTAGCAATGCTTCTCCATTTCTGGCGGCTGGTTGCATTGCGAGCACACTGCACCATGGTAGACTGCGTGGCACTTTTGATGGAGTCGGTCCAGCGAGTTGGTGACCGACCAGGGCTACGCTTGCCTTTTACCGGGCCCTGTACCACAAGCCTCTCCATCGAGTTCATGTTTCTGGAGATATGCCCAAAGAACTTCAGTATTCGCAACTGCACAATCGACGATAGTCTATCTTGTATATGAAGCTCTTTGAGGATAGAATTATTAGTGCGGAACGCTGTCCAAGGTATTTTTAATAGCCTCCTCCAACACCACATCTCCAGTGCATCGATTTTTCGGCGATCTTGCAGCTTCAGAGACCATGTTTCGGCTCCGTAGAGAAAGATTGGAAAGACGAGACACTTCATTAGACGAACCTTTGTTTTCTTGGTTATACGCCTGTCCTTCCAAATCTTTCCCAGTCGTTCTACTGCCGACCTCGTGATAGCACAACGTCGCTTGATCTCGTCTTCGCATCCTCCAGAGTTGGAAATGGTAGTGCCGAGGTAGATGTATTTTTGTACCACTTCACAGTTTGCTACACTCAGTACTCTTGTAGTGTTGTGTCCTGCTCGATCTACTACCATTACTTTTGTCTTGTCTCTATTAAGGGCAAGTCCAAATTTGAGACTAGTGGTTTCCAGACGAATCAGAAGCTCTTCTAAGTCTTCTTTTGTTTGTGCAAGAATTGTGGTATCATCAGCGTATCGCAAGATATTAATCACGCGTCCCCCAACCGAGATACCCTTATTCCATTCATCCAAGACAATCCGCATTATGTACTCTGTGTAGGTGTTGAAGAGCTGTGGCGACAATATACATCCCTGTCGAACACCGGACTCCGTTTTAAATTTGTCAGAGAGAACATCATCTACTCGTACCGCTGCTGTGCCATCCTCGTAAAGTCGTTTGAGAAGGAATACTAGATGATTTGGTACCCCCATTTCTAATAGGACTTTCCAGAGACGTTCCCAGATAACAGTATCAAATGCCTTACGAAAGTCGACAAAGCAAATGAAAATAGGCGTGTTGAATTCCCTGGCCTTCTCGATGATTTGCCGCAGTATTAGTATCTGTTCGCGTGTTCCTCTCCCCTTCACAAATCCAGCTTGTTCGGGTGCAATATGCCGAGCGAGATAGGCCTGCAGTCTAGTGTTAAGTATGTGAAGCAACACTTTACTTGCATGTGATATAAGTGAGATCAACCTATAGTTGTTGCATTTTTTTGTGGAACCTTTCTTGTGCAAGGGTATGAATATTGATTGAGACCAGTCATCTGGCCATATTCCGGTTTCCCATATCTTGCAGCAGATTTTGTACAAGAAATCCACTCCAGTCTCTCCCATAGCCTTAAAAACCTCGATAGGTATCTCATCTGCTCCTATGGCTTTATTGCTTTTTAGATGTCGAATTGCCGCACGTACTTCGTCCCGTAAGATATTAGGTTCCCGGTCACCGATTTGATCCATTGTACATGTGTTGCTTGATGTGGAGTTATTGGAGAAGAGTGATTTGCAATATTCTTTCCAAACACATACTATATCTTTAATCTCAGTGACCGTGTACCAATGGGAGAAGTAGGCCCTTAGTATTTACTTACCTAATATAGTAATAAGAAAATGAAACCAAGATATAGGTACTCAAAAGGATAGATTTATTAAACGAATGAAGTTAAGTTATAAACAAAAGAATAGATCAAAATTTAGAAAAGTGAATTTACCAGAATATAGCTCAGAAGGAGGCACATAAAATTTATAGGGTCGTGGTTGTTCGACCTGAAGATTCGCCTGTTTCTACTTCCGTAGCGCAGTACTACCCTATATTGTGAGTCCGCTCGAAGATGGTAGGTGGCCTTAGGGTCAGCACGGGAAGTGGCCTCGGCACTAGGACGCGCAGCGAGGTTGGTTCAGCCGAAGATGCGATGACCAAAATCTGAGTTTGTGAAAACCGGCCGCACTCGGGTCGGACCGGTGGTAGTCCCCCAACTCGGACTACGCAATGTATGAAGGTTTCCTTCGGTGAAATTGGTCCTGGAATCGACAAACCAAATAATTAAGATTTGGCTCATCTAACTTCCGTTCTGAGGGCCCACCACGACATCACAAATAATGTGGGTAGTTACGTGCATAGTTGTTTTGTCGTGGTGGTAACTACTATCAGAACGGAGTTGCATTTTAGTACCTAGATGTGCTGAAGGCTTAAGCGATACATAAAATGAAATGAACAATGTGTTTGAAATGCTGAAGGCTATCTAAATGCGTACATTTAGTAAAATAAATAAAAAAACAAGGTAGTTATAAAAAAATAATTGAAGTGATTTTAAAGGAAATTTCCATGAAATAAGCAAGCTAAATATGTGAAATAGTACAGTGAAAAAGAAAACTGAAATATAATAATTTTACACAAATTGTACAATTATACACAGAATAAAAGCAAGACATGAAATGTTTTTATGTGCCATTCAAAACTCACCCTATAACGGGAAATCACTGTCATGGAGACTCACACAATAATAACAACTAGATCGCTGGTATTAATGAGAATTTAAAAACACTTGTCCGCTAGAACGCTAAACAAGTGTCAACCGTCTCAAGAATCAGAATCGCTTCGAATGGCCGCTAGGCGCGCAGTCAGAGGCTTGCTCCCCTCATACCTCAAGTCATGCCCCGCCGGCCGTGAGTAATACTAATCTATGTTACATGCGAATTGCATAGCCACGTTCGGATTTGAAAGTAATTAAACAACTTAGGTAGATGTACTAAACTAAGGAAATTAAGGTATTGTATTTGTTTATTTGTTCTGTGTATGTTTTTTAAATAATTATGTAATTGTAATTTAATTTAATATTTTATATTCTAATAATTTTAATGTATTTATAATTATATAAATATGTAACGTTTTTGTTTCGTTACATTACCCGCCGGTCCCTCATAAGGATTTTAATTTAAAATTAAAAGCCGCAATTTTTAAGTATCAATTTCTTACAATTTACCTTTCATACATTCTTACGCACCTCTTATACTTCTCATTCATACTTCTTCTATATTCAACAAAACTAAAATCAAATAATATAAAAATTATAAGACTCGCCCTTACATAAAGGAAGTCATAGGCCATAAGTATCGACTTATGACTTCTTGTAAGAAATGTTACAAAGATTGAAATGGGAATGGGTAACGTAATGAAATGAAACTACTAAGACTTTTGACCTAATATTTTTAAGTCTTTAATATGCCAAGTGCCTAAGTTCTTGCCCGACATGTCCTCTAGAACGTAGACAAGTGGTGAACGTTTCTCGACAACTTTGCACTTAAGGTATTTTGGAGCTTACTTTTTACTGAAGAACTTATCCTTATCACTCAGGACATAAGCGCGTTTGTAAACAGTATCTCCTATATTAAATTTATGTTGTTTTCTGCGTTGATTAAAATTTGCAGAGTTCTTAGCAAATTCCATATTTCCCACACGTATAATATAAATATGTGTATAAGTAAGGTTTGTTGTAAATGGCACACAAAACTTGTTAATTTGATCAATGGTGTAAATACTCCGTTCTGTTACAATCAACTCTAACAGAACGCTTCGGTTTGATGAAGATTGATGACTAAAGATCGTTGGATCAAAAAATAAAAAAACCAAAAAAATATATATAAAATTATTGCAACTGGTGTGAAAGCAGCTTAACAATACTCAATTGTTAATAAAACAATTAAAACAATCGAGTTTTAAAATAATAAAATGATTTAATAATAAAAAATATAAAAATCGTTAACACTTTTTTCGTCGATTGTACTTTTTGTCGTTTTTTTTTTTAGTTTTTTTTTTTTTTATTAGCAAATTTAAAGTGTCACTGGAGACAGTAAAGATACACAAAAAAAAACTACTGTCACCTCAGTTACTGCAAACCAAAAAATATAAAAGCGTTTAACAACTAAACCACTCACCATACAAAAACTAACTACTTACTACTAGAAGCAGAAACAGAATCAACCACGTAAGGGGGCGCCAATGTAGAAGAGGCACATAGAAATTTATTAAATTGGTTGTTCTACCAGTAGATACGCCTGTTTCTACTTCCGTAGCGCAGTACTACCCTATATTGTGAGTCCGCTCGAAGATGGTAGGTGGCCTTAGGGTCAGCACGGGAAGTGGCCTCGGCACTAGGACGCGCAGCGAGGTTGGTTCAGCCGAAGATGCGATGACCAAAATCTGAGTTTGTGAAAACCGGCCGCACTCGGGTCGGACCGGTGGTAGTCCCCCAACTCGGACTACGCAATGTATGAAGGTTTCCTTCGGTGAAATTGGTCCTGGAATCGACAAACCAAATAATTAAGATTTGGCTCATCTAACTTCCGTTCTGAGGGCCCACCACGACATCACAAATAATGTGGGTAGTTACGTGCATAGTTGTTTTGTCGTGGTGGTAACTACTATCAGAACGGAGTTGCATTTTAGTACCTAGATGTGCTGAAGGCTTAAGCGATACATAAAATGAAATGAACAATGTGTTTGAAATGCTGAAGGCTATCTAAATGCGTACATTTAGTAAAATAAATAAAAAAACAAGGTAGTTATAAAAAAATAATTGAAGTGATTTTAAAGGAAATTTCCATGAAATAAGCAAGCTAAATATGTGAAATAGTACAGTGAAAAAGAAAACTGAAATATAATAATTTTACACAAATTGTACAATTATACACAGAATAAAAGCAAGACATGAAATGTTTTTATGTGCCATTCAAAACTCACCCTATAACGGGAAATCACTGTCATGGAGACTCACACAATAATAACAACTAGATCGCTGGTATTAATGAGAATTTAAAAACACTTGTCCGCTAGAACGCTAAACAAGTGTCAACCGTCTCAAGAATCAGAATCGCTTCGAATGGCCGCTAGGCGCGCAGTCAGAGGCTTGCTCCCCTCATACCTCAAGTCATGCCCCGCCGGCCGTGAGTAATACTAATCTATGTTACATGCGAATTGCATAGCCACGTTCGGATTTGAAAGTAATTAAACAACTTAGGTAGATGTACTAAACTAAGGAAATTAAGGTATTGTATTTGTTTATTTGTTCTGTGTATGTTTTTTAAATAATTATGTAATTGTAATTTAATTTAATATTTTATATTCTAATAATTTTAATGTATTTATAATTATATAAATATGTAACGTTTTTGTTTCGTTACAACCGTTACGCCAGCGGTGTTTTCTATTGCCCATGTCTTGGGTTTGAATTGGCGTGTTATGAGTCGCACCTTATCGTGGAGGTCCTTGGTTTGCAGTTTTTCAGAATGTTGTTCCAATTCTTCACATACCTTTGCCAAGGCGCTAAAATAGTGTACAACCCTACAAATTGCCGTCCTGACAAAAATATATCTGTTTCGTTCTGGTAACATCAATTTCGGCATATGAGTAAAGAATGTAACATGTTTAATGCGTTTATGTGAAATTAGCACAACTTACTTCTATGCTTTAGTCTTTTTTCTGAGGTAAGAAGCGTAAAAATGAAAAACATCGGCAGCAAGCTTTTCTTATTTTCCAAAACTAAATAGTAAACTCGAAGTTGCCGAAGAATCTGTGTCGATCTCGGCTTAATGAATTAAACTCTATAATTCGCAGTTAATCTTCTAAATTGTTCCTTAATGAGTTCACGTCCTGAGTTCGTTCCAACTATGTCGACAAGAATCGGTAACGGATTGAAACAATTTCTAACATTTTAACAGAATCCCTGTTACATTTAGAAATGGAAACACTTAATGTTTATTTCAAATGTTTTAGACGAGGATTCTCTATTGTATTCTCTATTCTCTATAGAGCGTCCTTGATTTTAATTTTAATATTGAGTAACGGCGACCCTTCGAAGCGAACACCATAGCTATCTCGATTATTTCGACGTTTGGTTTTTTGTGAAATGCGAAAATGACCCCAAAACATTTATGAATGTTTTTACGTGAAATATTTGAGAAAAGTACTATACAATCCTTGGCGACTACTAAGCATTTATGGACGTCACGTATGCTGTTACATTTTGACGTTCTTCTATAAATGCTTGTTGATGGCAGGTGCAGTAATGTACTGTAACTGTAACATATGTATTATAAATATTTATTAATGATAAAGCTTACAGGTCGGTTCAAATATATTTTTAAAACAAAGTCGAGTTAAACACATCATTTATAATTAAAGAAAACGGCTGAACCGATTTTAATGATCTTTAATTTGTTGTATTTCTCTCCGCCCCGGATGACAGAATAAGTATTAAAATATCAGCAAACACACGTTTTTTTTTTATAAAATTCATTTTCCCATAAGTTTTGTATGGAACATTGACATATTACATCATAACAAAAAGAAATTGTCATCCAAGTCAAAGGAGGTTGCTGTCGCTACCAAGAAGTTTGCTTCAAGGAGATATAACGCGGGCGAAACCGCGGGGTGCAGCTCATGAAATCAACTACAGAATATATATTGGTATATTTTTGTCTCTGTTTTCTGTACAAACAATCCAGCGTCCATCAGTCACACACGGTGCGTGTTGTGACAATGAGTGACGATGTAACGAGCATCGAGCGTGTACCACGTTGGGCGCCATCGTACCGTGCCGTCATTTCCCTGTACCGTCATTTACAGCGATCGACCATCGACTTATAGTTGACAGTCTTTCTTCTAGCAGATTGTTTCCCGTACCTCTCATTCTCGCATAGTTTTAAAAGCCCATTTCATTTACATGAATCTTTCTAATTAAAAAAAAAAAACGATATGTTTCTGTTCCCTATGGACTCTAAAACGGTTGGACCTATTTTGACGGAAAATTCACTTTGACTTTCTTCTAAGTCTGCGTGCTTCATCTTTGACCACATCGTCGCTTACCAACAGGCGAGTTGGTGGTCAAACGCGGACTTATTCGTTATATAAAAAAATAATAATATGCGGATGTTAAGTAGCTAACAGACGTGACGGCGGTTCGTCAGCCAAGTTGACACGTCTGTTAGGGCTCTTATAATAACCCGCCGCACGAGCTATCGTGTTTCTTCAATCGTCACGCTGCCCGGATAGTTCGTGACTCATGACGATATTATGTCTTCCCGCATCTGTGACGGTAGTTGAAGCTTTGTGGTAATAGGAGAGCAGTATGGCTAAGGCCAACACATGGTGCCATGCACATTTGTTTTGAATCTAACCCAAGCACAGAGTAAGTCGCGATATCGTACCTAGCCCAGGCGTGTTGGCTCATTCCTTATTATGGTTTGTCAAATTGTGAATGGATCAATCGCTGATCATCGGAGTATATGGTTCGAGCACGCGATTCTGTCGATACAGCGCGGCGCGGCGCGGCGTGGCGTGGCGTGGCGTGGCATGGCGTCGGGTGCCGTAACCCAATAACGACACGGTATAATAATGTGATGCAATAACGTCGAGTGTCGCGACTGCGTAATGGCAACATTACACGCGAAATGGGACTTTAATACTGTACTTGCACATCATTTTTGTAGGACTGCCCGTAATATGGTGCGTTAGGACACTAATATACTATTTAAATAAATAAAATAAATAAATAAATATCTGGGACATTATTGCACACATGGTCATCTGACCCCAAACTAAGCAAAGCTTGTAATAT
Organism: Agriopis leucophaearia; assembly: GCA_949125355.1. NCBI lineage: Eukaryota > Metazoa > Arthropoda > Insecta > Lepidoptera > Geometridae > Agriopis > Agriopis leucophaearia. The sequence goes on along the minus strand of OX421289.1, from coordinate 180,627 downwards.
GGCTGCCAGAGACTGATATACATACATATATATTTTTAAATACATACTTAGATAGATATTAACACCCAGACATAGAACAAACACAAATGTTCATCACACAAATGTTTGTCCTAGGTGGGAATCGAACCCACGCCCCCAAGCACAGAAGTTAGGTTCACTACCAACTGAGCCACCGGGGCAGTCACCGTTTTGTAAACTAAATTCTATTACAGTAATTTTCATTTATTATTTTGAACTCCTGTACATACTTGGCAAAACAGGAATGATTGGTGAAAGAGGAAGGAACTTATGTCCTGCAGTTGGCGGATTGAGCTGTCGACGATAATGATATTAAAATAGAAGCCTGAAAAAATAATAACATTGTATCCAACCCTAAATTTAGGGAGAGGAGAGGGGGTGGCTTTAATAGCTATAGCATGTTCAGAGACGAAAAAAAAAATTGTTTTCCAAAAAAATATGATTTAGTAAATTTCAGTATGTTGGCCTTTTGGAAAAACTCGAGAGTCACAACGGGCAATGGAGAGAGCTAGCTCGGAGTTTCTTTACGCGATAGAATCTGGAACGTAGATATTCGCCAAAGAACCAGAGTCACCGACATAGCTATAAAAATCTGCAAGTTGAAGTTGGCAATGGGCAGGCTACATCGCTCGAAGAACTGGTAACCGATGGAGAAGAAAGGTTCTTGAGTGGAGACCACGAACCGGAAGACAGCGTAGATAGGCCTCCCACTAGACGGACCGACGACATCGTGAGAGTCGCGGGCATCCAGTGGATGCAGATGGCAGGATGTCGTTCAGTGTGGAGGTTAACCACGTGGAAGGTAACAATAGGCGTGGGGGCCTATGTTCAGCAGTGGACGTCTTCTGGCTGATGATGACGATGAAATTTCAGTCCGTGCGTGGCAGCCCTAGATGTGCTGCCGCATTGCCATGGCAACGGCGCTTATCGAATCCGTCTCAATACATATGCAAGCTCCTTAATGCAGTCTGCACGCGGCTTAATGACGATACTTGCCACTGCTTGGTACTGCTTTATGTATCCGTTGTCAGTAAAAAATAAAAAACTGGTTCAAACTCCTTTTTTTCATCTCATAAGTATTTTAAGTTTGATTCATAAATTAAATCGATATATTTAATTTCTGTCTACCGCTCTTCTGTCCATTTTAAACACATTTCAAAGCATGGACGTAAGATAAGAAGAATGAATAAATAAATAAAATAAAATAAATGAATAAATATATCCTTACCCTCAGGTACCCTCAGGTATTATCAGGCTGAATATTATCAGCCTATTTATTTACAGGGAGTAAAAAATAATAATACAATATACTTCTTTTTCCTTTTAAGGTGATACGTTTCACGTTTGGCGGGAAATTCAAATTTTAAACAGTTTTTTTGTTCTTGTAGCTAATTTCCCGCCAAACGTGAAACGTATCACCTTAATGCGTGTATTTTTTCGACAAATTGATATGGAACAAACTGCGTGATGGTACCTATTAAATGCAAATAGAATAATACAAATTGGTTCACAATACGCGAAGATTTCGCGTAAAATACACAAAATAAAAACAGTCCAAATAAAAAAAATACAATTTCGGTTGAAAATCAATTACGAATGAAAAATAGCTTCAGAACTTGTAATAAGTTTTAGAAACAAAACAAAAAAAATATAAGATTCGGATTGGTTGAGACTAGGCGCTTGACCACAGCTCACCGAGTAGTCGAAGATGACTAAACACGCCTAAAATTAAATTGAACCAGCACTTAATAAAATTTAAGACGTCTTCGAAATTTCACGGGCCGATTCTCAGACAATAGACTTATTTTTGACCCTGTCTAACATTGCCTTTGAATCATGAAATTAATATACCTAAAGGTATATAATTTCACACAGATACACATGTTAAACTTATAATAACGCCCCTCTTTTTACGTCGGGGGTAAAAAGTTGGAAAAGTTTATTGAATTTCACCTCTCTGTAAAATCGGTTTTATTATATTTTACTAGCTGCGCCCCGTGGTTTCACCCGCGTGGTGATTAAAATCGGTGATGATGATGATGAAAAGTAATCCAGGACATAAGCAATGTATATTCAAAATTTCATCCAAATCCATCCAGCCGTTTCTGCGTGATTGAGTAACAAACAAACATACATCCATCCATCCAAACTTTCACATTGCGATTAGGTGTGATGGGCTCTAGCTTTCATATGATATTATATATAGTGTGAAGCGTGATTGTAAAAATCATCCAGTGGATGCAGATGGCAGGCTGTCGTTCAGTGTGGAGGTTGAAGGGGGAGGCCTATGTTCAGCAGTGGACGTCTTCTGGCTGATGATGATTGTACAAAAATACAATGATTGTCATCTGCGACCGCTCCGTGTTGTCCGAGTGTGCATGGAATGGAATCGATTGAGAATATTGAAGAGCAATATTCCCTACGGAGCGCACATTCCTCCGTTCCCGTACCCGGGGTGCGGGGGGGGGGGGGGCTCTCCGGGGTCCCGTTACGCGCTTTCAATAATCATTTATTACACACATCACATATACGTAACGTAGGGATGTGAGATACGCACTCGATTTCAATCGAATAACCTACGTGTTCAGGAATACAGTATAATTATCAATAAAATAAACCGATATCATCAGAACTGGACCAAATTGAAATGGGACCAAACGGGAAGCAACAGCTTTCAAATAAAAACAAAGAATCATCAAAATCGGTTCACACAGTCAAAAGTTCTGAAGTAACAAACATTAAAAAAAAACACCGAATTGAAGTCGGCAAAAAACAGGACAAACTGCCTGAAATAATTGAATTAAAACAGAAACGTATCCGTACTAGGTATTCTATCGACAAATTTCAGTAATACGAGAATTACTCACGTAAGATAATTAATCAGGATTAACTCAATCTTATCTGAGTAAGTCTAATATAATAAAAATCCGGAAACGCCACGTCAGTTACCATGAAAAAAAAAAAAACACATCAGTCATAGGACTGCACTTCAGTAGTGAAAACTGAAGTAGTCATTCACCTATTCTACAAGAGATGGTGCTGTTTTAAAATACACGGTACAGCGTGATGATGACGCGAGTTCCATGATTTTTGTTCACTCAAAAAGTGCTCAATGCGCCTTAAGAAGTTTTCACTTCAAAAAATACGTTTAAAAACTTTTTCGGATGATTTGACAATCGAATGACAGCCGTTGTCCCGCACTCTTGTGTCATTGTCCATCACTAGCAATACTGTCAGAGGGTGACCACTGTGTCAGTAGGGCGGAAAGTACAATTACTTGCATCACGAGGGTTGGCATGTAAGTGCAGTGCACAGGCACACACCCCCTGCACTCGCATGCACTTGCGCGTTATTTCTTAGGGTAGGTTATAATTAAAGTCAAGGGTAACTGGATAAATTGTTACGGTCAGGATATTTTATGTGGGGGTATTATAGAAGTAGTATAAAAATATTACTTTTATAAAATTATTTTTCCTTTATAGAAGAAATCGATTCACTCTTGACTTGAAGACACCCAGGTTGTAACCATCGGGGAACACCCATTCAGGCAGCGCATTCCACAGACTAGCAGTTCGCATAATAAAAGTGGAATCAAAGCGCTTCGTACGGTTTTTCGGAATGTCAACCATAAAGCGGCGATTTTTCGTGCCCGCTCTGGAAGTCCGATAGAAAAATGGGCAAGGGAATTAAATCATGCAGATCTGATGCACACTCTCCGAAATGTATCCGATAAAAACCGATAGACTAGCAATTTTGCGCCGATGCTTAAGACTAAAAAGCTTAGTCTGAACTAGGGCTTCGTTGCTTTCGCTCTCTAGTATGTATATGAAAACCAGTGGGTTCTCACCGAGTTCTTTCTGTTTCAGGTAATAAGAATAAACGCCGAAAAGAACGATCCGCTTCATACTATGGAGGTAATGTTTGGTCTTCCTTAATGGGTACGTCAGAATGAAGATGCAAATAAAATAAAATAAAAAAACTAAATTGACTTTTAGGGATTACACTCCGATCACATCATATTTGTAAAATATTCTTTTAGGGTAGCAATAGCAAAAACTTCATCATTTCAGCCATAGGACGTCTACTGCTAAACATAGGCCTCCCCCATCGATATCAAAAAGGTTGGCCTGCATCCAGCGTTACCCAGCGGTCTGTTTAGGTCGTCTGTCCATCTTGTGGGTGGACGTCCTACGCTGCACTTACCGGTCCGTGGTCTCCATTTGAAAACCTTTCGGCCCCATCGGCCATCTGTTCTGCGTGCTATGTGCCCTGCCCACTGCCACTTCAATTTGCTGATCCGGTGAGCTATGTCGGTGACTTTAGTTCATCTACGGATCGCATCATTTCTGATTGGAACATAAACTTACAACACAATATTCTTTTTAGCATATAACCAAAGTTAATTCCACTGCCAGTAAGAAAGCTCATTAAAGAACTAAGCCCAAAACTATAAAACTTTGAAATATGTTATACTCTGTTCGTGATCAACAATGATAAATCTATTTCTTTGCTGATTCTTCACAAAGTTGACTTTGAACTTTTGTGGCAAAAATGAAGCCACTCGTTTAAAATGTGAAATGTGTGAATTTATAAGGAGGAAACTAGGCTCTCGTGTTGTTTCAAAATTGCGACACATTTTTAAAATGATTTCACCTGAATCACGCTATCGCAGTCCTGAATTAATTTAGTTTGTTCTAATTTTTACAAACTTAACAAATAAAGTTGTATGAACATTTTTTTATATCAAAATTCTCACTAATATTAAAAATGCGAAAGTTTGAGTGTTATTACTTCTTAACGCTGAAACGGCTGAACGGATTTGGATGAAATTTTGAATGGAGATTGAACCTGGATTAACACATAATAATTTAGATAGTACTTTTATTCAGAATTCAATTGTTTCTGTGGGATAGCGGGTGAAACTGTGGGGTGTAGCTAGTATGTTCATTAACAAAATAATATAAAATTAAGAAATTACTACCAATATTACATACGTAGGTAAAATTATTCATTCTCCGAAAATAAACTTTTCATTTTTTTTTCATTTATAGCTAATGTACATAAGTGTATAAAGTGTAGATACTTTTTAGGGTTCCTTAACAAACGATGAAATCTATACAAGTCTAGTTATGCGCCATGTTCGTTTGTCAGTACGTATGTCACATTTTTTTTATTGCTAAATAGGCTTGCTCTTGTCCGCCAACTCGCCTGATGTGAAGCTTGCCTAGAAGAAACCGATTCACTCTTGACTTGAAGACACCCAGATTGTCACTGTAATTTTCATCATGTGGCTTCGTACGGTTTAGTCATTCAGCCAGTATCACTGATAAATAACAAAATGTAGTGTATAGAGGTTGTAGAGAAAGAGTCCCAGCTATTAAAACAGAATGTTATATGTAAATATTTGCACAATTTCGTCGAGAAATCGCAGACGAAGTTATACGTTCACATTACAATAATATTCGTACGTACAACGTAATGAAATGGGAGAACACACGAGAACAATGCTTTGTTTACATTTAACCATTAGTGATTCCAGTTTTAATTCCAGTAAGAGAATACTAAACAAAAACAAGAGACTAAGAAAGAGGGTAGATCATTTTGCCTGCACCTAACTTTGAACTGTTCGACCAACCACCCGCATTCTTCAGTCTTCCCGTAAACTTGGTGCATGTAACTGCGCAGAAATATCGGGAGCTCCTTCCACAACCCTACCACGGTAAATATCCCGTAAATAATCATATAACTATAATATACTAGACAAAGTACAAAATCCCAATACTCTATTAAAATAATTCGTAACGCGAGGGCGCTAATAGTTCGAGGAACTAAATAAGTCTTTAACTCCGAGATAAACACTGTGTTTTTCATTACGAATACAAGAAAAATAAAAATAAAAAACATGAATTGACACTGGCAAATGCACGAGAAGTGCGAGTCCATAATCCTCTGAGGAGAAAAAAAAAGTTGGAACATGGTTCAATACAAATGTGATAATAGAACTAGTTTTTTTTTATAATTTGAGTGTCTGTCAGTTGTCAACTGTCACTGTCAGTTGAAAGTGGTTCTCGCTAGGGCTGAAATTTATTACTTTCAACCCGCTCCTCAGGCTACTTCAGACTTACTTTCCGAGAATGAGTAATGAAAAAATATATTCAACCCTAAAACTACTTAAAAGACAAAAAAAAGTGCTTATTCAAAACATGTCCGATTCTTCCAGTCTCCGTTCCAGTAACTAGCTTGACTCAACAGGCCCTACGATCCTGGCATTACAATAAAGGGGCACTTGCTCCCTTTATTGCGTAGAAAAGGATACTTCTGGGCCTTTGGTATTCGATAGTGTTGGGTGACAACACTAGCCGCCGCACCTGGGTTTATCTTGGATTTCGTAAGTTTTCTGGACTATTGGAAAGTGGAAAACAACGCAATGTCCTTACAGTGACTAATGCTAATCTAGGGTTACGAATACAGGGTTACACAAAACGGTTAAACAGAAAAAAAATCCAGCGCTCCATACATTTACAGTGGAATCCGTTTATAATGACATCGCAGGGAAATAACAAACACGTCATACTAAGCGGACGTCATACAAAGCATTTTGTAGAAAATAAACAATCTCCTGTTTTTGGAAGTATGTATTTTATTTTAATATAGATAAATCAAATTAGAAATTATAAGTATTAAGTACATGCATATAATGTACTAGCCGTCCGCCCCGGCTTCGCACGAGTGTAAGCTTGGCCTACGGCCTCGCTACAAAATATAATATAGCCTATGTCACCCGGGGATAGTGTAGCTTCCCAACAGTGAAAGAATTTTTCAAATCGGTTCAGTAGTTTCGGAGCCTATTCATTACAAACATACAAACATACAAAAATAGGTACAAATCTTTCCTCTTTATAATATTAGTGTAGAAAAAGCCATGCGCACGCGCCGAACGTAGTCGGGTATCACGTGACTCTCCCGAACACTGCCGAAGGTGTCGGTCACTATAACAGGACGCAATTTATTAAAAATGGGTCACTAGCGACATATCACTATGAGCGAAGTCATTATATCCGACTTAGTTATAAAGAATTTTATATGAAAACCAAACTTCGCTGTGTAATTACTTCATAATAAACGGTTTCGGTCGGTGGATGGGCAGCAGCGTCCTATTAGTACACGGTGAACGTACTGCGATCCCCAAGCCGCCTGCCAAGCGTGGGGATTATGGCAACACCCCTCTGAGAGGGAGGCCTTTGTTCACCAGTGGACATAGATAGCTGATAATGTGATGTGATGTGAAACGGTTTCTACAGTAGTTCAAAATTACATTCACCAACATGCACTGGGCCAGCATGGTGGATTAGGGCTTAGAGCCCATCTCCTCTCTCTCTCTCTCTGAGAGAAGGCCTGTGTCCCAGCAGTTGGAACACGAAAGGATGATAATGATGATGATGATAGATAGATAGATTATGTAGATAACATAAGATAAAAACAATTGGTGGGCTTATCGCTGTTAGCGATTTCATCTAGGCAACCTTAATTGATACAATGATACATTTACTTGAGTATGAAGGCACTTTTCTATTTAACACCTATTTATGTATTTATTTCCTTTCGTATTTTTATTTAAAAAAAAACTACACTCATTACAAACATCAAACATTTTAAACAAAATGGCAGCCCGAGAAGGCGCGAAAATAAACTGGCCCGGCTCCACAGATATACACCCGGCTCGATAAAAAGTGAAAATGGCGATATTTGTTGACAGCGTGATGGATGGCCGACGCAATGACGGGATGTTAATTTGTTTTTGAAATGTGGCAAATGCACGCTCGCTCATTATGCCTGTCAATAAAATGTGTTTTTTGGGAATTCTTTTTTTATTGTTTGTTATTAATGAGAAGTCTGGAAAGTTGTTATTTTTTTTTAGTTCGATACCAAGGAAATAAAAATACTTTTCAGTCGTTACTGCTCCTCTGCTGGATAATGGCTTCCTAGTTTCATCAAATCTTTTAACTTGTATGATCAAACTGAAGAGGATATTCTTTAGTGAATTGAATTTGACAGTTAAAAAAACTATTTACTTCCTTTTCTCATAGAATATTTAAATAGTTCTGGTCATAGATCAGAGTATATATCGGGTAAGTTCTGGTTCAAAACGTCTAATTCCCTGAATACATTCAGGGAATTAGACACATTCACTGGCGTTTCCCGTGTGGTCCCATTTCAATTTGGTCCAGTTCTGACAATTTTATGAAGTCGGTTTTTTATATTGATGTATTGAAACATACTTCCAACCAAACTGACATCTGTATTTTTTTATAATTAGTTAAATCTTAATTTAGCTTTAACAAACATCGACATACCGACCGACATCTGACAATTGTTAAATGACGTCATAACTTTAACTGTTAACCGTAACTGCCCACGCCTCGCTGGTTAGTGTTATTGTTTATGTTAAATATCTGTCAGATGCTTAAAATATAATTTCAGCTATACACATGGTGTAATAAGGTCTCATTTGAGTTGCAACCCTGGTTACTTTAACTATGTTAGTGATTACGCTGGTGCAACACATTTCGCAGTAATTGCTAAATTACTGTTATTGTCAAATTTGTCATAAACCTTAACTTTAACTACTACTGTTTTTTTTAAATGTATGATTCTGAAATGCAAACGTTAAACCCGAATGTGTATTAATATCGCCTAAAGAAGTACTTACCACTAAACACACAAACCCATGATACTAAAAACACCCTCCACGAGGGTCTGTTAAACGACTATGGCTCTAACTTATGAAGATTTACGGCCCAAATTAGCGTGCTTTAATATTGATGTGCTTTATGGAGAAAATGGGCTTTAAAACTTCCTGCTTTTGAATAATTTTCGTCGTAAAATCTCTTTAGAAAGCTCTTGCTTGCGACTTTTAGGAGAAGCCTTATTTTGTGGCTCAGCTACGGCTTGTAGTCGAGTTAGTTTTTCAACTTATATCTCGTTTGCATTCATGATACTGTGAATATAGACATTTCATGTACCCATCATCATGGCTCTGGAACAGTATAGATAATACACGATAGTAATATGTAGACCCGGATATAGTCCTAGATATAGACCCGCGCTGGTAATAATATGACCGCCATAGCGGGCTCGACTCTGGAGCCAGGGGTCATTCTGACCCACATCAGTAATACTCCGCCACGGGTGGGGTCCACTCTATCCCTGCTCTGCCATCGATGGGTATTTCTATGCATTCTATATCTAGTGTTGCTATATTATTTTTGGATTCTCGACGACGTTGATGATATAAAAACTTTTTGGGGTGAAGGATCAGGCTTGCAGACTGCATTGTGTAGCTGCAGTCCGCGGCGATGATTCTTCAGCTCTTGCAACGCAAATAAAGTTAATTTTTAGACTAAAAACAAAAACTGACTTCAACTCTCGAGGATTCTTTTGCAGAGTCCGCCTGGGGAAGTACCACCTTAGCCAGTTATTCAGCAGCAGTAGTGTGCAAACACGGATATGTTCCGGATTGAAGGGTAATGTTTCCAGCGAAATTACAGAGCACACAGAGATTTGACATGTTATATCTCGGGGTGACGAGCGCAGTACATTGCCATCCAGGGTTTTGAACTGTTGAAGTTCAACATTCTGAGTGGCGTTGAGCTGTTATGGGCAAGCGTGAGAGCCATCAGGCGAGCGCCTTCGCTCATCTCGTCACACAGAATCATAAAAATACTATATGTACAAACTTACGACCTAACCCTACACACACCTCTTTCGCATATATAATATAAAAATTGTTCTTTACTTATCGAGCCGTGTAAGCAGTGAGTTGCCATCACTTACTCGTCCACTTACCCCCTCCCATGTCCGAGCGGAAGTGAGTCTCGCGGCGGAAGTGGGTCGGGGCGGAAATTGCCCGCGCGCCGCTCCGTGACATGCCGGTACCGGCGACCGACGGCGGGTTAAACGATTCGCTTGTCGATTGATACTATCGATTGTATAACTCGAATGTTTAATGAGACACCTGAAGCTGGGGGATGAAATCGGGACCCCATAATAATAATTATATCGATACTAATTATCGATGGTTACATATTGGTTGACAGATGGTCGATGGGTCTGAAAGGTTCTCGAATGGAGACCACGGACCGGTAAGCGCAGCGTAGGACGTCCACCCACAAGATGGACAGACGACCTAAAAAAGCCCGCAGGAAAACGCACGCCATTTGGTCACACGTCGCAATAACTAGGCGCTCTGAATGACTTAATATTAGCTGAGCTAGGGACCTACACGCGACCCTAAACGCCTCCAATATGTCATCATCATCATAATTTCAGCCATAGGACCTCCACTGCTGGACCACAGATAGGCCAATCAATTTCCTAAGGGCCGGTTGTAAGCGGCCTGCATCCAGCGTTTTCCTGCGGTCTTTTATGAGTAGGTCGTCTGTCCATCTTGTTGGTGGACGTCCTACGCTGTGCTTATTACCGGTCCGTGGTCTTCATTCTAGAACCTTTAGCCTCCATCGATTATCTGTTCTTCGTGCTGCGTGCTGCTGCTATGTGCCCTGCCTACTTCCACTTGTTCCAAACCTTGGAAAACACGTTCAAAAATTCAAAGTGTTATTGCTTTGAGCTTTGCTTAGTGCGATTTTTAAAAGTGCATTTTTATTTAAATTCAAAGTAACATTTACACAAAGTAGAGCATCTGTACGAATAAGAACAAAAGCTTTATAACAAATGATGAAATATGAGTAGTCTAGACTTTCGCGCACTCTAATTACTATTCAGCAATGTAGCTGCTCTTACCGAGCTTATCAGTCTGTGGAGAGTTTGAATATCAAGAATCTTAGTAAATAACTGGACAAGTGTGAGTCGGACTCGCGCACGAAGGGTTCCGTACCATTATCTATAAAAACGCCAAAAAATCACGTTTGTTGTATGGGAGCTCCCCTTAAATATTAATTTTATTTTAATTTAAATAATTATTGTTAAATTTAATGTAAAATTAAATATTCTGTGAATATTTCAAGCATCTACCTGTTGCCGTTATCAATATCGAGCAAAAATTAGCAAAAAAACACGTTTGTTGTATGGGAGCCCGCTTAAATATTTATTTTATTCTTGTTTTTAGTATTTGTTGTTATAGCGGCAACAGAAATACATCATCTGTGAAAATTTCAACTGTCTAACTATCACGGTTCATGAGATACAGCCTGGTGACAGACGGACAGCGGAGCCTTAGTAATAGGGTCACGTTTTACCCTTTGGGTACGAAACCCTAAAAAAATACGCGTTGACTAGAGAGAACTTCCTTCTATTTTTCGTTGGTTAAAAAACTAAGAAAACACGCGTCCTGTGACTCATTAAAACTTAGGATTAGTAGTTAGTCCTATATAGTGTATAGTACACTCATCGGACACTAAAACTGGTAGTTTCCTCGTAAATAATGCGAGTCTCGCAGACGGGTCGCGTCCTTTAAACTCTCACTCATACGTAAATACACACATATGTTTACTGCATAGTGGTCTGTGATGTACCTACCTCACCCGGGTTGGCTGTTAGCTCAGTCAAGTGTCAGACGAGCGACTTTAGTGGACGCCACTGATGCCGATGTTCACATGCCGTTATTGTTCTGCCTAATCTCACGGCATGTCTAATGAGAGAACCTGACGGGATAATCTCCACCGTGCTAGAATTATAGCATTATACTCGATAATGGGATGCCGCAGACCGCATCATCGCTTAACATCAGGCGAGTTGGTGGTCAAACGCAAGCCTATAAATGAATATAAAAAAGCATCAGAGAAACTACAACATAACACTGTTTTGAACTATTACGGTTGTACACTACAGTTACATGATTGTTTACAGGTTATTTACCGTGATAATGTTGTTGATAACACCCACAGAACTACAACCTTATCACGGTAAATATCCCGTAAAAAGTCATGTAACTATAGTAAACTTCACCAAAAAAACTGTCTGCGTGTGCATACAAAAGAAACAAAAAATCGACACGGGTAAGTCTAGAAAAGTAGGACATACTGCAAAGAGTTTCTTTTTTTATCGCTAAGTAGTTATCAACGATAGTCCGCAACAGCCACAAAAGTCGCCCATCTCCACCGACCAGCCGATAATGTTGTAACTTCACGCGAGATGCGCTTACAAAATGTGACCCGCGACAGCTACAAATGTCGCACGTCTACACCGGCCAGCCGACAACAAATGTCGCAGCATCACGCGAGAGCTGACGTGTCCCGCGGGACCGCGACACACTTACGAATTAATGTAGAGCTCTCAACTAGATTACCTCAGGCACACTACTACCTACCTACGTATTTTAGAGTGCCATGTATACGATCCAAGTTTTTTTATTTTTGCTAGCTTCAGGAAATTGTAATCATTATCTTAGTTTGAAAAACTAAAAAACACGCTCATGTGATTCATTGAAACAAACCAAACTCGAGAGGCTTTACACTCGGTGACGCTGGAGTGGGTCTAATGATGGAGCCGGAAGGTGGCCACTAGAACTCTTGGTATAGGACGTGTTATACAACTGGTACCCGGACCCGGGTATGTCCTAAAACTACGACCAGAACCACCGGAGGATGGCCAGCAGCGTCCTAATAGTATACGGTGAACGTACTGCGATCCCCAAGCCGCCTGCCAAGCGTGGGGATTATGGCAACACCCTTCTCTAAGAAGGAGGCCTTTGTCCAGTAGTGGACATTTAATGGCTGGTGATACAACTGGAAGGGTCATCGTCGTCATTATAAGTCACCAGCCTATCATGTTCCCACTCCCACTGCTGGGACACAGGCTTTGTCTCAGAGAGATGATTGGCCCACCAACCACCATGCTGGCCCAGTGCTTGTTGGTGAATGTCATACGTCTTTGAACTTTTGAAGTTCTTGATCATGGTACCGCTCGGCACCATCGCTCTAACTCGAAAGGTACGTTAGACCAATGCAGAGTTCCACTGTTCACCATCATCAGATCAGCCGATAGCATCAAATTGTTGTATTATGATCCAGATTACACAAGATTGATTCATAAATCGATCCCAGATCACTTATTCGGAACTTGAAAAGATCTAGATTACATCACACAGGAAACAATGAAACGGGCAGGTTGTTCTATTCGTTAGACAGATGAGCACCAGAAATAATGCGTTTCTTACAAATTCCATTGTCTTACCTCAGCGATACAATTATTGAAAACCATAGCTTACTTGTTAAAATCAAAAGTATCGTCCCCTTGAAACAAGAAACAAGCTCACAAACAACTTATCAACAACTTGGATACATTCACTTCATACTAACTTAGAAATTATAGGCAAGGAGACGACGACCACTTTTAGGGGAAATAGGTTTATTGTGTTTTACCAAGGACGATCATATAATTATCCTTGGTTTTACATAAGATATTTGTATCTCCAAAACGCAGTCATTATCATCCTGTCATGTTCCCACTGCTGGGACACAGGCCTTCTCTCAGAGAGAGATAGAGAGAGAAAGAGAAAAGAGAGAGAGAGAGAGAGAGACACGATGTGCCCTAAGCTACATACGTAGCTTGGTTATTAGAAATCTGAAATTTCAAATAGTTACGCCCGAGGTTTTTTGTCCAGCTTCAGACTGATAAAAATAAGGTTTTTTTGTCTTGAAAAAAAAAACATGAAATTTACACGTTTTTTTCCTGGAATATGTTTTTTCCATGTTGTTTTAAAATAAAAATGGGACCAAATAAAAATGGGACCATTAGGAAAGCACCAGCTTTCAAATTAAAAAAGAATCATCAAAATCGGTTCACCCAATCGAAAGTTCTGAGGTAACAAACATATAAAAAACGTATTGAGTATCTCCTCCTTTTTGGAAGTCGGTTAAAAAAATAAGTACTCAGTGCTGATTATTTTCCATTTCATTTACTGAGCACAGGGAAAGTGACCGCCGCCTCTCTGCTTACGCTTCACCGCTGAATAAATAATGATCGTTTCCAGAGTCGCGACTCCACCTCACTCCCACAACGAGCCCACTTTCTGCTACAGCTATCTTGTTCGCACATTAGTAAGCCAGACGACACCAGCTTGAAGCTCTTGGATCGGTAGACGGGCGTGCTGATCCACTTATGGGCGATGAGAAGTTAGTGGCTAAGAAACTTCTCAGTCTAAAGCACCGCTCTGTAAAGTAGCGAGTCTGTTAACGTCTACACTACAGGATTCATTTCGGAGAATGTACATCGGAGCTACATGACCTTATCCTACCATCCCCTTTCTACTACAGGACAAGTAGGATTTCGTTCCACTATCACCCATACATTGTGGATTTTCCTTGGAGACGTACGTTTCTATTCTGTACGGCCAAGGATTGGAACAACCTGCCGGCTTCCTTGTTTCCTGAGAGATATAATCTGGGTTTTTTCAAGGCGAGAATGAATGGGTATCTTCTAAGTTTGCGTGCTTCATCTTTGACCACATCGTAGCTTACCAACAGGTGAGTTGGTGGTCAAACGCAGACTTATTCACGTTAAAAAAAAAAACAACTGACCTACGGGACCCAATACTGAAATCGCGAAAAAAACAGCTGTTCCATACATTTAAGTCGAGTGTCCATGACCGTATTCTATGGAACATCTAATAAAAATTTTTTTTCGATTTCAGGTTAGGATCCATAGTAAAAGTAGCTCATAATGTTGAGTAAAATGACCTCCTTCCAGCTTAGTACAGTATTTATGCGTAACCCTGTATAATGTGTGGATCTGTGTATGTGTAAAGGTTGTGTTCACCTGACTAATTACAAATATCCGGTAACACTTCGTAACTGCGTTACAGTTGTGACGGGTTTTTGTAACTGAGTTACCGAGTTAGCACGCTTCGGCACACGGTAACCGAGTCACTCCTCCCCCGGGGGACTCCAGGGCTGCTCAATATTCATTTAAACAGATTGATTTTTGTATTTACTGTAGAAAATGTAGGATTGGTCGAGTGTGGTGTGACGAACAGGACTCTGTGACTATTGTATAAAGCAATTTCTTACAAAAAAATTAAACCGGCTTCTCGTAAACTGGATGAACTTCCAATAAACGGAATTCACTTTCATTTTCCACTCTAATATTGTTTTAAATTTTTAATGGAGGGGGTTCCTAATTCGGTTGTATATTTTGTTTCATCAACATCAGCCATAAGACGTCCACTGCTGAACATAGGCCTCCCCCTTTAACCTCCACACTGAACGACCATCCATCTGCATCCTCTGGATGCCCGCGACTCTCACAATGTCGTCGGTTCATCTAGTGGGAGGCCTACCTACGCTGCGTCTTCGGGTTCGTGTACTCCACTCAAGAACCTTTGTTCCCCATCGGTCATCAGTTCTTCGAGCGATGTGGCCTGCCCATTGCCACTTCAACTTGCAGATTTTAATAGCTATGATTTTTTTGTTTGATACCTCAGAACTCCGTCATTTATGAACCGATTTGGAAAATTCGATGTGATAGAAATTTCATCTAAATCGATTAAGAAGTGTGGTTTATAAATCAAAATAATTGAAAAATTAATTTCCTTGTATGACATAATATTGTCATCCAACTGAAAAAATGCGTATACATATTACTAATTTTGAAATCGAATAATTCAAATCTAATCAAATAATTTATTTCTCAGAACATGGTAGGTACACATCTCATGTCCTTGCCAGGTACGGCGTACAATAGTATTCTTGTAAATAAAATTTACTTATCAATAATTTCTTGTTAGTAAAAATGACCTATCTCCAACAGTTCCAATGGTCTTAATATAGACTGAATATGATGATGGAGTCGAATGGACAGCCCTATAGAAGCCAGGTAGGTTCAACTGAGGAGTAACAATACAGGTGTCGGGTCCGGTCGGGGCAGATGGGGCAAATCTGATTACCTCTCGGGATGGCGAGTAAGTGTAAAGAGGGGTAAAGGCGTCCAATGGGCGCTGATTGACACGGATAGCCGGCCAGGTGGGATTCTATTTACTTCTGCCGAGTTGTAGGATTGGCATTTTTACTAACTTAGTTTTGCTCCTACCCTCAGATCAAAAATAAATAAATATAAATTTAAATATATTTATTTATATAATTCTATTAATATAATTTTCTAACATTATTTTTATTTTTAAGTTGTAACTTGTTGAGCGTTGATATTGTGTAGTCCGATCAGCTAGAGTCAGAGTTGTAAGGCCACCCGAAGGCCTCTGATAAAACTATTGTGGTAGTACAAGTAGGACCTACAGTTTCACATGTCATTCGGACCACGGTGGCGTTCAGATGTCGCGGTCACCCGTCCGCAGGCCGATTGGGATAAAAGTTGATGAAATTAATTAATGAATATCTAATCTATCTTTAGAGTAATTGGTGTTTAATCATGCTTCTAGAACAAACAGTAAAATTAGTTTGCGATATTCAGTTTGCGTTATTTCTGAGCAATCATCCCTTCCTTTCATAATTACTGGTAATTGTAAATAAAGCGCATGTCGCGAGATGAAAACTCAATAAACGAGAACAATACTTCAAATCAAACAAATAATAAAGATGTCGCCACTGAAGCGACTACATCAACTCGCTATTTAATAAACCCGCAGTCTTCTTTACTGGCGACGTAACGACATTACTAGCGATACGATTTAAATAAATAATTATAATTTTTTTTACTAAAAGAAACACCCCTTGCTTACTTTCTACCTCCCGGTTCCATCCTCGGTCAGATCCTCGACAACAAATGAACACAAACAATGAGCAACAAATGAAAACGAACGAAATTTGCAAAGAATTTGAAAAACTTATTAATTGTTAAGTGCTATTATTCAGTAAAAAATTATCTAAACGACAAAACATTATAAACAGATCGGGCCGCTCCATACATAAATTGTCATACCCTGATTGGGTCATTGTGTTAATATGTGTCAACTAACATAGCATAATGTGAATTAAATGATTTGACTTTGACAAACACGAGGGGATTCTTAGTAGCCTATAGTCCTAGTAACCTTCTTGCTCCATCAGCAGATCAGTTTGGTGACAACAATTAAACCATTGTCATCCTGATTACATATAGTTGCGAAGTTTCAAATCGATACGGTAAAAGGAAGGAGGGTTAAAACTGGCATCCAAAATTTATTTTCATAAATAAAAAAAATAACGCGATTGGATGACTACTAACATGTAAATTAGCATTATAAATAAAATGACTATGACTATGGATACATGTTTTTAATAGCATATCAGGACTTATCGCTCATTAAAAATTGTTTAAGTAAAATAAGCAAACCTTCGTAACACGTAGGTACGGTCGAAACTACGAACTAGAGGTATTTTACCTAAACAATAGTAAAAAAGTATTAACGCGTCAGAAGTCCCGATAGGCATGTTTTAAATATCAATCGGGACTTATCGCGTATTATTTTATTGAGATAAAAATAGATATTAAAACATGTGTTCAAATCGCGAAGATTCAAAATTTACTCCAGAGGGGCATTTCCAAACTAGATAACGTTTATGAGGAAAATAATTGTATGTACACACTTTGCTCTAGTCACTTGTAGACTGTTTGTCGTGTCGTGTATTCTAAAACACTCCTCTCAGTCTCCTATAATTTATTCAGGGCGTTTAGAGAGAAATTGTCGTCGCAGCTGACGCGCATTACAACTAGGACGGTGTTACTTGTCGCGGAGCAGGACGCTCGCTTGACGGTGAGCGACAGCGACACAGACCTTACAAAACACCTATTACTTTTCATTGTGATGAGAGTGATGAGAGAAAAGTGAGTAGAACTAGTATTTAGTTTATATTTTGCTGTCGCTTGTGTAGGCTGAGTGGCTAGCCCTGGTGTCAGAGTGTTTAAACCACTGAAGTGAGATTTTTTTTGGTTTAAACCGCCCCGAAAGCCTCCGACATGGTGCAACGGCACGTTGCAGTTATAAATTCAAATTAGGCTATCTGCTATTTGTCGTAGAGGCAGACGTGATCTAGAGTGGAGACCACGGCTCGGGAAACGTAGCGTAGGACGCCCTGACACTAGATGGAGTCATGATATGGATATACGTAAAGCAGCTGGCAGCATTGGGGTTTTTTGATTTATTTTACCAAGTTTCATGACACTTGGTGATGAGGGTCTGGTGGTGCATGAGGTGGATGGTGGAACTCTTCATTCGATAGGCGTTTTGTTTAGTTATTTAAACTAATACCTATAATTCAGAGTCGCACAGTGGTCAATGGAGAGAGCTATGCTCGGAGTTTCTTTGCGCGATAGAATCAGGAATATATAGAAGATAGAGAGATAATATAAGGTTCTTGAGTGGAGACTGCGAACCGGAAGACGCAGCGTATGTAGGCCTCCCACTAGATGGACCGACGACATCGTGAGAGTCGCGGGCATCCAGTGCGTGCAGATGGCAGGCTGTCGTTCAGTATGGAGGTTAAAGGGAGACGCCTATGTTCAGCAGTGGACGTCTTCTGACTGATGATGATGATTAGCCTATAATTGTGATGATGAGGTTACCAACACCTCGACACACACACAGCTACAAGACGGATGTTCCACGTGTGTATGTAGTACTGTATATTCTGTGGTACAACTCCGTTCCATTTCCTCGCCGTCTTCTATATCAGAGAGTGAATTGGATACTTGTCTTAATGTACATTGTTTCTGACCAGCACTACAATAACCAGTATGGACAAAAAAAAAACAAATAATAATGAAAACATTTTCGAGATTTCAATTTAAAATTCATCAACTAGGCGTCAGTTAAATGTATGCAAAGTAATACAAATTATTTAATTAATAAAATTTCATAAATTATATTATTTCAGTGAAGTAGATATATTTATTATTTTATTTTATTATTTTCGGAAAACTAACAGCTACTTAAAAACATTATTGATTATATATATATAACTTACGGCTAATTAAAAGTTTTCACAAATATCGGGTACATGCTACAGTCTTACGTTCAAAAACCTAACGAAAGTGTTCTAAATTCGTGGTTTTCATTCGCTTCGAAAAAGAAGGAGTTTATAAATGAAGGAGCTCGGAGGAAAAAAACATTAAAAAAACTAAAACTAAAAGAGAACCATTTGAAATGTATTAAAACAACAAACTAACAATAACTAAAAACCACAAGCAACTAAACTACAATTTATCATGACAAACTGTATTGCTCTGCCTAAAACTAAATTGCTTCATTAAATTGTATTGTTTTACTTGAAGGCGCCCTGGAAACTGTCACTAGGACCGGCCAGTCAGCCTATTTGAAACTTAATTATGTTATTGATAGCAAGTTGCCAACTCAGAAGAGAGAAAGCGCCAGTTCCCATTCTCGTAGCATCACCTATTTTTCCGCCATTGTTATTCTAAAATCCGCAATCCTTCTGCTCTATATCCGCGCCGCCATTTTTCAATCATGTCTGCATCCAGTGCAGGAAACTTATAGAGATGTGCTCACGAGTCCGGCGTGTTAGGTTAGTTTACGCCGAATCGCGCATAATTATTATTGTTTAGGTAAAATAACAGTCGCTGGACGTTTCGACCATGTTGCAATGGCCGTGATTACGAGTTGACAGAAGACTGTTGGCGAATTCGGCAAAAAATTCGGGTGTTGTGTTCTCCTTTCTTCACTTGATCTTGCAAAAACGCAGAATTGTCACTACGACAAAAAAAGTGTTTAAATCGGGAAAATTGTAAAAGTTGTAATTATAAAAATCAGTCAACTTACAGTGAACCTCATGTTGATTGTTTACGACATCATGAAAGCTGTGGTAAAGCTGGAACCGATGATTATAGCAAAATCTTAAAAAGAGAACAATTCGATCTAGTAAATTTTCCGTCTAAAACTAACCGGCAAAAACATCACACTCCCGCCCTAGGCATTTCTATTTGACAGCTCTTTTTTTCTTTTTTTGGTGATCAGAGCGGCCCTCTCATTCAGCCATCCAATGTTTGCAGGTGGCCAGTGACATCGTAGTATCTTGTCTGTGGCACAATTCGCGTTCGTTTTGTTTATGGTTTGTTCCTTTTCATTTCCCGGTTTATTTCAGATGTGAGAAGAGCTTTATTTAGTTCTAATTATAAGCTTTTATTTAACTTGCTATGTTAGTTAGCGTTTTCGATCGCGTTTTACCACAGAATACATACAGTACAAGTACAGAAGATTCACTCCGCAAGAGCATTTAAATAAGTAGCGACTCTTACTACCACACAATAAAGTCCAATTCAGGACGTGCGAGCGGTAACTACCTACTACAGCCTCAGAATACAGAAAGACCAAAAACGGGTAAGTATTGTCCTAGCTAGCAAAATTACGCGGGTGGAGGAGAGACAGGCGCGGGACGTGAGTTTTGCTTTTTGGACTCAGCGTGCGGCTTGTAATCACAGCTTAAGGCGGGTTCTGGTTATTTCTGTATTCTGAAACCCAGACATAGAACAAACACAAATGTTCATCACATGAATGGGATGTCCTAGGTGGGAATCGAACCCACGCCCCCAAGCGCAGAAGTCAGATTCACTACCATTGGGCCAACGGGGCTATCAAAAATATGCTTTTAATCTGCGTTAAATTGGAGCTTACCATTTGTGGACCAACAATGATTGTAGTGTAACACATCGGGGTGTGGGATCTGTATCCGACGACAGCGGTCCCTGCTTTATCTGTGATTTAATTAGAGATAGGTGTGTGGTCCTCCAACCTCGCCACCGCACGTGACCGCTACATTCCTACAATCTAACTCTACACCCCTACACCCTCTCATTTCACAAAACTTTTCACAACTCAGGGTGGCAAGTTGGTACCTTTCTTTATCGATCTACAAATTTGACAGGTACATCGACACATTCAATAAAAGATCAGTGGCCTTAGTACGAGCACTCGTGAAAAAGTTATCGTTACGTAAACGCAAAATGTATGAAAAATTTAACAGCGCCACTATTGGACGTGATAGGAAACTGAATTTTTCATACATTTGCTATCGTTTACGTAACGATAACTTTTTCGCCAGTTCTCGTACTAAGGCCAGTGATAAACAACGGAGATATACTTACCTTAAGCATTTGGATCGTGATTAGACCTTCAACTGTGTAAGGGCAGTCTAACTGTTTATATTATACCTGACGGAAGTATAATATAATGACAGTAGATATCCCCAGACAGGTGACAGTGTGTCCAAGCGACCACACCAAGGGTCGTGGTATAGAGATACGATCTAACTGATCATAAATCTGTGTGAAGTGATGTGGGGTCAGTCGGCGCCCGCATCACCATCACTGACTACACGTTTACTTATTGGTATTCTATTAGATATACAGAGTTACTGGTAATCAGTTAACGTCCTCTTAAGAGCGGCACAGCATATGTATAAAGTACAAGTACAGAAGGTTCACTCCGCAAAATCATTTAAATAAGTAGCGACTCTTACTACCACACAATAAAGTTCAATTCAGGACGTGCGAGCGCTAACTACCTACAGCTATAATAACCTAGAAGTTGCCTCTCTGTCTATCGCGTAACTCTTGTCGCGTTATCTCTGTCTATCGCGCGGCAGCGGGCACGGCAAGTCCGACAAGACGACTTCTTGTAGTTTCATACCTAAAGTGCGGAGTGCGTCAGGGCTGATAGCGGCCTCAATACATCAAAACAAACAACTTTTGTTCTACGGCTTTTCGAAATTCAAAAAAATATATCTGTTTCATACAAAAAAAAAATTTTCACTTCCAACAAAATGTAAGAAGCAGCAGACTGTAGTCTGTAGTATGTGTATGCATGCACGCTGCCTGAATGGGTGTTCCCCGATATTTACAATCTTATTACTGATTGTGTCTTCAAATGACGAGTCAATCGATTTCTTCTAGGCAAGCGTGCTCCATCGTAGACCACATCATCGCTTATCATCAGGCGAGTTAGCAGTCAAACACAAGCCAATTATACAAAATAAAGACAAAGGACACTTTTTATCCTGTATCCCGGCAAAATGCCGTGTAAAACCGCAGGATTTAGGTAGATTTTATGATTGTCCAGTCGTCTCGCTCAGGTAAACCAAACAGAATACAATAAGAAGGTAAACAAATAAAATAAATAGTCGTCCGTCTGTCAATCAAATCATTGTGTTGTGGAGCGCCATATCAACAGTGACAGCTGGCAGGCGTCAGTACCTGGACGTGGAGTGTACGGGTCAGGGATACACCTCCCCCCCTCCCCCCCGCCCCTCCACACACACAAACATTCAATATAAATATTTAAAAGGACGGTTATTGAGTTAACATTTGATATCAGGTAATAGGTACACATTACTTGAGTTATATAAGACACGTTACATCATCATCATCACTATATATATAAAATTTCCATGTCACAATGTTAGTTACCTACCATACTCCTCCGAAACGGCTTTACCTATTTTTACCAAATTTTATATGCGTATTCAGTAGGTCTGAGAATCGGCTACTATCTATTTTCCATACCCCTTCACCGATTTTCATCACCACGCGGGTGAAACCGCGGGGCGCAGCTAGTAATATATAAACGTGACTGTTCAAATTATATACATTGTAAGTATATATAGTACGTATGTATATTATATTGTATTATCTACACCTTTACTCCACTTTCAGTAATATCCATCCAAAGGTTGCCTCAAAGAAATCGCTTAAGGCGATAAGGCCTTCTATTGTAACTGCCAGTTTATTGTATTTATTTTAAGTTACTTTGTATTTTGTTCAGTGAAGTGATATTGTATTAATCACAGAAAAGAGAAACGAAAAAAAGAATCCCGAGACATGTAGGGAATGAATCCAGCGCTGCAAGCCGCTGCAGCGCTGCGGGCGTGATGAGTGCGCGATGGATTACCAATTGACCTAATTGCCGCACTGCCACTGCTGAATCACTCTCTCGAGCTGTGAGAGCTGCAGCCTGCTTGTCGGCTGCACTACAGCTCGCTGGCGTCTCACTGAACTTATGAAACGTGCATTAGATTGCGGCTTCGTCTGTGTCGAAGTCATTAACAATATTGTTGTAGACTAGCGTGTTAATGAACATTTGTCGACAGAATTCGAAGCTCTATAGCCCCTTATCTACAGTCGCTTTTCTGTCTTTCACCAATTTTTTGAACTGTCTGTACAATCAA
Organism: Agriopis leucophaearia; assembly: GCA_949125355.1. Lineage (NCBI taxonomy): Eukaryota > Metazoa > Arthropoda > Insecta > Lepidoptera > Geometridae > Agriopis > Agriopis leucophaearia. Next base: position 157,483 of record OX421289.1, on the reverse strand, counting down.
TAACCGTTGCGCCATCTATGATTCTAAAATATGTTTTTTTATTGCGAATAAGTCCGCGTTTGAAGACCTACTCGCCTGTTGGTAAGCGACGATGTGGTAGAAGATGAAGCACGCAGACTTAGAAGATACCTATTCACTCTGGCCTTGACAAGGCCCAGATTATATATCTCAGGAAACAAGAAAGCCGGCATGTTGTTCCAATCCTTGGCCCGTACGGATTACAAAACGTCTAAATTCTAAAGTGTAGAACTTTTCAATATAAAAAAAATCTAGGCTAGTTTGGCTTCTCACAAGACTCCGTCCACAGCACATGTTCCTTGTACTTTTAATCTTGATGAAGTAACTTAAGATGCCTGCTTCTATCAGGGGGGGGGGGGGGGGTGCCATAATCCCCACGCTTGGCGGCTTAGGGATCGCAGAGTTTCCACCATGAAAAGTAGGAGGATGCTGCTGCCCATCCTCTGGTGGTTCTGGTCGCATTTAAGGACATACCCGGGTCCAACTAAGATAGATAAGGGCAAATAAATGTTTTTTCCAAAAATAATAATTAAATTCCATAAAACAAAACACTACAAAAATAAACACAAAACAAACAAAACTTAAAACTATTGTTATATAAGAAATACAAAAGTTAGTATACAATAATGTAGATCTATCAGAATCTGAGCTTATTAAGATGTACCGTGAACTGAATTCCAACTCTTCCTCTAAGCTAGGCGATGAAAGCCCGCTGGATATTTTTTGTGTAAAAATGAAATAACAGGTATTCAGAACTTTAGTAAAAAGGCACTTAGACCCCAACATTCGAAGCCTGACTGCCAATAATCTCGAGTCCCAACAACTTTTCAAACCTCTCAGCTCAATAACCTCTTCGCATCGAGAACAAATAAAAACACGACCTTCAAGTCCCTTTTAATTAAACTTTATCCCATAAAACGATTTTTATACCATTACATAACAATGATTATATCTTCAGATAAACTTCAAGAAAGTATTCGGAACTAAACTCTACGTGTAAAAACATAAAGGTTAATCGAAAGCGTTGTGTTCGTAAAAGGATTGCCAAAAAACAAGATCGCAAGGTATTGAATAAAGGATTTTATGCGGTAGACAATAAAGTTGAAGATTTTGTTTGAAGACGGCAAATACAGATGTTGTTACGATAAAGGATCAAATCCTTTTGTATTTGCGATTAGCATAGGGCTGGCACATTCTTAAAATGTGTTTTTCATCACTAGTGCTCGGTAAGTGGTCATTATTGCCTGAAAATACAGGCGGTAAATAACACTTTAAAACAAACAAATTTAAAATCAAATTACTTAGTCCCATATCAAAAAATACCATTGAGTTTACTTTTTCTTTTCTTCGGCCATGTAGGTCTGACATGGTACAGCATGTCAGGATTTTTAACCCAATCGTCGACCACATCTCGAATAAAATTGCTATTCTGTGTTGATGGCGTGCTGAGCCCCACATGTGTTAATATTACTATTTATGACGTTTTGCCGTACTCGTGCTGTTTTGCTACAAAATCATCATTTACTCTGCTGTAAGGTCCCTGTAGTACTCCACCGAAAAACAAAATTATTATGTTTATCGGTGGAGTACTAGAAAGCCACGAAGACGACGCGTCCAACCTTTTCTCCCTATAGGTTACAGTGTATATGTAGGACTTTACAATAATATCTAAACTAATATTATAAAAAAGTAGAATGTGATCTTGTACGAGTATGTTTGTATGAGGTAATCTTTAGAACTACCGAACACTGGTTGGAAGCCCCACTATTCCAGAGTGACATAGGCGTAGAGGAGGAGGCATTTACATCATCAGTCATTATCAGTGGCGGATTTACCAGCAGGCTGAGTAGGCTGGAGCCTAGGGCGGCAGATTTTAGGGGCGCAAATTTGGGGCCACAGTTATTTTTTATCTTACTTAAAATAAAAGATTCATATTTATATACCAAAATGTTATTAGGTTCACAATAAATTCAACATTTAATAATTACTAACCTAACCTTACCAAAACTATTTCTTATACAAACTGAATCAAAGGGTTGTAAAAATAATATAGGAACTGACACATCGATTCCCTATAGTTTACAATCATAGGTATCTATTAATGACGGCAAAAAGTTAACATAATTAGGACGATAGTGCTCAAAATCATAAAGTAACGATTTCTTGCACAAAAATATGTAACTAATGTGATTGTGAACTAGGGTATCGAATTGTACAGGTCGGTAGGGGCGGCAAAGTTTGAATAGCCTACTGGCGGCAAATGTGTAAATCCGCCACTGGTAATTAATTATGGACGATAAATTGCATCAGGACTTCAGGAGTAGACCAAACAACTCTGCCACTTGGGAGGAAAGCAGATTGAACCAGCTGCAGGAGTACAAACGTAGCGTAGGAATACATTTTGGTCTGTGGCACCCCTGATGCCCCGTCCATATGTCCCGGACACAATGGTCGCGGTAAACGAGCTCGATTCACCACACAAGTATCAATGGGGCTCTATGGGTACCATTCTAATGGTATTCTGAGTGTAAGTATATGGAAGGTACCCGCCAGATAGTGATCATCCTGTGACCTTCCGGTCTATTCTGCAAGCTAAGTGAACGTGCAAGTGAGGTGATAAGTTAAGTGAACGTGTATTTTTCTTGTCGATTAATTATTATAGAGAAAGGTCAAAATGTCGAATGATCACCCTTGACTGTAGTCCCTTACCCTTATAAACTGATGTTTATACATTTATCTGCAGAAATAGGCAAGAAAATAATCACATTCGCTTCACTTGCGCGTTCACTTAGCTTGCAGAATAGACCAGCTTGTGTCTGATTTTTACAGATGCAAACAGATTCATATTTATCAGTAGCAGCGTCCTGTGGTTTCAACCGCTATTGTACAGAAATGTATACTTTATTCTTTATTTATTGCAAATATGTACACTTTCTTCTAAAAAACTAAGTTTTAGAGTACATTGTGTAATATACCCTGCATAAAGGGTGCGGCAATGCTTTCTGGTCACAAAACCAGACCATAGATATAAATTTATACATTTATAATTAGATCTATTACATATATATCTACTATTTAAACTTTACTTAGGATGAAGTTATTAACAAAAACAAAAAATAAACATATAGCTTAGTGTGATATGGTTGGTTAACAATATATGAGATCATACAAAACTTATGATGCTACCTTCTTAACTTAAGAGATCACTATTTATTTTCTAATTAAATTTTATCGTTGAAAAAATCTTTTAAATCGTAGTAGCATTTTTGGGTTAGAAACTTACGGAGTTGGTTCTGAAAAGTATTATTATTTGTTTCTTTCTTTATTGTGTCCGGTATTTTGTTATATATGTTTATTGTCATGTATAAAGGGCCTTTTTTGAATATTTCTATTCGCGGGACTGGTAGTTTGAGTTTATATTGTCTGCGAGGGTTAGAATCGGGTGTGTATAGGTGAAGATGCTTTCTGACACAATTAGCCGCTTCATAAATATAGATACATGGTAGTGTTAGCATTTTTTGTTGTTTGAAGTAGGGTTTACAACTTGTGCGTTGGCGAATGTTGACGATTATGCGCATGCATTTCTTCTGCATTTTGAAAAGTTGATCAGCGTCAGTACTGTTTCCCCACAATATTATCCCGTAGCGAAGCCATGAATACGCGTAGGCATAATAAGCGGTGAGGGCAGTGCTTGAGTTACTGTTGATTTTTAGTTTTGCTAATGCATAGGTAAATTGTGATAACTTGGATTTGACTTTTTCAACATGCGCTTTCCACGTGAGGTTAGTGTCTAAATTGAGGCCTAATAATGTGCAATCGCTTATTTCTTTTACATCAAGACTCTTTGCAAGTTCAGTAAGTTGTAGTGGCTTTTTTGGTACGGAATAAATTGTATGAGTTTTGTCTTGTTTGTATTTATTTCCAGATTGTGTGAGGCTAACCATGATTTTATGTCGATAAATGTATTTTTTATGTGTATAAGTGACTTTCTCTGGAAAAGAGTAGCATATGCGTTAAATCCAGGGTATAAGCTATCTTCATACCAAACTTTATTCAAATCCTTTATAGTATCGATATACGATGAATCCATAATTATTATGTGTCGACGTAGAAAAAAATAACAAAGAGAGAAATAAATTTAATTTAATTTTGTATCATTATTTAATATCCCATAGTTAATCAATGTATTATGTGTCACGACAATGCTCTGAACTCGAGTTCAGACCATTGTCGTGATGCTGCAGCATCATGCTGTTTACCAAACAGAGCTGGTCTTCCGTTGAAGTCGTTCAGCGAAGTCACGTAGAAACTAGATAAGAGTATATATAGGGTTAATGTTTAATTGGTTATTTCGAGGAAATCATGGTCCCTTTATGACATATAATCTGTCGAACGTAATACATTTGAAGACGAAGAAGTATCATCATGATGCAGTACTTGTCACCTCATCCAAATATGGGTACAACGACTCTACCAGTGTACATTACTGTAGATAGAAAGTAAGTCTAACTCTGTTTTCTTCTTCCCCAGGAGGCGAAGACCAAGACCCCGGCATCAGATTCACATCAGAACCGAGCGACCTCGTGGTGGCGCCAGGGGAGTCAGCGCTGCTGACATGCGGCGCCATCACGAGGCACGCCATGCGGCTCTCGTGGCGCCACAACGTGGGCGCCATGCCGACACGGGACCACGCGCTCTCCAGCGATGACAAGTACAGGTGGGTTATTCCAGGACCTGACATAATAGGTTTGTCACCGTCACTCTCACTCGGATTGACATTAGTGCGACAGGGAACCCGTATCATCCTTCATCTCATGTGTTTCAGAAAGCAACTGCCCAATGGGTCAGTAGTAATAGAGAGCATGACGTCATCGCTGGCGGGGCAGTACCAGTGCGTGGCTAGTGTGGACGGCGTGGGCACCATCGTGTCGAGGATAGCCACCGTCTTCCTAGCAGGTGAGTGTGGTTGTTTGATGAGAGATTAATTTGCATCAGGAGACTAACTAATCTGAAAAAGAACCAGAAAACAGAGAAATTCGGTCGCCAAAACTTTGCAATACACTTCTGGGAAAGCTGGTTACATGACAATGCAACTTCTGGTCTGTCCAGAATCAGTGGTGTATCAATATTGAGTACGTGTTCCCCAGACGTCCCCGAGCTGACCCCGGGCCCCCGGTCCGTGCTGGGCGCGGCGGGGGGCGTAGCCCTGCTGCCGTGCGGCATGCGAGCGTCTCCGCGCGTGGCGCTGCGTGTCGCCGCGGCAGGCGCCGCCGACCGCCGCGTGTACGGCGCCATCAGACCGCACGCGGCGCCGCCGCCCCTCAAACTCAACGTGAGGAACTTCACTACTCTCTAACTAGGTGGCGCCACCACTATTCGGACTATTTTACTTATTAATATCACTAACTGTATTACATAACTTTTTTAATTTTATCTAAAACTAGATGCGTCCTGTGGCTTTACCCGCGTTATATACCTCCTCCTCCTTGTTCTTGTTTTTTGTAAGGAAAATTAAATACCAAAACCAATATTCTGTTGATTCGATCAGAGTATTACATTCTCTTGGGATTCGATCGCTACCAAACTTCACAGGATCACTCGCTGGGCCACTTTGAAGATTGCCTAAAAATTTCATCAATATCGGTCCAGTCGTTTCGGAGTCCATATGAACATACACATATAATCGTTTTTATACAGATATAATCGTTTATTAATATCTGGAACTAATATATCTGGAACATTATTGCACACATGGTCATCTGACTCCAAACTAAGCAAAGCTTGTACCTAATATGGTTGCCAGAGACTGATATACATACATACATATTTTTAAATACATAAGATTATATATGTACGAAGTATAAGTATGAAATCTTTGTTAAATACATACTTAAATAGATATTAACACCCAGACAAAGAATAAACACAAATGTTCATCACATAAGTAAATATTTGCCCTAGGTGGGAATCGAACCCACACCTCTAAGCAAAAAAAGTAGGTTAACTACCAACTGAGCCACCGGGGCAGTCATTTATTGTACTTCATGTATACCTAGTCTTGTATGTCCAGGTGACGTGGTTAAAAAACGGGTCTCCAATGCGTATGGAGACCGCCAGGGTCTCCCTGACCCCCAGCGGAGCCCTCGAGATAGACCCCCTGAAGCACCACGACGCAGCCACGTACCGCTGCCGGGTGTCTCTACTGCACTCGGCGAGTGTTTACAAGTGAGTAACATTGTAGTAGTGTGCATGCAAGTATCGGGGTCTCCTCGCCCCTGGCAGTGCCTCTCCTCTATACTCTGAACTCGCCTGTATCTATAATTATAGTTGTATGTACTCTCACCTCAGTGACCTTAGTACGAGCACTTGCGAAAAAGTTATCGTTACATAAACGATAGCAAAATGTATGAAAAATTGATTGTTCACACCTGGTGAACTGTCCGCGTACTGTTGCAGGACGAGTGAGGAGATCGAGGTGCGCGTCAGCGCGGAGGTCGCTAGCGTCGAGTCTCCGCCGCGGTTCATAGCCACGCCACAGCCGCTTACCATCATGGAAGGTACCGCTCTACATGCTACTATTCATTTATTTTTTTACAGCTAATAAGTCCGCGTTTGGCCACCAACTCACCTGCTGGTAAGCGACTATGTGGTCGAAGAACAAGCCCGCAGACTTAGAAGACCTATTCACTCTTGCCTTGACACCTTTTGACAATTTCCAACGCCCAGAGACACAGATAATGGTACAGATCTGTGCCTAAAGAGAATACAAATACAAACGTTTCAATTCCAGGAGCATCTGTAACGTTCGACTGCGCGGCGACTGGCAACCCCAAGCCGGAGATCACGTGGCTCAATAACGGAGTTGCCATCGACTTAAGGTAATGCAATTAACATTTTGAGGTGTGTCTAATATGCATCATGGCAATCGAATTTTTCCGTGAAAAATATCACATGAAGAATTGTGAACAAGAAAAAAAAATAAAAATATTTAAGGTATATTGAACTATTCGCAGAATGAGGCGAGCGAAGGAGTCTGAAATTATTGGAAAAAATATATTAAATTAAAATTCTGAATTTCAAAAAATTCAAGCGAAGTAAGGGCAAATATTTGTAATTTTTATCAAACTATCTTGATTATTTGTTTATTATCTACTGTCATGGTATTTTCTTGTTATTTTAGAAGTGCATTTGTTGCAGCGACTTGGACTCGCGATTCTACCTGGTGGGGTCGGGGTCGCTGCGCGTGCAGAGTGCGCGTGCGCTGGACGCCGGCGCCTACACCTGCCGCGCGCACTCGCGCCTTGACTCTACTGACCACACTACACAGCTGCACGTGCAGGTATAAAGTTCTAACTGGTGGGGTCCAGCTGCAGACATACTGCCTGACTGCCCTAGTGGGGATTTTGTGGATACCGTCTTCACACGTATGGTTTGTCTATTCCTATAAACAAGAAAAGCTCAGCTTAAACTGGTTGTGTACATGTTTTCAGTGGTTTGTACACGTAATTGAGTTCTCTGGATTTTTTTAATTATATGAATACGTTTACCTCATCCAGACTGCTCCCCGTGTGTCGCTCCCCTCCGGCGTGGTATCTGCGCGGACGCGCGGTGACGTCACGCTACGGTGTGAAGTGCGCGGCAGACCGACGCCTACTGTCATGTGGCTCAAAGATGGAGACCTGCTGACGCCGAACAACCATGAAGTTGCCATAATCGACGGGTGAGATTCAAAAACTAAATTCGAAAGATCTTTAAAGACCTAAAACTTTTAAGAATGGCAGCAGCATCTATCTGACAACTATGCAACTACTAACAGTCTACACCTTACGGAGCTAATTAGCAATCATAGATGGCGCGATGGCCTAGATAGTGCGAACGAACTTTTTCAGAAAATTTCATCACTACAAGTTCTATTTATATATTATGTACTATCAGACAACGGTTCCAGGTCCTTAAGGCCTAGCCTGGGTAAAAGTACTTCCCTGTTATATATGGAGAAATTACAGTACTTTGTCAACCACTAATCTATTTTCCCCACCACAAAGGCCACAACACTTAATTATTTTTGTAAAATTAGACTTACCCAATCTAATGTTATAAGACCAATAAATGTTTTTGATTCTATTCTATTCAAGGTATATAAAGTTAGTGTTATTCAGTGTATGTCCTGGGAGTGATCTTATTCCCAGGTTGTAGCTGCATGCTGCATGCTGTAATACTGGCCACATTCTTGCTGATAGCTGCATGTAGTGGTAATATTGGCAGGTCGTCGCTGCGCATCCAGGGCGTGTTGCGGGTGGATGCGGGCATGTTCCAGTGTGTGTGCACTTCCCCCGCGGGCGCCGCCGCTGCCGCGCTCCGGCTGCGCGTACTGCCGCCCGATGACGGTAACTATGTCACTAATGCCGCCCTAGAGTTAATTTTACGGTCATTATTATGATAATGCCGCCCCGTAATGGAGACTGTTATTCTAATGCCGCTCCATATTGTACTAATGCCGCATTAGGGTGACAATTTGTCTTACATATATATATATATATTACGGTAATTATTATGATAATGCCGCCCCGTTATGGAGACTATGGTTCTAATGCCGCCCCATATTGTACTAATGCCGCCCTGTAAAGATTTCTATTGTATTTATTGTTTTTACATTGGACCAGGTATGCTTTGATCCACAGTTATGGGAATGACACCTGATGTTGTATTAATGCCGCCGCATGTCGGTGATGTTTGTGTTGATTTTCCTCGGTAATTATATTGTTCCGATGTCACCCCATATTGTACTAATGCCACCCCATGTCGGTAATCATGTAAATAAATAAACCTTGACCAGAATGACACCACCACCGTTACATATTTTTAGTAAAAAAAATATGATTTTGTTCGTTTTTAATTTCATTTTTAAGTTTATTTATTTTGTATATTATTTTCATCCAATTTTCAGTTATCAATCCTTTAAACTCAACCCACGACATCCTAACTTCTTTAATCACAGTAGATTCCACCTTAGACCCTTCCCCGGAAGACTCAAACTTCCTTGGCGAGACGTCATCTGCCTACACTCCTATACCCGACTTAGAATATGAAGAGTACTATGACTTTCACGCGGCAAAAGGACTGGAGTCAGAAGCAAACGCAACTTCAGTCTCTGTGCCTAGAGAATTAAAGGCGGTTATCGTGAAGCACCGCTTTGTTACGCTGAGCTGGGAAGCGCCGGAGAAAGGGAGCGAAGATGTGACGGGGTACGCTGTCATCTATAGAGTGAAAGGGAGCGAGAGGTGAGCCAACTGTCTCTTTTTATCACACTCATATTGAAAATCCTGAAATGTTTCTGTCCCTCTTCAAGTATCTTCACGAAATAATGGTTGTAGCGATATTGATGAAATTTTACAAGGGAATAATGGAAGTTATGAGGAGGGACATAACCTACTTGTTTAGCTCTGGAAACAATGTGGAAAATAAAGAATTTTTGCAAGTAATACTACGGAGTTGTATAATACCCATTCTGAAAATTCTCTCACTGAGAGAAAAGACACTTCATGAGATACAGATAGTACGCGGGTAAAAGTTTTATTTTTATATAGAACTAGCCGTCCGCCCCGGCTTCGCACGAGTGTAAGCTCGGCCTTCGGCCTCGCTACAAAATATAATATAGCCTATGTCACCCGGGGATAGTGTAGCTTCCCAACAGTGAAAGAATTTTTCAAATCGGTTCAGTAGTTTCGGAGCCTATTCATTACAAACATACAAAAATAGGTACAAATCTTTCCTCTTTATAATATTAGTGTAGATAAGCCCCCAACTCACCTGATGGAAAGTGATGTTGTGTCCGAAGATACAGCACGTACGCCTGGAAGGTACTTATTCATTCTGGTATTGAAGACTCCCAGGTTATAGTCACCAGGAAATAAGGACGGTGGCAAAGCATTCCGGTACCTAGCAGTTCGCATGAAGGTGAAGGGAAGCCGGCCAGTTCGAGCCGCTCACAACTCCATTTCGCCACTAATAAGAGACTACCACTAAAAACAGTTTACGGGTTAAGTTGTACACACACGCACACACAGAAACTGTCGCGTTTATAATATAAGAAAAATAGATCAGTAAATTGTTTCTTGTTCATACCATAAATATATATACGTACCTATGTAACACTTGATAAAAAATCTTTAAAAATTATAGTTCGATAATCAATGGCCTTAACGCTAAGAACGATTTCTTCCAGGCTCTGTATTAATGTTATGATTGTCACTGACAGTGACAGCTAAGGTAACGCTTGGCAGACATCGTTAGACATGAAAACTGCTACGGCTGACGTGCCGTACACCACGTGACCTTGTTTCCTTCCACCTCCTTGATCGACATCCTTGTTCCTGTCACTTCTGTCAATGTGATGTTGACGTTTCAGAGAGCGCGTGTCGATAGGCGTGGGTCAACGACACGAGATGAACGTGGCCTCCCTGCAACCCAACACGACGTACCAGTTCAGTATACTGGCGCACACGCAGCATGGCGCCTCGCCGCGGACACAGGTGGGGCGCCACTCGCCAACACACGGCGACATCACATCACATGCTACGTTACAATGATGTAGTGTGTTTGTAATCACACTAATATCCTATATGTGAAAGTTTGGATGGATGGTTACTCAATAACGCAGAAACGGTTGGATGGATTTGGATGAAATTTGGAATATACATTGCTTATGTCCTTTTCATCATCATCATCATCACTGATTTTCATCACCACGCGGGTGAAACCGCGGGGCGCAGCTAGTCATCATCATCAGCCAAAAGACGTCCACTGCTGAACATAGGCCTCCCCCTTCAACCTCCACACTGAACGACATCCTGTCATCTGCATCCACTGGATGCCCGCGACTGTCACAATGTCGTCGGTCCATCTAGTGGGAGGCGCAGCTAGTATTAATATATAAACAATGCAGTTCGTGGCAAACGCTACACTTGAGAACGTTTTGACTGATTTGGTTATTTCTTATTTTAGTTAAACATGTTTGCAAAAGTCAAATAAGGTTTTTATTAGAAAGAAAAAAATTAAAAGTAAGATTTTAGTGAGACCATTCAAATTTGGATCGAACTACGTCGGGTAGCCCATATTTATAAAAAAAACAAGCTGAGTTTCAATCACAGTCGTACACTTCAACATTCCGACTGAGATCCGATGCAGTCGAGGATCTTAGAAACTAGCTGAGTTCTTATAAGCTACCTATATGATTGATATACGAATTTGAAATCTATGTTTTAGATATTAGAGGTGACAACACCCTCCGAGGAAGGTTTACACGGGCCCCCACAAAACTTGCGCGTGGAGGCGGTGGGGCCCCACGCGGTGCGGGTCACGTGGGCCCCGCCCGCGCCCCGCGCTCCGCCCGCCCCCCGCCCTGCGCAGTACACCGTGCATTATACCGAGGTGGGCTATTATAATATTCAATGAAAGATTATTCAAGTACAAACCTTGTGTTGAAACAGAAACGTTCTGTGTAACTGTGTAGCTTGAATAAACATGAACCGTCACATATTTGAAGCGGTTTAGTTTATGTCATTACGTGAAGTTGCGCAAGCGCAAACCGTATCTCAGCGTGTTTAAGGTTAAGGTTTTCATCAGGATCGCTGCTTTGTGATTAGACGGGAAAATATATACTGAATTACTTCGTTACCAACCTGGTCTACCTACTTAGCATCATCTGTGTTTCAGTATTAAGCTATTTGTTAGCGCGATCCTGACAGATGTCATGAATGTCAGATACTGACTGATGTTTCTCAGATAGCTACTATGTAATACCTTGTTAGATGATAATAGAATGAGCGTCTACTGCAGGTGGAGTCAGGCCGCGAGCAGTTCCAGCTGGTGGACGTGGACTCGTCGCTGGAGTCGATCAGTCACACGCTGGGGGGTCTCCGCGCCGCCACCGCCTACACGGTGTCGGTGTCTGCGGGGGGCGCGGGGGGCGCGGGTGAGTCCCTCCCCGCACGCACCGCCGCTGCGCCCCCCGCCGCCGCGCCTGCTAACGTCACAGCCGTGCCCGCGGGACCCACGGTACGTTATCTGCAGTTTTTTTTTTTTTTATTATTACGGCTGTCAAGGCAATTTTGTTAGAAATTTGTTGTAGCCAGTTGCACACATATAAACCCATATAAACTGTGACGCGGAGTTCGACGCGTTGACATAAATAAGAATGTCCAATCACATATCTGTCACAATACCTGGCGACAGAGTTTCCTTCTCATTTCCGTTATATTTACTTCTCTTTTCTGTAGTTATCTGTGCATGTAGTGTTCATTAACTGCTACAATACACATTGTTATACCATTAATGTCTGATTTACACTTAGTTAAGTATCAGTGCAAGTGATAAGTGTAATTAATAAAATCTGAAATCAGCTGATAAATGGACGCGCAAGCGCAAGTTACAAGTGCAGTAATTAGAACCCGTGTCTATTCTTACTGTTAAGTAGCCCCCCCCCCCCCCCGACACATTTGCATTCTCCCCTCCACCGCTGTTAGTCCTCAACTGGTTACTTTAAACCTGCAAAACCAACTAAACACTAAACATTCTGAATACACTCAACACTTGACATTATACAAACCTATTATTTAATCACTTATTTCTCGCACAACACAGTGTAAATCAGACATAAGGATTTAGTAAGTTGGTTAGTATCTCTAAAACATAGGTAACAACTCGGCACACACACACACACACGCATGTGCTTGTACGTGGATACTTGCAACACATCACACTTCACACTAATATTATAAATGCGAAAGTAACTCTGTCTGTCTGTCTGTCTGTCTGTCTGTTTGCTACATAATCATTGCTAAACGGTTTAACCGATCTCGATAAAATTTCGCGACGTAATATTTCTGATACCTTATTATTTAACTGTAAGTACTTTTTTACTCAATTAAATTTCTGTAGTAAAACTTGACCCATTTATCTAATTCCAGTCAATCATAGTCCGCTGGGAAGCCCCCCCATCTCGCACTCACGGCGGGCCCCTCACCGGGTACAAGGTGCGGTACAGGGCCGGCACGGGGGTGGCCGGGCCGGGGGCACGGCGCAAGGCTGACTCGCTCACTACCCCCGCCAACGCGCGCAGGGCCGAACTCAGAGACCTCGACACTGCTACCACGTATCAGGTACAACTTGCGAAATTATATAATGTAGAAAAATAAAGTATACTTGCGATCAGTCAAGGAGTTTCCAACTCATAGATAGAGCGATTATTTTCAGACACCACATAAGTGATATTCCGCTTAGTCGTATTTAGAGAAAACCAATAACTGTTCACTTTGATCATAATGGTAAACAAATATTGCACACACTGACATTCTGACTGATGAGATAACGATCAAACAGACACCCGGGGGGGGATGATGCTAAAGGAGAAACTTCCTTATATTTTATATTGTTCGGTATACGTTCCAGATCCGCGTGTCCGCCATCAACGCGAACGGGTCGGGTCCGTTCAGCGAGTGGGTGGCGGCCACCACTCACGCGCAGCAGCTGGACGAGACCAGAGTCCCGCCGCAGCCGCCCCCGCTCACTAGTATGTGTACCACACACACACTTACATACACACACACACACGCACACACGCACGAGGAATCCTTGCGAGCCCAACTCGATAAGGACCAAAACTTTTGATGCAATTAATATAGTGAAGCTTTCGTATTTTCAGCTCGCGCGGGCCGCGACTGGATCTCTGTGTGGTGGTCGGAGGAGGGGGCTGGGGGGGCGAGCGCGGGGGGCGGCGTGGTGGTGCGGGGGTACCTGCTGGGCTGGGGGCTCGGGGTGCCAGACGAGATGTCCCGCACGCTCCCCCATCATATCCACTCGCACGTCATACGGAACCTCGGTCAGTAATGTACCACCACTGGGTTGGTGGTGGGCCGGGGGGAGTCGGCTGGGGTCACACTCACGACACTGGGATAACTGGCAGGAGCGGCACAGAGAGAAATTAGTGGAACAGTGTAGTGAGAACGAGGACAGAGTAGTCACTGCGGGGACATATTAAAGTCATAGGAGCCAATTTATAAAAAAAAACTCCCGAAATAATGTATTATTTGGCGATTTCTCATATTTTTTTTCGCAAACGGTATACCTGTACAAAAAATGATGTACCAAACCTCAGTATCGTATTAGAAGACCTATTGAAACACGTCATAATTATGACGAGATTGCAGTACTGAATAGCGCTGTAGTTGATGTTATAGAGTGTCACGTGCTTAGTGTGGGACGCCCGTGACTATGGAGTGACGATATACGGATGTCAGTGGCTGAAAGCGAGGTGCAGAAGATCGGGCTGAGTGAGTTGTCTTGGGAGAGGCCTGTGTCTGGCTTTGGACCAAGTTAACCTGTGTGTTTAATTCATCATTTATTCAGGTAGTATGTGAAACATGATCAGCCAGCGCCAGCGCTGACTATGTGTTCTCTGGTTTATAAAGCATTCAACACATTATGAACAACAAATATAAGGTTAGATAAGAATGCGCTGCCTGGAGTGCCGGGGGTGTTCCCCGATACTCTGGGTGTTCCCCGATAGTCTGGGTGTTCCCCGATACTCTGGGTGTCTTCAAGTCGCAAGTAAATAGGTTACTTCTAGACAAGCGAGGTCCATCTTCTATCACATCGTCGCTTACCAACAGGCGAGTCGGTGGTCAAATGCGGACTTATTAGCGTAAAAATTTATATGAAAACTTGTAGATTTGTTGTCCAACATTTGTGTTAATTCAGAAAAACTTGTAGAATTTGTTGTCCAACATTTGTGTTAATTCAGAAAACTTGTAGAATTTGTTGTCCAACATTTGTGTTAATTCAGAAAACTTGTAGAATTTGTTGTCCAACATTTGTGTTAATTCAGAAAACTTGTAGAATTTGTTGTCCAACATTTGTGTTAATTCAGAAAACTTGTAGAATTTGTTGTCCAACATTTGTGTTAATTCCAGAATCAAACGCGGAGTACGTGATATCGCTCCGCGCCAGCAACTCTGCAGGTCTGGGGCCTGCCGTGTACGGCACCGTGCGGACCCGGCCCGCCGCCGGCGAGGGGGACGACCTCGACGACCCTGGGGACATGGAGGGGGATGCCGGGGACGAGGACGGGGACGAGGAGCCGGACCCCGCGCCGCTCATACCGCCCGTCGGCTTGAAGGTACACGTCACGTCTGCTTGTGAGCTTCTATCTATTAATAGGCTATCGGACAGAGGTTTTACTGGCTTGAAATATTAGGGATTAAAAAGAGCCCAGTTGGTAGTGAACCTGCCTTCTGCACTTGGGGGCGTGGGTTCGATTCCCACCTAGGTCAAACATTCACGTGATGAACGTTTGTGTTTGTTATATCTGGGTGTTAATAACTATTTATAATTATCAATATAAAAAAACCGACTTCATAAAAACGACAGAACTGGACCAAATTGAAATGGGACCACACGGGAAGCATCAGAAAAAATGCGATAATGTGTAAATGTGATAGATACAAAGTCTTTGGAGAACCTTCGCGTAATGTTACTGTCAGTACATGACGTGTATACAAGTGAACTAAGTATATATATATGTGAAAGTTTTGTTGTCCAGGTGATCATGTTGAGTGGCTCCACGGCGGTGGTGTACTGGACGGACCCCACGCTGCCCAAGGGACAGGTATACTACTTACTTTACCAGGCGTTACTTCACGGACGTTCAGCTTCAAAACTGACCACTAATATCTAGTGGATTTCCGCTTTTACTTCGCTTTAACTACAATCAGGAATTAAAGTTAAAATATTTTATTTATTTATATGTTTATAATAGTAATTTAGATTTACCTGATACTAAGGACATAAGAGTGTTATATGTTGACTGCCCCGGTGGCTCAGCTGGTAGTGAACCTACCTTCTACACTTGGGGGCGTGGGTTCGATTCCCACCTAGGACAAACATTTATGTGATGAACTTTTGTGTTTCTTCTATGTCTGGTTGTTAATATATATTTAAGTATGTATTTAAAAATATATATGTATGTATATCAGTCTCTGGTAGCCATATTACAAGATTTGCTTAGTTTGGGGTCAGATGACTGTGTGTGCAAAAATGTCCCAGATATATATCCAGAAACTGAGGTCAGTTGAACAGTGTTTCATTAATATTATATATTTTATCAATAATTAGTGTTTGAGCTTGATATTGATACCCGTGGTTGTGTGACATCACAGAGTAGGTATAGCTACTACGTAGCCCAGACTTGTAGTTACGATTATTTTCAATGGAAACAATTCAGTCAAATACCTTGGGGGGCGGGGTGAGGGGTTACTAAATGCTAATGGGCCCATTCAACGTCAGTTCAAAATGTAAACAAGGCATAGTGATGGCGTACCTACGGTATTGGTCGGAAATGACGTGAGGTTCAATGGAATCAGTGGGCGTGTTTTTTATATCAGTAGTAGTCAACTGATGAAGTGTCTGAACATGTTCGCCCTGCATTCAATGTCTAGTTATAGAAAGTGTTTGTATGACAGCCAGCGACTGACGGCCGCCGGTACGTGGTGCGCTGGTCACCGGCGAGCGGGGCCGGCGCGGGCGGCGCGGGCGCGGCCCGCACCAGGTACTTCAACGCCACCGACCTCAACTGCATGCTCGACGAACTGAAGCCGCACACGCAGTACGAGTTCAGCGTCAAACTCATCAAAGGTAAATCATCATCACCATCCTCATCATCATCCTCGCGAATTCACACATTTAGAACTGATACGTTACCAACAACCCACCCACCAGTTCACAGAAGTGATACGTTACCAACAACCCACCCACCTGTTCACAGAAGTGATACGTTACCAACAACCCACCCACCTGTTCACAGAACTGATACGTTACCAACAACCCACCCACCTGTTCACAGAACTGATACGTTACCAACAACCCACCTACCTGTTCACAGAACTGATACGTTACCAACAACCCACCCACCTGTTCACAGAACTGATACGTTACCAACAACCCACCCACCTGTTCACAGAACTGATACGTTACCAACAACCCACCCACCTGTTCACAGAACTGATACGTTACCAACAACCCACCCACCTGTTCACAGAACTGATACGTTACCAACAACCCACCCACCTGTTCACAGAACTGATACGTTACCAACAACCCACCCACCTGTTCACAGAACTGATACGTTACCAACAACCCACCCACCTGTTCACAGAACTGATACGTTACCAACAACCCACCCACCTGTTCACAGAACTGATACGTTACCAACAACCCACCCACCTGTTCACAGAACTGATACGTTACCAACAACCCACCCACCTGTTCACAGAACTGATACGTTACCAACAACCCACCCACCTGTTCACAGAACTGATACGTTACCAACAACCCACCCACCTGTTCACAGAACTGATACGTTACCAACAACCCACCCACCTGTTCACAGAACTGATACGTTACCAACAACCCACCCACCTGTTCACAGAACTGATACGTTACCAACAACCCACCCACCTGTTCACAGAACTGATACGTTACCAACAACCCACCCACCTGTTCACAGAACTGATACGTTACCAACAACCCACCCACCTGTTCACAGAACTGATACGTTACCAACAACCCACCCACCTGTTCACAGAACTGATACGTTACCAACAACCCACCCACCTGTTCACAGAACTGATACGTTACCAACAACCCACCCACCTGTTCACAGAACTGATACGTTACCAACAACCCACCCACCTGTTCACAGAACTGATACGTTACCAACAACCCACCCACCTGTTCACAGAACTGATACGTTACCAACAACCCACCCACCTGTTCACAGAACTGATACGTTACCAACAACCCACCCACCTGTTCACAGAACTGATACGTTACCAACAACCCACCCACCTGTTCACAGAACTGATACGTTACCAACAACCCACCCACCTGTTCACAGAACTGATACGTTACCAACAACCCACCCACCTGTTCACAGAACTGATACGTTACCAACAACCCACCCACCTGTTCACAGAACTGATACGTTACCAACAACCCACCCACCTGTTCACAGAACTGATACGTTACCAACAACCCACCCACCTGTTCACAGAACTGATACGTTACCAACAACCCACCCACCTGTTCACAGAACTGATACGTTACCAACAACCCACCCACCTGTTCACAGAACTGATACGTTACCAACAACCCACCCACCTGTTCACAGAACTGATACGTTACCAACAACCCACCCACCTGTTCACAGAACTGATACGTTACCAACAACCCACCCACCTGTTCACAGAACTGATACGTTACCAACAACCCACCCACCTGTTCACAGAACTGATACGTTACCAACAACCCACCCACCTGTTCACAGAACTGATACGTTACCAACAACCCACCCACCTGTTCACAGAACTGATACGTTACCAACAACCCACCCACCTGTTCACAGAACTGATACGTTACCAACAACTCACCCACCTGTTCACAGAACTGATACGTTACCAACAACCCACCCACCTGTTCACAGAACTGATACGTTACCAACAACTCACCCACCTGTTCACAGAACTGATACGTTACCAACAACCCACCCACCTGTTCACAGAACTGATACGTTACCAACAACCCACCCACCTGTTCACAGAACTGATACGTTACCAACAACCCACCCACCTGTTCACAGAACTGATACGTTACCAACAACTCACCCACCTGTTCACAGAACTGATACGTTACCAACAACCCACCCACCTGTTCACAGAACTGATACGTTACCAACAACCCACCCACCTGTTCACAGAACTGATACGTTACCAACAACCCACCCACCTGTTCACAGAACTGATACGTTACCAACAACCCACCCACCTGTTCACAGAACTGATACGTTACCAACAACCCACCCACCTGTTCACAGAACTGATACGTTACCAACAACCCACCCACCTGTTCACAGAACTGATACGTTACCAACAACTCACCCACCTGTTCACAGAACTGATACGTTACCAACAACCCACCCACCTGTTCACAGAACTGATACGTTACCAACAACCCACCCACCTGTTCACAGAACTGATACGTTACCAACAACCCACCCACCTGTTCACAGAAGTGTTAAAAAAAAAATTCCTGCTTATATTGTGATTTTTATTTTTAACCCCCGACACAAAAAGAGGGGTGTAATAAGTTTAATGTGTCTGTGTATCTGTGGAATCGTAGCTCCCAAACGGCTGATCCAGTTTTGATTTAGTTTTTTTAAAGGGATCAAGATTTTTCTGAGATATGATTAATAAAAACCTGTTCAGCTGTTTTGGAGGTAAATATATATATATATTTATTATTGGCAGGCGGTCGCGAATCGGCGTGGTCGATGCTGGTGTCTAACACGACCCTGGAAGTGGCCCCTGGAGGGCCCCCGCGCGATCTCCGGGTGGGCCCCGCGGGCGCCGCCGCACGTGCCGTGGACCTCTCCTGGCTGCCCCCCTCTAAACCTAATGGTGTCATAACTGGTACGTGACGTGACGTGTTCTACGACCTTCCGGATGTCATGAAACAAAGCGACTTATATTGTTTTAACGTCTATAGTGCATGCGTTATTAAAATGTGTGTATGACGAAAAAAAACGTGTTTTGTATAAATAAATAATATTTAACTTATACTTATTACTTATTAACGCTATTTAAGGCGTATTGTCAAGGTCTGTGCACGGGCAGTCTATGGATCAGTTATACCAAAAATCGTTCAATACTCTACGCGTCCAATATAATAATATCTTTAGGATGTTGTTGGGACTTCTCCGTTTTTGCAGTGCCTCTGAAATGTTCGCACAAACTCGAACAGACGGCTTTCATGCCGCCATACAAAAGAAAGTGGAATCACTAACGAGGAGGGTGCGGGTCGGAACAACATCTTGAAGATAGTAGCTGAGGATGGTCACGCGCCAATACTCAGACATTTTGTGCGGGATCAATGCAGAAGCTCCGAAGATGATTGTATATTTTTGATTCGTTTTTGCATTTGTATTTCTTATCTAAAAATAGTTTTTAAGTTTTGTTTATACTAACCCAATGAATTTTTTAGTTGTCCAAAATAAAATATTTTGAATTGAATTTGAATTATATATAGCTCGTTTGAGTATTTCAACCTTTATGATGTATTTGACTCGAAACTCATTTATGTTATTAGTAGTTTCATGGCCGATATAATAACGTGGTAGGTAGGCTCAACAAAGCTCGTGTCTCTGGTGAACTTTATCTACTAGTTAGCTAAACTGCCAACTAACGGAGAGAGAGAGAGTGACACGTATTATGTTACTTTTTAAGTAGATGGCAAAACAATCTGTAGTAACTCCTGACCATATCATAAACGTCATTTGTTGATAAAACCAGAAAGATATACCTGTCCCTAATAATTCTGTTGTCCGATTATTGTTGAATGTCCTGCAATATGTGGAATGAGCTCCCTTCTACGGCATTTCCGAGTAGCTTTAACATGAGTTCTTCAAAAGGGCTGTTAATAGAGTCTTTAAGGGTCGGCAACGTATCTGTGATGCCCCTGGTGTTGCAGGTATCCATAGGCGACGGTGATCGCTTACCATCAGGCGGCCCGTCTGCTTGTTTGCCACCTATGGCATAAAAAAAATTGTTCTATGGAGTAAAGATTACTTTTAATCACCAATTTAAGCTAAACCCAGCAAATACGAGCGCCAATTATTTACAAAGCTCTTCTTTACTGTTCCATACAACATTTTAGTGTTCTTTAAATCAACCACGAACCCCTCCTCCCCCCACCTCCCAGGTTACGTGATAATGTACGCGATCCAGCGGTCTGCCGCCTCCGCGGGCTCGGAGGAGTGGACCGCGGTGGCAGCGGCGGGGGAGCGGGGGCGGGCGCGGGTGGACCGCCTGCGGCCCCGGACCACCTACCTGTTCAAGGTGCAGGCGAGGAACAGCCGAGGGCTGGGGCCCTTCTGTCAGCCGGTGTCCTACACTACTGCCATGGGTGAGTCTCACCTAAACTGCACGCAAATATCGACTCTGACCATCTAACTATAAAGTAGCATTCAGATTATAGCATTGCATTCGTTTGGTTCAGTACGCTTTTTATGCGTCTTTGCTTATCAGGCCCGATGTGGACCCGATGATGCATATCAGGAATAGAAAAATGCACCTTATTCTGAACCTTTAATTTATTAAGTAATTAGCGACCTGCCCCGGCTTCGCACGGATGTAACTTAAAAAAAAAAAGTTAGTTTTTTTTTTTACTTTTTTGTATGTGACCGGAAGACGTATTGAGCAGGAAGTAGACATCTGTCAGGAGTAGTAATGTGTGATTGAGCGTCGCTTGTCCCCCAGAAGCAGGCGAAGGTGGGGGGCTGGCGAGCGCGACGTCAGCGTGGCTGTGGGCCTCCGCGGGGGGCGCCTGCGCCGTGCTGGCACTCGCGGCTGCGCTCGCGCTCAGCCTCTGCTGCCGGCGAGGGACGCCGCCGCTGTCGCCTGACACCAGGTACTGCACACAGCTGCGTAGCACATGACATCATTGTTTATCGTATCACTCACCTGTCTCAGATACATAACTAGCTGACTTTGAAAACACTTACATATCCTAGGAAACAGAAGCCAGCAGGTTGTTCCATATGTAATTTTTTTCATGGACGACCCGGTCAGCTTTTGGATGCGTGACCGTGAGTAAAATTTTACAACTGAGCGCTACCGGGAGTCGGCTGATATTTAATTATAATAGGTCATGGTTGTTTTTTCTTTTATTTTATCCTTATAGAATAGATCTACGATTGGCGTCCAACACGCCTGATGGTAAGCGACGGTGTGGCCGAGGATGGAACACGTTGATCTAGAAGAAATCTATTCACTCTAGCCTTGAAGATGCCTAGATTGTAGTTCTCAGGAAACAAGGAGGACGGCAGGGAGTTCCATTCTTGGGCGGTACGCATCATAAAAGACGATCCAAATCGTTGTGTACGAATCTTTGTAATTTCCACGAGGAAGGGGTGGTAGTGTGCAGTCCTTCTACTTGTCCTGTAGTAAAAGGGAGAGGATGGAATCATAAAACTCCTGCGCACATTCGCTGAATTGTATTCGATAGAAAATACACAAGTACACAACAACTGTTAAGCCATGTCAAAGGCGTTTACGTGGCCTAAACATTCAGACATTAGGGATGACCATTGAATTTTTGACTATAACTTGGTTGCCTTACTGGGCCGTCTTGGTGTAGTGGTGTTCCGTTCTGTTTGCTAACATTTGTATACCACATGTGTTCCAGCACGTACCAGAAGTCGAGCGCGAGCGCGGCGCTGAAGCCGCCGGACCTGTGGATCCATCACGACCAGATGGAGCTCAAGCACATGGACAAGGGGCTGCACACCTCCGCCAGTAAGAGTACGACCACTCCATGTTTAACTTGCACACAACTACACACCCTTCACACTTCACAGACACTTTTAATCATCATGATTTTAGCCATAGGACCACTACTGAACATAGGCCACCCCCATTGATCTTCAAAAGAGCCGGTTGGAAGTGGCCTGCATCCAGCGTTTTCCTTAAGGTCGTTTGTCCAGAGCATACTAACTTGGAGTCCTATATGAGTACGTCACCGCCTGATACGTGTTGAGGCAGGTTTGGTGCGTGTTAACAGTTCAGAAATACTAACTCAGTTCGTTGCAGCCTGCGGGTATGTTTTGGATTAGTTTTCCTATAAAGATGACCGGGCCTTGCTTGATGGGTCAACTTGAGGACTATAAGCAAGTGTCGCATTCTTAGACGTAGTTCCTTGATCTCCTCACTTTGGGCTAATTAGAACGGTTATTTAGTTTAGTTAAGACATTGCATCATCATCATTACGACCACATTACGTTTCATTCTTTATTTATTTGTTCCCCACTTTACATGTCGCCATCTTGTATTTATGATGACTTCGTGTACTTAGTGACCATCCCTGAAATTAAAGGAATCTATTGACACTTCATTATCACAATCGGTTAACATTTTTAGGCTTTAACTGGAAACATATAAAATATACACGTAAATTTTTTTTTTCAACTTTCGCGATTGTAACACATGTTATAAATTTGTATCGGGGCTTTGCTAAGCTTTCAGTCAGCTCATGACCAAGGTCGTAACAATGTCGAAATGTCAAGTGAAAGGAAGGTACCTAATTTTATCTAAATAAATGAATGCGCGATAAGTGTCGATAAACATTGACACCACGTTTAATACAATATCACACTTTTTGCTCTATGACTTTGTTTAAAATATTGTTGAATTATTTGTTTACTAGTTTCATATCTCATAGTTTATAATTGTTACATTAATGTTGATTAGTCAGCACAGTTCGCGACACATAAACTGTTTGCACAGAGCTCACCTCCGAGCCGAGCTCAGGGCGTCTAATAGAGAGGGTCTACACAGTAGCGGATGAATACTAGCTGATGATGATTGTGTGAAAGTAGCGTTTCATGTGATTGAATGTACCGCAGTATCGGCGGGCAGTGTGGACGGGTCAGCGCTGGTGTCGTCTACGCTGACCCTGGGGCGCACTCCCCCCGCGCCCGCGGAGTACGAGCCCGCGCGACACCCCCCTCCGCCCCCCGCCTCACTGGACAGGAGGCATTATGTTCCTACATATGTTGGTAAGTAGTACGCTCACCTGTTGCTTCGTCAACATCGCGCAGTGTTAGCATCTCGCCTGGGTTCAGTGGAGCCACAGCTGAGGTGTTACTTCAGAGCACCAGGTCTACCAGCTCATTGCTGACGTACTCCACAACGGAAGGGACAACTCGTCCTCTAATTACAACACAACACAACTTGCGAGTATCAAAACTAGAAAAGTATACTTTGTTGTTTTATTTTCCTACTATAAAATAAATAATCAAGGAGATCTCACTTCCTAACATTATATAAAATTATCAAATATATGCGGTAAAACGTGTTGCTACTAATTAAGATTTTTCAGTCGGCGAAAAAAGGTATACTTTTTGAAGTTGATACTCCAAAGTAGTGTGTAAATGAATAAACAAATAAATATGTTTATGCTCAGCAGATTGGACTACCGATCATGAGTAGTTAAATATGTTTATGCTCAGCAGATTGGACTACCGATCATGAGTAGTTAAATATGTTTATGCTCAGCAGATTGGACTACCGATCATGAGTAGTTAAATATGTTTATGCTCAGCAGATTGGACTACCGATCATGAGTAGTTAAATATGTTTATGCTCAGCAGATTGGACTACCGATCATGAGTAGTTAAATATGTTTATGCTCAGCAGATTGGACTACCGATCATGAGTAGTTAAATAGGTTTATGCTCAGCAGATTGGACTACCGATCATGAGTAGTTAAATAGGTTTATGCTCAGCAGATTGGACTACCGATCATGAGTAGTTAAATATGTTTATGCTCAGCAGATTGGACTACCGATCATGAGTAGTTAAATATGTTTATGCTCAGCAGATTGGACTACCGATCATGAGTAGTTAAATATGTTTATGCTCAGCAGATTGGACTACCGATCATGAGTAGTTAAATAGGTTTATGCTCAGCAGATTGGACTACCGATCATGAGTAGTTAAATAGGTTTATGCTCAGCAGATTGGACTACCGTTCATGAGTAGTTAAATATTTTTATGCTCAGCAGATTGGACTACCGATCATGAGTAGTTAAATATGTTTATGCTCAGCAGATTGGACTACCGATCATGAGTAGTTAAATATGTTTATGCTCAGCAGATTGGACTACCGATCATGAGTAGTTAAATAGGTTTATGCTCAGCAGATTGGACTACCGATCATGAGTAGTTAAAAAGTTTGCAATCGTGGAACGACGCTATTAAAGTATGATTACTACTTATCTGAATTTCTGAACAAATAAATACGAAATTACGCACTTAATTTATTTTATGTTCACGCTTAATTTTTGATTTATTATGTATTTTACCATTATTTTTCGATATTTTCATGCTATATTGTTTGTCCATTTCGTTCGTCCGTTTAGTTTATTCTGTCCTTAGACCACCTATTCATGTTTGTGTACTCCACTATAGTTTTCCTGCACAGTCCTCTCGTGTCCTCGACTGTTCATCTTTTCCCCCGTCTGTTTATCTTATGTCCCTGCCTGTTCAACTTATGTCCCCCGACTCGCTACGCCCATTCTGCTGCTCATTTTACTGGCACAACTCCTCATGGTCCTGTCCCGTTCTTTTATGGTCCCATAATGTAACCCCTCATGTCCCGTCTTGTTGCGTCATATCTGTGCTAGTACGTTGATGTCCCCACCTGACCCCGCTCGTCCCCGGCGCGCCCCGCGCGTCCCCGCCGCGCCCCTCGTGTCCCCGCCGCGCCCCTCATGTTCCCGCCTGCCCGTAGAGTCGCGGTCGCCGTCAGTGGCCGGCAGCGGTTCCGACGACACCGCCATCTTACGAGCGTCGCCTGCATCCGTGCCCACATGCTCTAGATGCGATTACTCTTACAAACGTAAGGTTTCACTTTTGTTTTTGGTTGGTTATTTTAATAATGTGTTGTTTTTATACCTTTTGTCCATTCATTCATACATTAACCCATATATTTACAATCGTTTGATGGCTTCTTTTATTAAATTTTTTTTTTTGTAAACTAAAGGCGACACGAATCACATTTTCAACAGACGTCAAAAAGGATGGGAGGTTATTTTACACAGTTCGCCGATTACTCAGACATTGGAGAATAGATAAACGTGTTTTTTAATGTACAGAAAGCTCTTGAGGTGGTCCCACAAATAATTAGTTAACTTAGGCTCAGTAGTTATTGAATCAGCTCTAATAATACCAATAATTTTGTTTGCCTACCTCATTTTGAAGACGGTTCGAAAAGAAATATGATAATAAATTATAAAAAAAACAAAGGCTTGTCGTTTTACGCTTGTTGTCCGAGTAATAACAAATAGTTTTTTTGTTGTATTTTTGTGTAATTTAATTTAACTTTAATATTATTTTTACCTCAGATTGTTTATTGCACGGATTTTCGCACCAAATACTCTTTAAGAAGTCAAGTTGTTACAACAACTTGAATGTGGGTAGAAACAACTTCACAGTTGACTTAGTTTTCACCTTTTATTAAAACTAATTAGTGCGTTTGTAGTAAGGTCGCTTGACAATTGACATACTTGAAATTGACTTGTGAGTCTTACACACGGTGCATCTAACTTGCGCAACTAGGGTTTTTTTTAAATATCATTACATATATCCTGGTGGGTTATTCCAACATTACATATTATAATATCCTAGTGAGTTATACCAGCATTACATATAATATCCTGGTGGGTTAGCATTACGTATTATAATATCCTAGTGGGTTATTCTAGCATAACATATATCTAGGTGGTTATTCCAGGACCTGCGATATTTAGTATTGTCACAGTCTCTCTCATTCGGATTGACATTAGTGTGACTGTGACAGCAACTATCGCACGTGCAAGAGTACCTCGCAGACTGTGTGGAGCAGGCGAGCTGTGTCGTGTGCAGGCGATACATGTAACATGTGTGTGTGTTCCAGCCATGACGGGTATGGGCGTGGGTGTGGGCGGCGTGGGGTGCGCCGCCACCTGCGACCGGCGGCACCGCATGCCGCACCCCGACCAGGTGAGTTACATTACATGTGCTACATGTGTTATATGTGCTACATGTGCTTGGTAATCATTCGGACATTCATTGTTATTGTTTACTGTCTAAGTATACAATAACAATGATTATAATACAGTATACAATAATTACAACCTGGCTCTCTTCAAGATAAGAGTGAATAGGCACCTCATGGGCAAGCGTGCCCCATCTTAGACCGCAACGTCGCTTACCATCAGGTGTTATGTGGTGAAACGCTAGCCCATTTCATCATTAAAAAAAACTGTCTATTGTCTGAAGATTATTAGCTCTATAAAATATCTGATAATCTTCAAATGGGTGTACATATTGTCTTGAATCATAACCTAGACTAGAACACACTCGATCAAATCATCTTACAAACAAAAATAACTAAATCAAAGTCGGTTCAGCCGTTTGTGAGCTATGATACCACAGATAACACGTTATAACGAAAAATATATCAGCTTCTCCATAGAAAACGTTTAGTAACACTCGACAAAATTGGTAAGGAACAACTGATATTTGTTTCACGGTTTTAGAGTTGGTCCCACAGTAGAGGCCTTACTTAAAAACGTTACTCAAGTTGATTTTTGCTTAAAATTGCTCTGTCTCGTTTTCGCGTGTGACTTGCCGTCACCGAGAAGTTGAGAGCCATTTTAAGCATAGATCAACTTGAGTAACGTTTTTAAGTAAGGCCCTAAATGTTGTTCATAATGAAGAGTATAATGTACTCCTTTCGGCTCAGTACAATCTTTCCTTGTAACCCTGTATAATGAGTGAGTTGGTGTCAGTAACAGTAAATAATATCGTAGAGGGAGGAAGGTGAGTGTGCAGCCCTGGGGCCTTACGCCCATCTCTAAACGCGGCCCCGAATAGGTGCAGTTTACAAAATCAAGCGAACGCGAACCTCTGAGATACGGTTTGCGTTTGCGTGATTTAGCATGCTGGTTTTCGGACCCTTGTTTAGAGTTGTGCGTCAGCCCCCCCCCGGTGTGACGCTGCTGTGTTGTATATGGTATCAGTTTGTGTTCCAGAGCACGCCGCTGCTGGCAGGGGTGGCGCCGCTCGGATCCGGACAGTCCTCCCTCGCCTCGCTGCACCCGCCCGCGCACCCGGCGCCGCCGCCCGCGCCCTGTACGTACACACACACACTTCCAATAGTATTGATTCCGTCGTCTCTCCTACACAGAGAATATGGTATCAAACCTTCCTGTTGTTTCCGTTGCTTTCCTATATTGTTGCATGTTGAGTTTTGCGAGCTTCCTGACTTATGTTGTGTTACCAGGTGGGTCCGGCACGTGTCCGCTGGGGGCGGCGTGCGGCGCGGCGGGGGGCGTGCTGCCGGGGGGAGGGGGGGACATCTACGCGTGCGCCGCGCGAGAGAGAGGGCACTACGTCGCGTACGAGCCGCTCGGACATTACACTCAGTGAGTACGGACCCTTCCTAGCTCATCTCACGCCTCCTCTCTCTGAAGGCGAGCCTTGTATGTAGCTTCCTCCGTGGGGCGCAGGCGGGAATTACCACTCTGCAAACGGAATAATATTCTTGCATCCGTTTTTATACCGCGAGAAAGAGACAAACGTATCCATATTATAGTTCTGTCGCGTGTACGAGTGGTTAAGAATGGTGGAAAGACAAGTTGTCCCCGGCCCGTGCTAGGCCTCCTGCTCCTCGAACATTGGAGGGAAACCTGGAATATCAGCAGTTAAGGACTTATGTTTCATGCGTCCTATAACTCTCCGTGCTTTTTAATATTTTTCACATGTAAAACGATAAAATCTAAGCTGTACAAATAAAGAAAATAACATTACATATGTATACAAAAAAAAAAAACGGTTCAAACGAGTTTTCTTACTTAAATTTTTTTTTTAAACAGTTATTTTATTATTTCTGTGTTTGAAAACAAAATCATAATTTTACCAAACATTTTGTAATGTAAAAAAAAAATCTGCTAGTCTGTGGAATGCGCTGCCTGAATGGGTGTTCCCCGATAGTTACAACCTGGGTGTTTTCAAGTCAAAAGTGAATTGGTTTCTTCTAGGCAAGCGTGATCCACCGTAAGCCGCATCATCGCTTAACATCAGGCGAGTTGGCGGCCAAGCAAAAGCCTATTATACAATTAAAAATTACAGCTTTGTTTTTGCATATGTACACTTAATCACTTTATATCATCAAAAATGTTGAAATGCACGAGTAAGATAGACGCACGATGTGTGGGCTCTTAACAAGATCATCTTTGACACATGTCATGTAAATAGAGAATTTGCAATGATAAAACT
Source organism: Agriopis leucophaearia (assembly GCA_949125355.1). NCBI lineage: Eukaryota > Metazoa > Arthropoda > Insecta > Lepidoptera > Geometridae > Agriopis > Agriopis leucophaearia. Next base: position 128,537 of record OX421289.1, on the reverse strand, counting down.
AGTTAGCAATTCAGAAGTACCGCTGTACATGTACACCTCCGACCAGGGGAGAAACTCCCTCAGTGAATTATCGACACGCGTGGAAAGTGCGATGTGATGCTTATGTTACCGGATATCTATTATATCTGGTACTATATACAATGCCTAGATAATGTATGCAATACCCAAAATGACTGGGCTATATAATATTATTATCTTATTACACATATTTCTTGGGCATTAAATATTTTTCACAACGCCTGCTTGACAATCTGACATCTCCAATTACATATCATGCAACCTCAACGTAAAGTAAAGTATTATCTCTTAAGGGATATAAAATTGTATAAAACTGCCTAGGGAATAAAGTGATTTGAATTTGGAACGATTCGTGTGGAAACTCGTGGAAAGCTCTAAGTCAAAAAATGCCCTTATGGTAATGTAAAGTAGTTTGTTCGAAAATCGAACTGGCCACCATGAGTAGAACTCAAAAAAAAATTAAGAAAAAGGTGCGTTTACAAAGAATGTGAAACAAAACCTGGTGTTTGTTGATGTGATTTTCAGTGAAACCTGGATTTTTATTGTCTCGCAGAAGGTGTAAAAAGTAGAGTATGCTCCTCTCGAATAAAGACTGTCTTCGTGTTGGGCAGCTTGAACACCTCGCTTCACTCAGGACTATATATAACTCTACAGTCACTCGTTACGCTCAGGGTTCAATATGCCGCCCGCGACGTAACACACTGCTTTATTCCCTTAGTGCATAATCTACTATTTATACTAAACTTGTAGCGGAGATTTTTATTTTTATTTACTGCACGTATAAAACTGATAGTCTGTTCAGAAAGTCTTTGTCAAAAACAAAAACAGGGTGAAATTGCATATAATACTTAGGTATTGTAAATAATGGCATCATTTAACACATTTACAGCTAGCTTAGTAGTGAACCTGCCTTCTGCGCTTGGGAGGTGTGGGTTCGATTCCCACCTAGGACAAACATTTGTGTGATGAACATTTGTGTTAGTTCTACTTCTGGGTGTTAATATTTATTTAAGTATGTATTTAAAAATATATATGTATGTATATCAGTCTCTGGCAGCCATATTACAAGCTTTGCTTAGTTTGGGGTCAGATGACCATGTGTGCAATAATGTCCCAGATATTTATTTATTTATTTCTGGTAACAGTATGTATACGGTTCGTCAGACCGCTTACGCTGTATGTATTCATCGATCGCTTTACTGAATTATTTTCTTAGCACCAACCGGAGCCTGAGACAGACGTCGCAGTGAGTCTCACCACTAGTGTTCAGTGTACATGTTGTAGTGTCTGCGGTGGTCTTAGTACGGGAACTTGTGAAACAGTTATCCTAATGATAGCAAAATGTATGAAAAATTCAGTTTCCTTTCACGTCCGATAGAGGCGCTGTTCAATTATTCATTTTGCTATCGTTTACGTAACGATAACATTTTCGCAAGTGCTCTTACTAAGGCCACAGCTTGGCTTACTGTTCTCTCACAGTTCCATGTTGTCTCTGCCTCACCCCTCCCCCCCTCCCCCTACAGTGCAGCACATTAGTACGGCGCTGCAGATGTGGATCTGGATATATACTAATATCATATTTATCGAGAAGGGTAAAAGACCAGTGGATTAGAACGCCTTATCATTCTAGTTCTCTGGTTTTGTAACTTAGTCAATTTTGCTGTTTTGATGTGAAACGTCTATTGGCGCGCCTTGGCAGTATAACCGACTCGTATGCCGTGACGAACGTGACGTTATATGCTATTTTATGCCGTCACGTTTTACATCTGCAAACGCCAATTTCAGTTATCCAAGGATATATGTACTGGACTGAATGTACAGTAAATTACTTCTGCATTTAGATGTTTCATACTAGAAGGTAGGTATAATTTGTACAATGTCGAAAGGAGGTCATTGTACACATCATTATGAACAACTTTAATGATGTGACTAACCCTGAAATCGCGAAATAAAATTAACATTCATAGAAAAATGTCATTCATACTTAACGAAGATATGCAACAAAACAGCTGATATTTTGTTCATCATTTCGTGGTTGATCCTATAGTAAACGTACACCGTTCCGTGTTACCTGTTATTATATAAACTTTATTCCTAGATTGTAGATGACAAATGAGTCGCTCGCCAGCTACCACACCTGCAGTGCGGTATTATTTTATTCCTACTCTTACTTCACGTGTATCTCATATCTGTAACGTATGTAGTACCTGAGCCGTGACACCTGATTTTTCAGTTGATATATACTCGAAGTTCCGGTGCACGTGATATTATTTCTGTCCCGGTCTCACTTATGTCAATGCGAATAGGAGAGAGTGGCAAAACTAATAACGCATGTTCCGGAATAACGTATCTCAGTCTGTGCTATACCTTACCTGTATCCACTACAGCCGAGACTCCGTGAGCAGTGAAGCAGGCCCCCCGGGCCCCGCGGGGGGCTCCCTCCAGCGACGCGCGCCCTGCTCCGCTCCGCTCCACAGCTTCGCGCTCTCAGATAACGTGTCTGATCACTCCACGCCCACACACTCGCACTCCAGAGGTGAGATTACATTCCGCGTCATAGTCATCAGACTGGGAATAGGCATCTCTCGAGGAGACCCACTGAGCCCGATATTCTTTCATATGACTAAGGAGTTAATTGTTATTTATGTACAGTTATATTTATGTACAATAATTGAATATTTGATTTGAGTTGCCTTGCCTGTTGTCGCCTACCCGCATGCCCACATGCGGGTTGGCGACAACAGGGTGTAGTTCTTCTGCACCGGTACCTACTACGCTTACAATTAGTCGTAGTCTGACCGGGCGCATTATAATATGGTCAATTCTGTTGAGGCCCCGACATAATAATGCCATCAACCAGTCGTCAGAGGCACGCCCGTTGATCAGCAGTATTATTAATAGTACCTTTGAAATAATATAATAAAAATATAAAGCTGAAGTTCATATTGCATTTGATACTTTTCCATTGAGTTTTATTCTCATCACATGCTCACACATACATGAAATAAATTGGTACATTGGTGGTAATTAGATGTTGTTTGTTCCACAGGCAGCGTGAGAGAAACGTCCCCGTACAAGAAGAGCGCCAGCTCCTCCCCCGGACACATACCCAACCGGCTGCAGCTCGGTGAGTGAGCAGCGGACACGTCTTACTGATTCCATTCCCAGCTTCTATTACAATAGTTCATTTCTCTGAGACTGAGTTACAATATTGACTATTATTGTGCTTGCGATATTGTTTCTGCCTCGTCCCACTTATGTCAAACTAGTGAAAGTGACGGAGACAGCACTACGAGTAGTATCACAGATCCTGTAATAATCTACTGACTAATCATTTGTACTGTGTGACATAATTTTATTGTTAGTGTAAAGTAAAATAAAACAAGTTTTTTAATGAAAAATATCTTTTTCAAAACAAGCTTTTATGAAATTAGTGATCGGAACGGTGCGCTGATTAATGAGCCCAAACACTGCCAGTCTACTATTATCCATCGAGGAGTGCCGTTGTCCACCGTCACCATCATCAAATCAGCTCGCTGTCACCATAATATTGTATTGTCATCGGAACTTGACAAGTATGAAAATTTCACACAATTCAATTCAGTTCAATCTAACACCGCAATGTGGGTCAAATTTGACTTGCAAGATTTGATTACAGACACATCGGGATAGGTGAAACTAAATAAAAGCATGTAATTAGCTTTGTTGTCTCTGTTCTGTTTTTTTTTTCTAATAGTTATTTGTTCCCCTAGGTGGCGTGGTCCCCCACTGCGCCGAGGAGCTGGAACCCCTCACCCCCTCGCGCTCCACCGAGCGACTCCACCGTGAGATGCAGAACTTAGAAGGACTCATGAAGGATCTGTCAGCCATCACCCAGCATCAGTTCCACTGCTAGCCGGGAGCCAGTTGTACCTCGATTCAGTTGTGTCGTGAACGAGGTTGTAACATGAACGCTATTAGTCGCTGAATTCAGTGTTATATCCTGGACTAGTTCTGCTCTGAATTTGGTTATAGCTCTTAAACGCAGCTGGACTCTAAACTCAGTTGATCTGAATTCCATTGTACCCTGATTATTTTTTAACCTACAACTGCTGGGCAAATGACTCCTACCTCACTTCCTTCCACAAATATCGGTCCATCGCTACCAGAAAAAAGCTGCCAACCTCCCAGAATGCCAGCATTTTCTGCGTTTTGATCCAGGCACCAGGATCAGGCGACCTTAGCCAGCCAGTCAGCATGCAGTGACGCACAATCCCATTCTGGTTATTGTTTGAATTCGGTTGGGCCCTGTACTCAGCTGTAACCAGGGGTATTACGGTTACGTGTTATAAGCGAGTCTGTTTAGTTTATGCGAAAAGTTGCGCGATTGCAAACCGTATCTCGGCGCGTTTAGGTTCACGTTCGCGTGTTTTTGCACACAGCGCTGCTTCGAGCCCGCGTTGACAGGTATCCGTAAGACCTCTGAGCCGAGTCGCGACATTAACTAGTTTATACCTTGGACTCAGTGGTATTCTGAAGTTTGTAATCCAGCTAACACCTGACTGAATCAAGAACGATCTCTCATTTTAGTAGTTATTTATACAAATATTATGTACATTTTATTTTTTTATTAATTCATTGATAAGTTATATCTTACGAAATGGAATGATGACATCGAATTACCTAATTTAACTACATTTATTTTATTTTCGATGATTACATTTAACTACATTGTCGATGATTTTTGGATGTTAGTAAAATTGTTTCAATTGGGGTAAAAGAAACAATCTTAAGACTAAATATTGTTACTTTTATTCTAACCAGTGCGACTTATCTGTAGTGGCGGTCAAATGAGGATACTAAAAATGTCCAACGGCAGACTGTCGGCTTTGTATAGACAATACGACAGTGATGCCCCCACTCAACTGTACAGATAAGTTGGTTATTAGTGCGACTGCCCGTTTTGAACCCCTTTACCCTACTCTAGGTAACCAATTATGATTCAGTAAATCCGGTTATAGCGACCACTAACCAGACGTAACCGGTTTCACATTCATCATTCTCATGAGAACACAAACCTTTACTAGGATAGACACCGCGAGTGGTACAGCCTATAGGATTGGTGATTTGTTTGTCAAAATAACAGGCTTAATGAAAATATAATTAAATATTATACACCTACTGAATAAACTAATTAAATTTGTTATGAGATATAACAGTTTAAAGTTTTTGTTCAGATTAGGAAGGAATGCTCGGTCCCTTTCTGTCAAGGCGAGTGTCAGTATGGAGATTGTATGGCGTACTTATATGTGACGTCATTCGTAAGTATAGCGTGCTCCCTGTCTAGCAAGACATTAGAATGCTTATACCTTCTTAAATTTTGTACATATTTAGTTTTGGTTTCGGTGTTTGGTTCCATTTATGGTAAGATTTTTTATAAGACAATAAAAATCCTTTAGCCTATTTAGTGGTAGTATAACTCTATTCACACGGTCACTGCTTTAGAAGAGTTTTTTACAGTTTACTGTCGCAATTTGACATCTTTGTGTCGACGTTTGATGTGCTACTGCCGAGACGACGTAGATCGAACTGAATTTTGCGACGAGTTGGATCAATGCTCCACTCGCGGAATCTTATCTTGCTAAAGGTCTGTGTATGAGAGCAATGTAAAACTCGCTATAACGCTGTCGGTCGCTATATCGGAGTCGTTATAACCGGAGCGTACTGTCGCTTACTGTCGCGTTATGTACATGTGATCCCTATATACAGCTAGTGATAATGTAAATATACCACTAACATATAAATAAATACGTAGTTAATAAATAAATAACAAATGTTTTTTGAAATATATCTTTATATTTTAATAACTTATTCTATAAAATGTAACAGAAAAAGACAAAAATATGTTTGTCTCACTCGCTCAAATGGATGATCTATTCAATGGCCTACGATTTAACTCAAACGACATTGAGAGAGGTCTAGTTAGTTTGTTTCAAGCTCAAATCTTCGCCAATTGTATATACACAGACAGTTTCATATGATTTTATGTACAGAGCTAGTCAGTAGTTGTATGTACTGACCGGAACTGTCCGGAAGTTCACCCGACGCGAACTAATCGAGAACTAAAGCTTTTACTTGACGAAAATAAATTATTCGTTCTGGGGTGCTACAGTGGCGCTGCTCTCAGTACTTTCGCCGCGTCGGTTGGCTTTCCGGACAGAGAAATGCAATCTAACAAATTGATAGATTTATACAGAAACGCGCAATAAGCCTGTTTGATATGTGCTGTCTCGTTCTCGCGCGCGACGTCTCACACGAGAACACAGAGCAGCTTGTAGCAAACATTGATCTATCAAACATTTCTGCATAAAGTTTACTTATAAAAATTATTAATTAATACTCGATCCAAGTTGTTTGGTTTGAAAGCTGTAACAATATTGTAAAAAGTTTTTTTTTTTTAATAATACAATTCAGTATATTGGTCAGCTTAGAGCAACACGGAAGGGAGTTGCCAACCACAGACATTCCCCAACAAGACCAAGCGGCCATACACGTTATACACATACAGATATATATGTTTATATAATGTTGATGTGTTATCTATATATATTTATACGAATATACCTGCAATATGTGGAATGAGCTCTCTCCTGCGGCATTTCTGAGTAGGTTTAATATGGGGTTCTTCAAAAAGGCATTAATAGAATCTTTAAGGGTCGGAAACGTATCTGTGATGCCCCTGGTGTTGCACGTATCCATAGGCGACGGTGATCGCTTACCATCAGGCGGCGCGTCTGCTTGTTGCCACCTACCTCGCCTGTTGTGTTGGATCCCCCCCCCCCCCCCGGAATAAACAACAGAAAAATATATATTGGTTGTATGCGCTGTGCCGTCTCCCTTCCGGGTCGGTCGCTACTCGCTACTATGCGGCCGCGTTGCTCTAATACAACAATCAAACAAATAACGCTACAATTTAATGTTCAAGATCTTTGCAAAAATTATCGGAATTTACAGTTTTCAATAAAGTTTTTAAAATGTACTAAGTACAGCTGTCAGAGCCAAGAAATAGTTAGACAGAGTATATACATCTGAAATGCACTATTTAACTATTTATAATATTTTATGAGTATTTCGGCGTTTAAGACATTTTTCTTAAGAGCTATTGAATAATTATTATAAGTCACAATTTTCACTAAATAAATGTATTATTATTAAATTTAAGGAATTAAGAAAACTTAAAAAATTTGATACGAAGTTTAGCAACTCTGTGTATTTTGTAAATTATCTTTTTATTTTTATTGTAAGTAATTAGGACAATTTATTATTCGCCTTTTATTATTTTTCTTTAATGGACTTAAGGCGAGGTAGGAACCAACACTCGAGAGGAGTTTTGAGGTTTTAAGGCTCTGTCACTTATAAATAACTGTCATTTTCTAACCGAATTTTCATATTAATTATTGTTATTCAAAAAATATTCACGAAAACTGTTTTGTAATAAATTAAATAACATTTATTATCATTTAATTACATCGCTTGCTCATTTTATATATTGTGTTAATATATTAATGTGCGAGCGAGAGAGCTAGAAACTCTCCAGTGTACGATGGAGCACGCTTGCCTGAAGAAACCGATTCACTCGCGACTTGTACGAGTACACACCACGCGTGTTGTAGCGCGCCGAGTTATACCAGGTACCGCTACCTGTTTTAAGCGATTCTGTTAACGTGATTGCGAAAAATTGCGCGACCGCGAACCGTATATCGGCGCGTTAAGGTTTACGTTGGCGTGATTTTTCACACAGCGCTGTTGAGGCAGCCGTTAGGTCCCAGTTAGTTATTGAGTAAGTTAGTATTTGTACACTAGCGAGGAACATACACCTACACAAGGAATTGCACTAGATATATATATATATATATTATATACTAGACATACATAACTACCGTCAAATATTAAATATAGTCGGCTCACAACAACTATACAGGACTGTAGGTAATCAGTTACCATCCTCTCAAGGGCGGCCTCAATACATCAAAACAAACAACTTTTTCATTACTCATACTCGGAAAGTAAGTCTGAAGTTGCCTGTAGAGCGGGTTGAAAGTAATACATTTCAGCCCTAGGGAGAATAACTTTCAACTGACAGTGACAACAGACAGACACTCAAATTATTTAAAAAAACTAGTTCTATTTTCACATTTGTACTGATACTGAACCATGTTCTAACTTTTTTTTTCTCCTCACAGTATTATGGTCCCGCACTTCTCGTGCATTTGCCAGTGTCAGTTCATGTTATTATTTTTAATTCCTTTGTATTCGTAATGAAAAGCAGTCTTTACTACGGGGTTAAAGACAGTTACTTTCACCCCTAGGATAACAATGTACTATTGTTTTTACGACTTTTCATAAATTTGCGGGAAAAATCGGCCGTTTCATACACAACAATCATTCACTTCCGACAAAATATATGAAATGGCTGACTTTTTTCTAACGAATTTTGTTAAGTCATAGAACAAAAGTAGTTTGTTTCGAAGTATTGAAGCCGCCCTTCAGAGGATGAGGATCTAACTGATTACCAGCAGCCCTGGTATACAGACTCGAACCATAAAGACTCGCCCTTCTCCTATCGCTTCAAGCTACATTCAATATTATATACTGGTTTACGTAGAAAGGGTATACTAAAATTACATTTTGCAATAAGTACTTAAAGTAAAAAATACTACATTTTGTTTATTATAACACGGGAATTACTCACGTATGAAAAAGACCGTTGAAACGGTTGAAACTATAGTCTGAATAACCGGCTTCATTATTTGTGAGTAATTCCCGTGTAAAAATGCATGAATATCATGTCAGTTTCCATTTAAAAAAAAACGCCATTTTGGAGCTACGTTACCAAACACACACATATATACACACGTTAAACTTGTAACACCCCCCTTTTTGCGTCGGGATTTAAAAATATATCAAAGTGGTTTGTTTAATGTTTCACTGCAGCTATCAGACGCCTTGTTAGCGTGGCTCGAGTATAGGAACGATAGAACACATCAGCAGAACTCCAATGTAAGCGATAAGGAGAAAAAAAAGGCGAATCTTTTAGGTTTGAACGTATTTCGCGAGCACTGTGACCATACCTTTCTTATAAGTTTTAAAAGAATGTAAACCGTATCACGGAGTAGTAAAGCCTATTGTAAGTGTAGCATGAATTTACCGTTTTGTACTGATTTATATTAGACATGTATTTAAGGAACTTTTAGACTGATTTAATTGATTTTATGTATGTTTATTATTATAATGAAATGGTAAAGTTTTTGGGAAGCGCAGGAGTTGCAGATGAGTTTAGAATAGAGTAATTTTGTAACACCACACGTATGATCAGTTCTACCTACATACATACCGACCGTACGGTGCGCGGCGCCCGCGCCGGTCAGACACTCTGAAAGGATACAAAAATTAAATTAACATGAGAACTGTATAGAAATAAAAATGGCTAAGTGCGAGTCGGGCTCGCGCACTGAGGATTCCGTACCATCATAAAGTGCAAAAAGACAACACTACGCCCAGGCGGTCACCCATCCAAGTACCGACTGCGCCCGACGTTGCTTAAATTGGTAATGAACAGAAATTTGTCACTGACTAGCACTTGGCCATTATGTATTATAAGTTTTTATATTTTAGAGTGTGTACTATAATCATATCAAGTTTAACACTTGTACATATTACCGTTTTTACATCAGGGTTCTTACATTAGAGCAAAAATATGTTAGTTGTATATGTATACTCACCTTTAGTTTTGACTTTATTATTATTTGTTTGTTAATCCGCCGTACACATTACATATTCTGTGAAAATTTCAACTGATAGCCAGTTGAAATTTTCATATATTTCATATTCTATTACGGTTCGAAAGATACAGCCGTTAAAATGTAGGATGAATAGACGGACAGACAGACATTGTAGGCTTAGTAATAGGGTGCCGTTTTCACCCTTTGGGTACGGAACCTACAAAAATGGGTGGATTATGAATATTCATTACGTACTAAAATACATATCGAATGCCATACAAATACTAACTTGGAAATTGAAATTTGTATAGAATTCGATACGCGTTTTACTAACATAGGTATCAAATACATTCGTCCTTCGCCCACTGACGGAGATTTGCCCCATTCATACTTCATTTTAGAATCTAGGAATATTAAATACGTTCAATAGAATGTTTTAAATTTAATTTTATTTCACATGGAAAACAAACAACTTATAATGAATACAGCAGATATGAGATAAATGGTACCCAAAAAAGTTTTCCCTAACAAACTTAGTGTAAATAAAAAGTTTTCGGGAAACAAACGTTCGGAATCTTCCCTATTCTGTACCGAGCCGGATTCTGATAGTTTTATAGATCCAGAAGTGGCGCAGAAATATTGCCAGAGGTCTAAGAGGTGTGTGGAATACACAAAGAGACCTTTATGAATAGTTTAATATTAATGTCAGTGTGCACTGAGCGGAGTCGACACCGCAGTTGGTATTTTTCTAATGAATGATAATGAACAAAGTCGAAGCTCATTTGCAATTCCTGATATCCATTGTCTTGGTAAATTATTTACATATTGTTTGAAACTTTTCTGAGGTGATGTCAAACTTATAATAAAATAAATAATTGTTAATAAAGGTTTGAGCTGGGATGTGCACGTGATATCTTATTTCTGTTCGACGATCGTAGAGTTATTTGTCTCATTTTACGATTACAAAATCTCAATAACTATCATCAAAATAAAGCCCATGGCTACCGAAAGGGATAAATGCTAATTGAAATCTGTTCTCTTTGCTATTTTTCTATACTATTTTGATCCTTAACATCTTTAAAATATAGTTATAATCTCGTTATAACTCGAGCAAGTGTACAGTAGGGGGGGGGGGGGGGGGGTTACACCTCGGAATGACAGATAATAAGCTGTAAACTTGTATGATAACTCTTTATTAAAAGACCACACAAACAAGGAAAACATACATTACAATGAAAATATTATCAAGGTTTTTTAATAGGCGGCCTTGTCACTTAAAGCGATCTCTTCCAGGCAACCATGGAATTTTAATTTTAAAACCATTTATTTTCGTATTCTAAAACTTGTCTTAAAAGTATCATATAATCTCGTGTCCGCCTCTTAAGATATTAAAGGTAACAAAATTGGTTTTTCGCTAAATTTTTCCGTTTGGATTTAATGATATTTACATTTTTATTTTAAAAAAGGAGCATACGATTCGCAAAAAAAATTGTTTCGATTTTTTTTATACGCTTAACCGATATTGAGACAGCGCAGCGTGCGCGCAGCGGTTAGTCATACGTATCATAATGACGGTTGATCTTGCATTATGCTATGCATGGCTAAGTGCTTTTTTGGTTTCATTACCTGGGCTTATATTATTGTAAATATTAGTAGTGTATTATTCCACATGGCACCTACTGTACTCTCTGTTGTATTTCTATGTAAAATATGGTTACTCATCATTTTGTGGTTTAACTGACTACAGGAGATTACTCCGGCAATTATGAATTGATTTTGATGATCCTTTTTCTTTGGTAGGTCATACTTATTCTAGGTACCATATAAATGTTATCGAAATATGAACGTTTATTGAAAAAATAACAAATATAATACGAGTACACAGATTACGTTTTGATGAGAACTTTCAATCCCTGTTTAAACTGTCATGTTTAAACTGTCATTTTTCCACTTTTTAGTTTAAGTTTGTACATGTTTGTATAAAACACATTATTACGTGCACAAGTTAATTGGATATCCTTGGAATTATCACGTGTAAGTACGAACAGACAAGACAATGGTTACAGCTACAGGAGTAGGTAATGTTCCCACCAACGTGAGACTGGATTGTATTTATTTATGTTTTATATTTAAGTATTGTAGTCACAATAATTTGTACATAACGGTTGTATACGGAGTGCGGCTTGGTTTCACACGATTACATGATATATTTGTTTGTAGAGGTGCTCTCATACTGTACATATAAAGCTTGATTCATATTACAGCTGGTCTGATAGAAGCATGAGAGATTACTATATGTGTGAGAGTACCTTAAGCTCTACCGACTTTGGACTGTAATGTAAATCCATGAAGAGTTGTTTTTCCGTGACTCATGAGATATGTTTGTAACTGTACGACGGAGTCATTATGTGTATCAAAGTGTTTATTGCACATATGAGTTTGGACTGTAAAGTGAGGGCACGAAGGGTTATTTCCCTGCGTCGTGACGTGACGTGAGATGTAAGTGTAGGCAGACGGCGGACGGTCGGTGCGTGTACAATACTGCATACAATATACTTGTACTATTTATTGAACTTGAAGTTTCATTTCGACTACATTTTCCTATATTTTCAATACAATTCTCAACCATTTATAGATCGACTAGCAGCGCCCCTCGGTTTTGTCAGATTTTCTACAGAAATGTTTTTTCGAGCCTATGTGTTAGTTCAGAATATAAGCTACATTTAAAACTAAATTTCAATGAAATCCGTTCAACTATCGTCCGTTGAGTTGAGTGTGGACAAACCATATACTTACCAAGTATTGATGTGATGTGATGTGCGTCGCAGGTTAGATGCACAGTATTTGGTTACGATTTTGACAGACGGTGTACATCTTTCAACTAAACATATTGGGGCGCGATGTCCGGTTCACCTCTTGATATTTAGCTCCATGATAGTCATGTCCGGTGGAGAGATGCACCCGCGCTAGTGACTCTGACTGTTCCTCTTCAGCGCTTTGATTCCACTTTTATTGTGCGTACTGCTAGTCTGTGGAATGCGCTGTCCGAATGGGTGTTCCCTGATAGTTACAATTTGGGTGTCTTCAAGTCACGAGTGAATCAGTTTCTTCTAGGCAAGCGTGATCCATCGTAGGCCGCATCATCGCTTAAGATCAGAAGAGTTGGCGGTAAAACGCAAGCCTATTTAAGTTATAAAAAAATAATTGGTAACACGTGCGTGGGCCTCAGAAGTTCCCCTCTTCTATCAGCATGACACCCGCGACAGGCGTGTCCGTGTGTGGTGTGACAGCTGACAGCCTGACATGTAAACACAACTATATTAGCTTGTAATTGTAACAGATAGATAACGTTCACACCTCGACTCACAACACTCGGACGAGGTGCGGAGGGCATAAGGCTGCGTTCACACATGCGCGACACCGCGTGCGAGTCGCGTAACACGCCGCTTGCTGCTCAGAAACTTTGGAGTTTATAGTTTAAGTATGTCTTTTACATAAAGTACATATTTTATCGATGTAAATATGCGCGCACGCTCAGCGCCCGAATAAAAAACGCTTTTAACCCGCGTCGCGCACGCGCAGTGCCTGCGCCGTCTCATCTCTTCTTATGAAAAGCTACCCGAACGCGATCAGAGCGCGTTGAATCGTATGAACGCGCTCTTAAGGCTGCCACAGACGACGCGACGGGTTTTAGAAGGGATAAGGGTTTTATATCGATGGAAAACAACTTAGATCATTAAACAAGATAGATATAGTGCAGTGAAGTGGTGGGTGCGAGCACATCCAGTCTAAATGAGTCTGGATGACTTTCGAACTCACCCTGTAGTTTTTTTGCATGTCTACTATTAATTCATTAGTGTCACTGCAAGTTTATAAGCGTGTGTGAAATATGAGTAAATGAGCCATATATATATATATATATATATATATATACGGTTTTTAAGTTAAGCGGTTTGAACATGAACGATAATTATACTAAGGCATCCACTGTACTCAGCGCAGCGGGATGACATAAGTTGTCACTCCCTCGTATAGTGACAGGTGGCGCGAGCACAATGACACGACAGCGAGTGACAGCTTTCATAACTTGTATACATACAAGAAAAACCTCACGATATTAGTAGCATAGATCAGTGGCCCTAGTACGAGAACTTGCGAAAAAGTTATCGTTACGTAAACGATAGCAAATGTATGAAAAATTCAGTTTTCTATCACGTCCGATAGAGGCGCTGTTCATTTTTTCATACATTTTGCTACCGTTTACGCAACGATAACTTTTTCGCAAGTGCTCGTACTAAGGCCACTGATTTATGATTAGTAGTAGTGCAGTTCGGTGATGCCGCGGTGATTTGTAATTGATAGTTATCAGACGAGGAACTTGCCACACGTGTCGGTATTCAAGGCATTTGTATTTTGTTTGAGATATTTGTTTTGAGCAGAAATAACGAAGTGTCATGTTATAATGGTCGACGTCGCGCCTTACTCACACCTAGAAAGAAACTATTTATTATGCTCACCTGAAATTACAATCACATGAAGAAACTAGCGAGCTAGTGTCACAAGTAAGCCTTATCCCTAAACGCGATCTCTTCTAGAAAACCTCGTATGCTTCATAATACCACAGTGTAAAAAAACATAATTTATAGTCTGTGATATCTATAAATTATGTTTTATACAGTTACATAAAGTTTTTAAGGCAAATATATTGTCGCTGCGTTAGACGACACGCAGTGTATCATCTGTCGAGGCCCTAATGGAATCAGGATCCTGATGAGAAGGTGAATGATGTGACGTCACCGGCAGAGGTCGCGGGCAGACTCCAGCGGCAGCAGTACCACAACTCTCAACATCACTAATATACAAAGTAAAGATGTTGCGAGGACTGGTATCTATGACTCAGTGGCAGGACGCCTGCGTTATAAGCAGGAGGTGCTGGGTGTGATTCCAGGCCAGGCAGACGTTTGAATGTTAAATTTAAATATCTGGTCTGTGTGTCAGTTGTGAGTGTATTTATGTGTGACACACGCATGGACTCCTCGTGTGTGAAGGTGTGAGTGTGAAGATTTGGTATTTCAATTTTTATAATTGACGTAATTTTGTTGACTTTCATAAAACGCGCCACAACTGCACACGATGCTACCTCTACTGTAGGTACTGGATTTACAATTGATGTTTGTATACAAGGTATAAATATATATATATCTTAATTATATGTACTTACTGACTCATCAAAATCTTATAAACTAACTAGTTATAAATACGAAACTGTTATTTGACAGGTATAGATATGATAATATGAAGTGTTGACATTCATTCAGAAAGGATTTTACAACTGGGATGAAAATTACGCGTACAAAGTCGCGGGCAATAGCTTATCTACACTATTATTATAAAGAGGAAAGATTTGTACCTATTTTTGTATGTTTGTAATGAATAGGCTCCGAAACTACTGAACCGATTTGAAAAATTCTTTCACTGTTGGGAAGCTACACTATCCCCGGGTGACATAGGCTATATTATATTTTGTAGCGAGGCCGAAGGCCGAGCTTACACTCGTGCGAAGCCGGGGCGGACGGCTAGTACATAATATAAGTATATTTGGAATTTGACGTGATGTAGGTATAGTGTGTGTGAAGCTAGTATTTTAGGCATACCTAGTTCTCAGCAACCATATTTGGTAATAAACCAGAAAAGTGCGAGTCGGGCTAGCGCACTGAGGGTTCCGTAAAATATTAAATGATCATCCATAAATTGTTAAATATTAAAGTACAAAAAAGTTATGCAAAAAGACTACATAACGCCAAGGCGGTCACCCATCCAAGTACCGAGCGCGCCCGACGTTGCCTCACTTCGGTTAACAGTCTTTGTTGTTTTACTTTAAAGTATTTACTACAGTCATACCAAGTTTGATGATTGTAAATATAAAAATTAAAAAACTAATACAAAAATGAAAATTTTAACTGGTTTTCTATTACGGGAATGATACAGCCGTCAAAAGGTAGGACAGACAGACGGACGGACAGCGGAGCCTTAGTATTTAGGCCGTTTCCACCCTTTGCGTATGGAATCCTAAAAAAGATTGCGTAAAATTTTACTAAGAAGATATAATTATGTGCAGTCGAGTTCTAGAGCAAAGTTCCCTTACTGGTATCAGTGTCCAGTAGTCCGCCCGCCGCGCACGGAGCTGTCTGCGGCGGGCGGGGTGGGGCGGCGCGGGGCGGGCGGCGTTATAGCGCCGTTATAAGCTGTGAGCGTGCCCGCCGCCGCACACTGCATCCACCTCTGCCCTACCAGGTGAGTGTACACACTTCACTCCACACTGCATGCGAGATACACCACTCAAACTTGAGTGTACTCCGATCTGAGCAGGGACTAAAACAATTATATTGAAAAAGGTTGACAAAATAATTTTTAAATACAATTCCAAAAATATTAATAATTAGCTTCACTTTGCCCGCGTCAAATGTCACTTAGTGAAAGTATAGCTACCATCAGTTCAAGAATGTTCTTAATAGTTCATCACTTCTAGAGGTTACTTCATACAACATGCTTACCTCTTTAGAACATGAGTGTACAATGTGTACATCTAAAATTACTAAGTAAAAATCCTCACTAATATCATTAAAATGAAAATTACTCTGTCTCTATGTCTGTTTGTTCGATAAAATTACTAAATGACAGAACTAAAGGCCAATCTTAACGAAATTTGGTAGTGATATAGTTTGCATCATGAAGACGGCCACGTACTACCGGCGGTAGTTTTCTTACCATAAATGAGGAATAACTAAATAAAAATCGCGGGATTCAGCTGATTATAAGTATATATTCAAATATTAAACGTTTACAAAATCCGAACTGTCAATCTCTAGTTTGAGTTTACTAATGTTATGTTTCGATTGTCCTCGGTTCGGTTGTCAGGTTTATTTATTAATGTTGTCTTGTCTAAATTTTAGCAAAAAGGCACTTTTAATTTTCCTTGAATTTTTCAATATTCTGAGTGAAATTTCCAATTTTATTTTCCTTCTAAACCACTTCTGTATTTCGATGACCAAACAAAAAAAAACAAATAGGACAACCAGTTTATGAGTTTTAGCGAGACTAAAGAACAGCAATTGATGTATAATACTAGCTACTCGCCGCGAATTCGCATGGATGTAATTAAGAAGAAAAAAGAGGGAAAAATCAGAACACAAGCCATGTAAATTTATTTTTAAGTGACTCGGTTGCAAATTTATTTTTTCTACTTACATAAAAACTTAATTAGATTTTATTATAAATATAAACCTTCCGTGAAAAATTTCCCAACTGATGGTGAAACCACATTAAAATCCGTCGCGTGGTTTAGGAGAAGTTAGCGAATATACAGACAGATAGACAGACAGACGCGGAAAGCGACTTCATTTTATACCTACTATGTAGAGATAGAGATTTATACTCGTAGATGAAAGGATAGCAGGAGTATACTCCACGCCGCTGCAGACACTCTACTATCAATACTTCAAATTGTACTTCAAAAGGTCGTGGTATATTTGTGAATGTAATTAATTGTCATAAACAAGACGACAATATTATAAATAAACAGGCCAAGCGCGAGTCGGGCTCGCGCACTGCGGGTTCCGTACCACCATAAAGTACAAAAAGACAACACTACGCCCAGGCGATCACCCATCCTAGTACCGACCGCTCCCGACGTTGCTTAACTTGGTAATGAACAGAAATTCGTCACTGACTCGCACTTGGCCATTATTTGTTGTTCTACTTAAGAGTGTGTATTATAATCATAATATAAGCCAAGTTTGACTGGTTATTTATTACGGTTCGAAAGATACAGCCGATAACATGTAGGACGGACGGACAGGCAGACAGCGTACGCTCAGTAATAGGGTCCCATATTTCGGTTTGAGTACGGAACCCTGAAAAGAGATTCGATTTAGTTTCGAATGAGTTGTTCGAGTCGCGGAGAGAGCGCGTTGATGTCTTTTGAACGTAGCTCTGTCTACAAAACGGCTCGGCGTAGCACGTAGCAACGTAGCTCTTGCTACGAAAACGCGTAGCACCTTAGCTTCACGGTGCTACGTGGGTGGAATTGAAGTACTACGCCGTTATTCCACCCTAACCTACCACGTTATTGTGTTTGTGTACTCCGCCCCTCCAGTCCAAGACTGTAGAGACTGAGACTGTAAGAAATGTATCCAAAGACTTAATTTTCTATCTATCCTGTAAGACAATTCTAAGACAGGTTCATTAAACCCTACTAAAAAAATAATTATGAATGTAACGTCTACATTACTAAATACAATATTTAGTTTACTTGGATGACATATTTTTTCCAGTTATTTTGATTTAAAAACCAAACTACTGAACCGATTTTGATGGATATTTCTTTGGGACCAATCAGAAATTATATCTTTTCAATACATCGAATTTTTCAAATCCGTTATAAATGATGGAGTTCTGAGGTAACAAATATAAAAACAAAACTATAACCGAATTGAGAACCTCTCCTTTTTTAAAGTCGATTAGAAAAACACTTGTTGTGCAGGGCTGGGGATCGAACCGGGTGTCGTCAGGTTGTAAAGCGCACATGCTACCGCTCGGACACCGTCGCTCCCACTCACGGTACCCACATACTCACGGCAGTGCTCAGTTGCAAATGCAACTCGCGGTCATCCGCAGACTGACCGCATCCTGTGGTGATCTCGTGAGCTCGTGGCGCACTCTTCAGACTACGTCACGAGCGCTACCGATAATAATACACACGATCATGTGGTTACCGTGGTGTCTTCCCGTGAACATGGTGCATGTAACTGCGCCGAAATATCGGGAGCTCCTTCCACAATCTTATCGCGGTAAATATCCCGTAAATAATCATTTAACTGTAGTGAACAACCGTGATAGTTTAAAACCAGTTAATCCGTGGAGATGTTACTAAGTAGAGTGGAACAAAATGAACAACCATACACACACACACACACACACACACACACTGTGACATTTATAATGTTACTTTGATAGTTTCTGTTTTTATTGCAACACAAAATTTTAATTAAAATCAAATTAAAGTAAAATATATTATGTCTTAGTAAAGTTCCCCCCCTTGCCCCCGCCGCTCCCCTTACCTGTTGAAATTGTCTGTAGAGAGCGCAGTATCTTTAACAGCATTCATTAAACGTCGAATGAATCCGTAAAACGGTCTCGAATGGCTCGTACCGGTTAAATATACATCCAACTGATTGAGATGATGTCTCGTGGCGTCGCTGCGGGCGGGCGGTGCGGCTTCACCCGACCATGGAAAACTTTTACGGGACTAGGTAATTAAAACAATCATAAAAAATAATTAAACAATGCCCCTACACCTACAGCAGGTTTCAAATATAATGCATCGAGTTTTTCATATTCGTTCGAATATGAAATAAATTTTTGTATTGATTTGACGAGTCATAGCGTGCACTTTATTATGGCTTGTAAGTAATGGTATATACGAGTATGTGTGTGTTCGCTATGTGAATAAATGATCTTATCTTATTATTTATCAATATAAAAACCCAAGTTCTAAATTAACGAAATACGCAATTTTGTTTACTTGGATGATAATTTTTTTATGTCATACAATTAAACTAATTTTCCAGTCGTTTTGATTTAAAAACCAAACTACTGAATCGATATAGATGAAATTACTGAACTCAATACAATACTCAATATGTTTATTGCGTCATTTCGTAAACACACAAACAAATTCGCGACATTCATGTAAAGGATAGTGACCATTTTAACCTACTTTAAAAAAAGAAGACGGTTCTATGTTCCACTGTTTTTTTTGCAATGTATTTTCACCGATTTCTCCGCCAACAGTAGACCGTATTTTTCTTTTGTTCGGTAGAATGGACTTCCAATTTGGTCCCATTGTCACCAAGTCAGGATCTGATGATGGGATCCCAGGGAAATCGAGCAATCCTCAAATTTTATAGACACATATTACATACGTTTTTCATATATTTTCGAAGTCGGTTTTTAATGTGATCTACTTGTATAGTATCGCAACAATAAATAAATAATTGTCATTTGTAGTGTATACTAGCTATTCCTTACGGCTTCACGTCTACACTCGTCACCTACTCTGTTGTATTTTTTTATCTCTCGGAAGTTTATATATTCGAAGCCACGTTAAAAGTTTACATGCGGCCTTAAATATCTAACATTAGAGCCAGCTACTGGGGCTAAAAATAATGTGGTGTATAAGTACGTTGTGAGTCAGAACAAGGTCGCATACGTTATGGTGTTATTGAGTTAGAAGTAGTTAGAGTTTCGTGTGATGATGACGACACGTACGTCGGGGCGGGGGCGGGGGCGGGGGCGGGGGCGGGGGCGGACTGACACGTTCATCGGAGGATATCAACTGGTCTCGTATTTCTTTGAACAATCAACGCTTCCTCCGTGTGTGTGTATGAGTTGGAGGCGTGCTTCACACTAATCTGCAGGACGCACGACTCTCTTCGTTTGCCTTGACGCAATTACCGGCCGCCCTCCGGCGACAAAACAACCGGCCGGTAACCGGCGCCCGTGGAGACGCCCGGCCCGGACGACCGGACGGATGCCGCGCCTGTCACAAGGCCTGTACTGTCTCGTCTTTCAAAGACAGGCTTTTTTTGCAATCATTGTTTTAACTATCGGAGTGAATCACGGCTCTTTGTATGTGTTATAGCAAGGATCCATATATAATCGTTGTTGGTAATATAAAGGTAGGATTATTTTATGTCAGCTGCATCCTGCGAGTTTACCCGTGATCCTGTAGAAACCATTCATTTTTCGGGATAAGAAGTAGGCCGCGCGTTAATACATAGTTTAAGCTACTTTCGTACCAGATTTAATTCAAATCGGTTCAGCTGCTAATTAGTTAAGGGGGAACAATCATTTACACAATACCTCCCTAATATTGCTAATGTAGCCTAGTTTATCTAGACTAACAGCGCCCCGTGGTTTCACTCGTCCCACAGGAATCGTTAGTTTTTCCAAGATAAACAGTAGCCTATGTGTTAATTTTTCTATAACATATTACATTATTCACAATATTATTCTAGCCAACAAAAGTAAGATACATCGTGTTTTCCTGGGACCAATATATAGATTTCATCCGGCGCTAACACTCACACACGTGTCACTGCTCGCCATGTGCTGTAGCGTGACTAAGGGGGGCGCCAACTTAGGCACAAGAGACTCATTTCGACTAGTTTGTGTGTTGGTTGGTACCACACAGTTGCACAGTTTAGGTAACAGGTTGGTGAGCCAATGATCGCAACCTTCCTCTATGTATATAGATACCTAATAATCCATAAAAGTTTACTAGATTACGCAGAAAGGCTGTACTAAACCGAAAGAAGTCCATAATACTCATCATTATGAACAACTTTTACTATGGGAGCACTGAAATTGCGCAAAAAACTATCCAATTGTTCCATAGAAAACACAACAAAATGTATGAAAGAATTTTCGCGATTTCAGGAAAAGTTGTTCATAATGATGAGTAATATAATTATAACCCTTTCGGTTTAATCGGCTTTCGGTTTTTCCGCTTAACCTTGTATAGACAAGTAATTATAGAAGGCAGGCTCACGGCATACATAATGAATGAGTTAATGCGTACATTAAACATAATACATACATATGTATTGTACTCCAAGTTAGGTCCCGACTGTTTATTATTACAAAGTTTGGTCCGAGCAGGGCGCTGTGAGGGCGCTGTGAGGGCGCTGTGAGGGCGCTGGATGTTTTGTTCGGCCGATAAAAACAAAAAGTTCAAATATACAGATATATTAGTGTGTTGCCCGAGGGTTGTTGTGGCTGGCGGGTGTTTGTGATACGTGCGAGCAGGCCGGCGGGAAAATAGCAACATTGGTAGCGATCTTAATTACCTACGCAAGCCGTAAGGCATCCGAAGGCGTGTCATTCACTCACGCTAATTCCTGCTGGATTCTTTACAGCGAAACACAAACTAAATAACTAAATACGTACAAATTGGATCACTACTGGATCATTAGCGTTCCATCTAATGCAAATACATCGCCTTTCTATTCGCACGGATTTTATAACAATTTCTTTACGATTTTTCCCTTCACGGGTTTTGAGCTATGACATCGAAACTGCATATAATTTGTTCAAGTATTAAATAAATGATTGGTGCAGGGTATATAGATGAACGAGCCGGGTTCCATCAGATTGTAAAGCGCATACGTGTGAGTTGCAGTGAATTTAAACTGTTTATAATTCCACTATGTAAACTATTTTTGCTATAAAATAATGTCAGATCACCGTCAGCCCACTACCGAAGTCAGCGTGTAACTAATTCTACGAACAACGCACTTATTTTGATATCCGTAGTATGTGTAGGTACGAGTTAAGGAAACACACAACAACAAAAGTTGGATATAATTATTGCATTTTTTTTTCTCAACACAGATATAAACTGTTACTACGGCTAGTATTTATAACACTAGCCATACATTTGTTAGCAGTCTCTACAAGTTCTTCTTTCTTCAACATTAATTGTATTCACGCCTATTTAACTTTTCAATTTTTTTATCACTTCTTCCTTTAATAAAAACAACGATACTTCAGAGTCTTTATACTTGAGTTCACACACACAAACACATCCTCAACTTACACCCACACCCAGAACATATATTATTTAAATTTCATGTTCTATGTCTGGGTGTTAATATCTATTTAAGTATGTATTTAAAAATATATATGTACGTATATCAGTCTCTGGCAGCCATATTACAAGCTTTGCTTAGTTTGGGGTCAGATGACCGTGTGTGCAAAAATATCCCAGATATTTATTTATTTATTCATCATGCAGACATCTGCTCAAAATCAAATCAAACCGTTCTGTTCTCCGGTTATGAGGCACGCTTGCTACCACTGACCTGGGTCTTTATGGGTATTTACGCACGATTGCCTGTAAAGTAATATTGCGTTATGAGACAGACCCTGGATGACAGGAGGTGCGCGAGGCGGAGGGATAACGCTGTAATATATCCAATCTAGGGGATCTCAAGCGCGGACCCAATTTGGGGAATTTGCGTAAGGATTATTAGATCTGTAGCAAACTACACATTAGGTAGTTTTGAGAACATGTTTCAACTATCATACAGATATACGTATATTATATTTAATATATTTTTCGATAAGTAATATAAACATTCATAAAAATGACAATGTCGTTATTAACTTGGTTTCTTGTTCTTCTGTTCCGTGCAAATTTAAATTACGATTTTAAACTTACTTCCATAAGAAACTTGCAACTTTAAATATATAAATATATCTGAATGACAATGCAATGTTTACTTTCTTTACAATTCACTCTACTCGTAATATTGTAAATGTGAATGTGTGTATATTTGTGCGCATAAATTTGTAGTAGCTAAATGGATTTGGAAAAAATTTAGTAACGGTAGGGTTAGCTTTAACCCTGTATCACATCATCAGCCAATTAACGTCCACTGTTGGACAGAGGCCTCCCTCATAGAGAGGGGTGTTGCCATAATCCCCACGCTTGGCAGGCGGCTTGGGAGGGATTAACCCTGGATAAATACTGCGAATTGTCCCGAAAAATATGTGAAATATCTTATTTATATAAATAAAAATTAAATGCTCATTTGTGAAAGGTTGGACTGAATTGGCAATTTTAATTTAAAATTGTACGTAATAGTCCATATTAGGTTTTTAGATAAAGAAAGTTAAAAAGTCTCGCGGAAAATGTTCAGATTCGGGAAAAACTGAGCGTATATTTTTCAATGGGATTTATGTATCAACTCAAAACCATAATTCAAACAATTGAAATCTGTAAGGACAATGTTCGTCAGGTCAATAGTTTTGAATATAATAAGTCGATGTGTACACTGGTACAGTGTTGAATAATGATAAGTTAGCACAATGAGCTACTTTCTCTGGTTGGTATCCTTCTCGTGTACACTCGCAAAACTATCATTTTGATCTTATAATTTCGATTCGAGTTTTGTGAGTGTATGTAGTTTTACTCCAATACGTCGTATCACGTGGTCGTGTGCTTATGTGCAGAAAGCAGCCGTGTCCCGCATGTGTGTGTGGTCGTCCTCCCGGGGCGCCGTGCTGCGCTGCGCCGCGCTGGCGCTGCTGTGCGCTGCGCTCGCGCACGCCGACACAGGGAAGAGAGCCGAGAGTGAGTCCAGTATAGGTAGCCGCCAACACTCGCTCCTGTGTCACATCACATCACACGTCCACCATACTCCTCGTAAACACATCACGTGTCACACATCGGTCGAAGTGTTCACTTGACTCACTCGAGGTGTGCATCAACTCGGCCGATGTGTGCTCTCGACTCGATCAGTGTCGAGTCTAGTAGATCCCAGAAACCGGTCAGGAACAATTCTAGACTCTAGAATACTGAATACAATAAAAACGTGACTTTATCCTGTGTTTGTTATAGTAATATAATATCTCTTGATATGAGTTGATTCTGACCGGAATGAAACTAAAGCAAGATGGCTAAGTTAGTTTAGTTTTGGCTGATTGGTCAGCTCTAATGTCAGAGCAAGACCACTCAGTGTCCTCCGACACGTGTGGTCTTTAGGATGAACCACCTACAACTTAACGTGTCAAGTGAGCTACGGTATCGCTCAGTTGTTAATGCCATTCACGGTCACCCATTCGTAGATGGATCGTCCTTTGCTTAGCCTCGGTGACATTTTAACAACACCTAGTCAAGTTACGCTACAAGCGTTACTAACGATGTGACGACAAAGAATTTGCAATAGATAAGTCGCTTGTTAGCGGCTCTCATGTTTTTATAGTTTTGTTTAGAATATAATCCGACAGGAATGAGAGTGAGAGGATAACTACAGATAATTATATGATTTTATTAACTGGATATTTACCGTGATAAGGTTGTGGTTGTGTTGTCTCGTTATATAACTGTAGTGAATAACGTGCCATAGGATGATTTGCCTGAGATATTCGATGTAGAACAGATAAAAGTCTAACACTTTAATCATGGATATTGTAGCAAAATTGCTTGTTACAAATAAATATACCATAATATCTGGTGCGTTGCAGTGGCTCCAGTGCCGTTTGTGATGGGATCCAGGTACGGCCGGTCGCCAGAGCGAGTCATGGCACCGAGGAACGACAGGTGAATACACTACCTTAAATTAAATACAATGATGAACACTCCGTAGTTTCAAGTTAAGCATTTGATAAGGTTGACTGATTATTACTCGAGTCAAATTATAATACCTATACTTGACAAGTTATAATAATTAGCAATTCTGATGTGACCAAAGTTATAATTTAGGCACTGCTTATTCCCTTAGTGACAATTTTACAACTTCTTAGAGGAAAAGTTTTCCTAAGGGCTTTATCCTAGGACCTTTACTATTTCTCAAATTCATATTGTGTGTAGATTCTTCATGGGCAGCCGGTACGGCAAGCGGTCGGGTGTATCGGAAGAGGAGAGGGGGGAAGTACAGGGTGTGTGGGAAGGGTGCGAAGGGGGAGGTGCCGACGCCGAGTGCCACCGGCTGGTGTGTCGGTACGCTGGCGTGCCGCATCTCTACAAGTGCGTGCGGACACCTGACCTGCAGTTCGTCAGGTATACATACTTTTATACGCAGCGTAGGTAGGCCTCCCACTAGATGGACCGACGACATTGTGACAGTCGCGGACATACAGTGGATGCAGATGGCAGGATGTCGTTCAGTGTGGAGGTTAAAGGGGGAGACCTATGTTCAGCAGTGGACGTCTTCTGGCTGATGATGATGATGACATACTTTCTTATACCCAAAGTTGTGATTTATAAAATATCCTAATAGTGTCAATATAAGTCATTAGAACTGGGCACGAACTGGCTCTTAACATGCAGGTAACGTACCTAGTATAAGAGTCAGCGTTCCTTAATTATTTATGTGTTTTTTTATAATTTTATTTGTTGTATCCGAATTATTAGTGGTCTACGCACTACACAGGGTACATTGCAGTTTAGTGAATGTGCGCGCAGTGTTCGTTTGAGAGATCTTTATAATTTACAAACCTTTTCTGAATTTGGTTAGCAGTTTTATCATGATAATATTTACCTACTTAATAACAATATCCTCTCATATATTGTTAAATATATGAGAGTATATTGTTCTCTAACTAACTAAATACTCTCCCTTCTTGGTGTTCATTATATCCATGCTTAGAAGCGTATTTTTTTATTTTATGTTGTTTCCCAGGAGAGACATCGTTGACGCCAGGTCCGCTGACAGCAATGAATGACTCTCACCTCCTCCCCTCTCCTACTGTACCTCGCTCGTCTGGATCGTCGACTGCAGCCGTCCCCTTGCCATATCCAATAATTATAATTATACAACATAATGAATAAATTAGTTGCGTTTTGTAAACCCGCGAAACATTTATTGTTGAATACACAACATTTATCTTTACTGTAGTTCTGTGATATCCAAGATATAAAGCCAGGCGACGAGCTAAGGCTGGGAGCTCGTCGACAATCTTAATTCATTTAACTCCTCAAACTGTTCTCAGGTACTCCATTCCGCATACGATAGGTGCGTAGGTAGTTTTCAGTTTTTCCTTTTCTACACATTATGTGGAAACATGTATAAAAGTATATCTTCAAAAACAAAATATTCGTATACTTCACTGTGGTCACCAAGCGGCCGCAATTCAGTAAAAACTCTCGTGTCAACCGAATCACGGCTATTTAGAATGCGTATTTTGCGTATAGTGCCATTTTCTGTATCTGCATAAGTTTCTTTATCTGTATTATATGTAAAATGTGTATTTACTTTGACTGTTTCGTCAAGAGTCTTGTATTCAACTATTGTGAGTTATTGTTATCTCTGACCTTGTACCTACTCGTAATGTCAGTTTTTGTATTTAGTAAGTGGTTAGAATAACAGTAGTTATAAAGTTAGTATTGAGTAGTGAAGGTGTTGCCGTTGACTGTATTCTATAAGGAATTATTAAAGTGAACTGAATTCGGAATCTTCGTTTCATTTTATAAATATTCACGTTATGTTATACATCAATCAAAAACATAAACCAGAGCTTCTGTTTCATCGTACCTAAGTTTTGGCAAACAGTTTCTTCCGTTTCATCATATGCTTTGGAAAACAGTTTTTTTAAATCTTTATTTGCGCCTATGCGAGTAATCATCATCGATAACTTTGATGAGATGACTGATGCCTTTTTTGACTGCCTCGGTGGTCTAGTTCCTGCCTTCTGCGGCATGGGGTCAATTCCCACCCATGGACAAACATTCATGTGATGAAAATTTGTGTTTGTGCTATATCTGGGTGAAATCTGTTTCAGAATGTATTCAAATATATAAATATAAAGAATACCGCAAGTTTATATCAATGGTAGCCCTGCAGGACATTCTTAGATGATATGGGCAACTGATAAAATAAAACGAAGTTTAAATTTCAATACATTTAGTTATATGTACATATTTAGATACATATTATAGTTATATCAGCGTCCTCCGCGGGGTCTGTAGATGCGTCCATACCCGAGGTATTTAGACAAAGGCATTACTACCAACACTTGAGTGCGCAGGTTGGGGTCTAACTGCTCGCGCATCCCCCCTGCGAATGGCAGCAGGCCCACTTCCCCCGCCAGGGGCAGGGCTCCCATGCCTCCTACCAGGTGCGGCGGCCACATGCCCATTGTCAGAGGCTCCAGCATCTCCCCCTCTAGTGGGAAGTACTCGACCCCCGCTCGCTGCGGAGTGCAGCACACCTGTCTGCTCACACACACCAGCATAAGCGCTGCGAACAACACGATTTTTTATTTTAGTCACCTGTCTATGGTAAGCCAGTTCGAAATTTTAGTAAAATCTATGAAAAGTTACCTCCTTAGTTGCCATGTTTAGGAGTAAAAAGTTCGTTTCATTTTTTTTATAACACAATAGTTATGAGTTTTCATAGTAACAGCTTGCTAAACACGATACATATGGATTTTTACCGACTTCCAAAAAGGAGGAGGTACTATGTTCGTCTGTACGTATTTTTTTTTCATATTAACTGTTCCGGCCTTTGCTTGCGTGTATTCGACCAGTGGCCTTAGTACGAGAACTTGCGAAAAAAGTTATCGTTACGTAAATGATAGCAAAATGAATGAAAAAATTGAACAGCTCTTGAAAAGAAACTGTATTTTTCATACATTTTGCTATCGTTTACGTAACGATAACTTTTTCGCAAGTGCTCGTACTAACCCCACTGTACAGTAACTTCGATTTATGTCGAAAAGATTGTCACAATAATGACTGAACTTTAAAACATATTTAATATAATGAAATGTATCAATATCTTACAATACGTTTAATAACAAACACTACTAGTTTATTTCAAATGCCAAGACTGATGTGGTGTGGTGTGGTGCGGTGTGGTGTGGTGTGGTGTGGTGTGGCGTGGTGTGGTGTGGTGTGGTGCGGTGTGGGCTACTTTAGAGAAATGAAACAAAGTTAAAAGTTCATTTTGTATGTATTTAGCGTCATAATGTTATCCGCGGGGTCTGAAAATACGGCCCAGGCCGAGGTATTTAGAGCGGAGGTCATTCAGCGAGTCTTCCATGGTCCCTGCCAGCGGCTGCACTGCCCCCACCGCCGTGAACGGTGGCGGCCACATGCCTCCAGCTAGAGGCTGCGGCCACACGCTGCCCGTCAGCGGCAGGGCTCTCACGACCATGGTGAGGGGCTCCATGTCCTCCGGGTACTGCGGCCGACACCACACGTGGCTGCACCCACACACCAGCACCACCACTGCAAACAACACGCCCCCCCCCCCACAGCGTTACTATCATCTTCATCATCAACAGATTGTTGTAATGCTTGTACTGATCCCGGCGGACATCTGCTCTGTGGATCAGTTTCCCGCGCCGCTGTACACAGTTGGTACACGTTGGTACGCGCATCTTGTGTGTTCTGGTTCCAGACAGCGCAGCGCAGCGTGTGTACTATCAAGTATTACTCGGTAGAGTCGTCAGTACTGTAGTGTGTGAGTGTTACACATTCAAGTATTCAATAGTTTATTTCAAGAAATTGAAGTCATGTCTCTGCAAAAGTATTACAAAAACTCAAAGTCAAAATCCAACAAACTACGGTCATGTTCAAGTCATACTCCAGTCATTTTCTAGTCGAGGTAGTGGAGACAATATTACAGGCTTGTACGGCGTTTTGGAAACATTACACATATGCTCGTTTCACTATATACACTCACCCACACTACGAATAATCCACCTTTATTACACATCAGCACTCGAAATAATAAAAGTATTATAAAACGTTAAAGCATACGACATGGTTTATTCACGGTGTGTCTAAAACTCTAAAGAGAATCCCACCCCAGAACGTTTCTGGGAGCGTATTACTACCTCATTACTATTCTTATTTTAATCTTACATTGAATTCTGTCTTGCTCTCTTATCAGCCGAGAGAGCTTAATGTCAGATTATTATAAGAATGCTTTTGAGATCGCAGCGCCCCCAATGTTGCCATCACGCATAATAAGTTCGCATTTGACCACCATCTGGCCTAATGTAGATCCATTTCCAATAATAATGTATCAAAGACTCCCTGATGGTATGCAATGTACGTGTGTAGTCCACGATGAAGTACACAGAGTTATTTACCGTGAAGAGTCCTAGTATTGGAAGTGACGGTATTGATTGACCCTCCAACTTGTTCAAATGGCCGGAGTCGATGAAATCTGTCTGGATGTAACTGTTTTCAAGTTTGCATAACTCTGTTACACATGCAAACAAAATGTTGAACACAATGACGATGTAAGTATATTATCTTTGGCTGAACATTTCCGCATTTCCTAAATGACTAGTTTCTTCTTTATATCATTTAGAAAGTATCTGCCTTCAGTTTCGTTATTTTGTAACCCGCTCACTCACCGAGCATCAAAATACTGACCTACAACCTACTAATTTGAAATATATTCAATATACAGGAAAAAAAAAAAAGTAAAGTTGTAGAATACAAAACTTATTTTATATATTGTACAAAAATAAGTTTGTTCAATACATACAAAAAAGAAAATATTTATTACCCAACAAAATAAATGAGACCTCATTAAAAACATTCCTGCAAACTGTGACAAGTCACGTCACACTTTCGCCATAAAAAGCTTTGACATCCTGAGAAGAGTCGAGTCAGCCATTCATATCTAATCATATCTACATCATTAATGATCATTATTAGTCATAAGACGTCCACTGCTGAACATAGGCCTCCGCCTTTAACCTCCACACTGAACGACATCCTGCCATCTGCATCCACTGAACGCCCGCGACTCTCAGGATGTCGTCGGTCCATCTAGTGGGAGGCCTACCTACGCTGCGTCTTCCGGTTCGTAACATAATTAATACCTATTAGATTTGACTACGACATTACCAAGTCACATGAGAGCAGTTTTAAACTCGAATCACGATGAACTAACTAACTATATATTAATTGTTCACTATATATTAATTGTTCATCCCAGTGCATCCAGATACATCATTTAAAGATTTTAAATTAAATTGTTTTTCTACCACAAATAATCGTAAAGTATTTTTCATCCTCCTATTTCGAAAAGAGTATTTTTGCTCTTCTATATCTGAGTGCAAAAGCCGTTTTTATCCGCTAGAGGATAAATTAAATTGAATTTATAACATCGTGTGCACTAAGTTTGTGAATTCAAAACATCATTAAACCTATTTACTTCGACCTTACCTTTACGTGGTGTCGAATTTATCATACAACCTTTTTTAATTTGTTAAAAACTCAGACTCAGAAACTTCTTGGTGTACTTTTTTTTAATTTGCTTTGTTTGCATTTAGTCATTTCCTCGTTGAGGTGGGATGAAAAGTTTCGTGTTGCGCTCGAGTGCAAAGATTTTTCACCTCGTGCTCTTTTGATGGATCAGCTTGCTGCAAGGTGCTCAGAGGATCGGTTGACTCCTTGCATCTGCACAATTTATTGTGCACTTTGTTTGTGCCAGATAAACCCGGGGTTCCGGCTAATAGGCGTGGAAAATTGCCCAAGTTTACGTGGCTCACAGCCGCACCGTGGCGCGCTCCACGTCTCCGCTGATTCGCGCCCGCCGCCACTTCAATGCACTCCTTGCTACCAACACTGATTGTGATATTATTTGTGACAGTTGGAAAAATGTAACGAAAGTTTTGTTGACTTATTGTGAAAATTTAACTGATCAATGGGACAGGGGCAAAAAAGCCGTTGACTATAATGACAATTTGTATGACATACTAATTTTATGTTGACATATTTTTACAGCAATTTGTTGTATTTATTATATTAGTAATTTTATAATATTATTCCTATTTTTACTAGGAAATCTATTTTAGTTTAACAATATGTGAGATAAATGTTAGTGGAATTTGTCCGTTTTTAATGTCAATAAATAATTTGAATTTGATTGAATGATTTCAAAAATTAGAATCCTTCGCTTGCTCGATCATCAAAATTAAGCACGCGGTTAAAAAGCAACTTTGCACTCAACTATTATTTGTAAATCTTTCTTTATTTAACTTGTAGTTATAGATAGTTTCAATAGTTGATGGCTCTTCTTAGTAATCTGAATCGATAATGTAGTTAACAAAGGTGTTAGTCGGCTGTCTCTATTGGTTCTGTAGCGTTCAATTAATTTAGAGTTAGTAAAAGACATCTCTCTACCAGATTTAGGGCCCGCGAATTTACTCGCCGAAGTTTTGAATTGTCTTTTGAATAACGTTACCGGGCAAATACGCCCGAGTACCTACAGACAGACAGACTGGGCCGTTCATTGTATTACTTGATTGATATTAGTTATTGGTTGATATTGTAATGTTCTTGTCTGGTTCGATCGATGTTTGTAGCCTTACCCTTATTAATAAACTTGGGAGTAGCCATATTTTTTTTTGGCTTTGTCGAGTGAGTTCGAAATGTTGAAGGGAGAAAGAGACAAAACACAATTAACTACTTCAATGGCACTTCGCGTTTATCAATAAGGGGTTAGATTATGCAGGACCCGTTCCGTGAGTTCATAGACGCGATTCAGTTCAGGTGCCTGCGGGAAATGATTACGTGAAGGTGAACCTTAACGCACCGAGATACGGTTTGCGGTCGCGTAACTTGTCGCACTCACCTAAATTGAATCGCGTTACAGGGGTGACGGTACGGGCCCTGGGCCCGGATTCTACTAAACCAATTGTTTTTCCATTGTTAATTAATTTTCTCAAAAATTGACCTTTTGACACTTTTGGTATAGATAAAGTGTCAAAAGAAAAAACAATGAGGCAATTCATTAACAATTGCAAAACAATTGATTTAGTAGAATCGGGGCCGGTGTTATGATGCAGCAGATGATGGAATTTGAATCTTGTCGTAAAGGACTCTAGTTCTATATTACAATGCTGCTTGAAACTTTCTCGGCTGTGCTTTACTTAGTTATAGTTCCTAACTGTAGCGGCCGGCTACTGAAGAATAAGGTGAAAATGTGCGCCAACGCGTAGCCGAGGCCAGCATACATGCTCAGTTACCACCTCGGATCAGACAAACAAGGGAGATATGGTAAGGTGACGAATGCATCAGGCATAAATCAGGCTGGATGCAACCTAGCCTTGTGTAGTATTTTTCTCAAACATTGTGTGGATAATGTAAAAGGATGTAAAAGTAGACAAATATTTTACGGTACTTTTCACATTTCATTAAAACGTTGATTAGCAACAAAACTTTGAAAAAAAAAATGACTTTCACTTTGAGCCAATGACAGGTTCATTTAGTCAGGACATAATTTGGAAATGTCATTTATTAAGTTTATATATTCTAATAACATAACCTCTGTGTGATCGCCTCTTTTTAGTGAAAACGTAATGGAAATACTTACTTAATATGCTACACACGTGCGATTCAGTCAGAGAACATTCAATTTGTTCACCAATTACTTTAGCACCGGTCTTCAATTCAAATTTCCTTCAGTGTGTTCTTCAATAAAAATACACATTAAAATTAATTAATTTCGATAGGTAGATGATGCGGTCCAAATATTCGAAAACGAATAAGTGTTTGTTCGCACATTTGTGCGGCTCGTGATCGCATGTCCGTGCGACCGCGCGACAATCGAGGCATCAACTACTATAGTATGGTACTCACTTGCCGCCAGGGTCATATCCAGGTGAAACTTCATCCTTGTAGCGCTGCAAACAAAACGCTGATATGAGTACTTACATGTATAACCACCACAGGGCCGATTCCATAACTTAGTAGTTATGAAATTATGTACCTCAAAAAGTTAGCCTGTTTTCCTAAAGTTTTTTTTTTTTTTTTCTAATGTGACTTATTGCTGTTGGCCTTGCGGCCTCTACAGCTTGACCGGACTAGTTGGTGAACGCAGAGGGCGTTGGGCCAACATGGTTTAGATTTTGGGCGACAAGCGCAAGGGCACCTCGGAGGTACGAGCCTCGGCTTGGACCGTCGCCGGGAGTGGGGGATCAGACTTACCCTGGCACCCCAGGAGGGGTGTGCCCTGTGGCCCTAGTAGGTTGTTGAACTGAATGATTATTTGGAGAGAATCTAACCGATCTTCTAACAGATCCTGGGGGTCTCCGATCCCGCCGGCGGGATCGTTGTGTGTGTGTGTGCCTGTGGTAACCGGCGCCTATACCAAAAACTGAATATTTCCTGTTGCCAGGAGCAGTCGGATCGGTTTTCCTAAAGGAATAGAGGTCACATTTTTAGAGGTTCTTAACGCGCCGTGTTACGAGCAGGTACGTGCGTGTTTTAGTTATGGAATCTGGGTCCTGACTGGCAGTTGGTAGCTTGTCTGTCTTAGTTTTAACCTCTAACGCAGAAAGAGGGGTGTTACGCTGCGCTAAGTGACACAAATAACAACTAAGTTTAATGTGTAATTTCAGTAAGTGAATGTTTAATTGTTCTTATGAGATTAATAAAATTCTGAATTCATTATCTTTGACGTGTATCTGTGTGTCTGTCTGCGGCATCGTAGCTAGCAAACGGCTGAACCGATTTTGATTTAGTTTTGTTTGTTTGAAAGGTGACTTGATCGAGAGTGTTCTTAACTATGATTCATGAAAATCTGTTCAGCCTTTTGAAAATTATCAACTCTTTTATGGAGATTGAAAAAATCTATTAATACTTAATAATGAATGATATGGTTGCGTGTAACGACCACCTCGCGTGATGGTAAGCGACAACACTAGGGCAGAGTAACAATGTTGTGATATGTAATGTACACTAAATAAATAAATATCTGGGACATTATTGCACACATGGTCATCTGACTCCAAACTAAGCAAAGCTTGTAATATGGCTGCCAGAGACTGATATACATACATATATATTTTTAAATACATACTTAAATAGATATTAACACCCAGACATAGAACAAACACAAATGTTCATCACACAAATGTTTGCCCTAGATGGGAATCGAACCCACGCCCCCAAGCACAGAAAGTAGGTTCACTACCAACTGAGCCACCGGGGCAGTCAATAATAATAGACATAATTACCTTTTTTTAACTTTAACACAAACTTGCTAATAAAAAATAACCTAACATGTTGTACGCCGTACAAGTACTGGCAAGGACATGAGATACGTTTCCATTGTTACGATCCTGTATGCTACTTTATATGTGTGTACCTACCATGTACTGACAAATAAATAATTTGATTTGATTTGAACAATGTACAATATTGAAGATGCTTACTGCACCGTTGCTCAGACCAGAATGTCCAGCCTCGCTCTTGTCTTCAACCCACCATAACGTTTCCCCTTCCCCTTTTTGCATAGCTACAGTTGGAAACGATGAAATTCTAATAAAGTACTAGGAAAGTCAAATAAGTACTCGCGAATTTAATAACCATATTTGAAACCTATAAGTAGGTCATTATGATTTGCATGAGTGTCGGTATTGTCACGGTCTCAGATCATTCCAACAAGGGAGATATGACAGGACGTGCAGCGTGGTGGAGTGGGTGCGAAACAGAACCTATCCAGTCTAAATGAGTCTGGATGTGTTTAGTAGTTTGCCTGGAAGGAAGGTGGTTACCCGACAGACGACCTTTTTTGCATGTTATTTTTAATACTTAATATTTTATTGCAAACATATTTATGTACATGAAGGTCTTAAAGTAGGTACATGTTCATTGAAGTAATACATATGACCCTATTTGTGTATGGCAACACTCGGAACGGAACGATCTAAGCATTTAAATTATCGTTGAAAAATTCTTCCAAGTTGTAATAACATTTGGATTCTAAAATAACTTTTAATTTATTTGTGACACTAACATTCTTTTATGTGGTGTGTCAGTTAGTTCAAGTGTCACTGCAAGTTTTTTTGTGTGTGTGAGAAATGAGTAAATGAGCCGTATTTGCGTTACCGATAGCGGTTTAGTAAAAGCTATAGTGAATATATTTTGTATGAAAAGTGGTGACATTTGAATATGAACGATAATTGTACCTATTTAAATACTAAGACATGTCACCCTTGTATGTCTGATCTAAGTTCACGGGCATGGCAGTTCACCGGTAGGTACATGTAAAGGTAGTGATAATGTCTGGACGTGTGTCTGTACTGTCTGTATGTAGGAGTCGTTCCATCGCTCACAGTGATGGAGTGACACCACGTAGGTAGGTACTTATCGAATTACGAAACACCCAACACAATACAGAACAGAATTGTGCTAAAATAATCAACAGGAACCAGAGCCGAATGTATTTAGCTTCACCGATCATTTGAGGAGTTTATTTAGAAAATATTCCATCTTCAGCAATATACCATACCTACGTATATAGTCTTATGATCATCTGTAGTAATAAGCGTTACTTAAAAGTGACAGCCTCGCGTTAAATAGAACAATAAAAAATATTAATTCCATCTCAGGGAGGTGGGCTCAGCTTATTTTAGATTTTACACTTGTTTTTAACCTAAGGTTTTAACAATATGACGTGAAAAGAAAATGGCACGCGCAAAGCAAATAAAAAAAAAATACTCCAAGAAGGTTCTGAGTTTGAGTTTTTAACAAATCAAAAAAGGTTGTATGATAAATTCGGCACCATGGAGGTACAAGTAAATAGATTTAATGATGTTTTGAATTCTCAAACTTAGTGCACACGATGTTCTAAATTCAATTTACTTTATCCTCTAGCGGATAAAAACGGCTTTGCACTCAGATATCGAAGAGCAAAAATAATCTTTCCGAGATAGGGGGATGAAAAAAAAATTAACGCTTATATGAGCAGGACTCTCACTGATGATGTCCTGCGGAGACTGGACTGGCGCCAGTAGCGGAGTGGTGGTGTCGAGCGAGGACCGCGGTCACATCAGTCCGTGCTCGACACAGTCACATGCACGAGCGCGAGCACGTAGGTTCACTTGCACGATAACACGCTACTTGTTGTTGGTGGTGGGCTATATATCTATCTAGAACATTCCGGCGCGTTCGCGATTATCTTGGTCGCTGTATCTCTTATGATTTATTTATTTATAGACAAGTACTCGTCACACTAACAGCTACGCCAAGGCGTGTGACGAGTCAGACAATAAAAATGTGTGTGATGAGAAAGACAATGACGGAGATAATCTCGAGCGCGGCAGAATACCTCCCAGACACCGGCGCCGGCGTCGGCCGTCTCTATGTCGCGTCCCTGGCCAACCACTTCAACCATAATCAGCCTTATTACTAAAAGGCTGGTTATCTAAGCCCTGAAAGACCGATTGAGCTATATCCACCACGCTGGCCCAGTTGCAGGTTGGTGAATTCACATAAGTCATAGAATTTCTTCTCCGTACGTATGCAGGTTATCTCACGATATTTTTCTTCACCGAAGCCAGTGCCCAGTGATATGAAAATCCGTACATACACTATATTGGTCCGGGCCCGGGATTTGAACCCGCGACCTCGTGCTTTCAAGTTTAGCGGTCTCCTAAATAGTCTACCACGGCGCGGCGGCTGGCTACTTCAAGTTCCTATGACATTAATGTATAACGCAGATGTAAGTATTCAAGTGTCAGTTAAGTTTATTGTTAGTTTCATCGCTTTTCATTTTGTAATTCGAAACGTTTTTGTGAAAAGATTTCCTTTTTCGTCGCGAGTCAGTCCGGCGCCCGGCGGCGATCCTGCGGGGCTCTTCAGACTACGTTACAATATATCGGTAGCTTCTTAACTTATTATTACTATAACATATTAAGGTAGATGCCAGCGGCGATGTCCGAGGTATGAAGTGAATGCTGGATAACTTTGTATCATGTAGTTTTTATAATTTTTGACCAGATTAGTTGAGATATTTAATTATGTTGTCATTTGTTTTGCGGGTCCGGTGCGGATGCGGTGCGGTGCCGGGCAAGCTTTGATGCGATATACAGATTACTGGTAACATCAAAACAAACTAATATTGCTCTCTGACTTTTCGAAATTCATAAAAAAATTGTTTGTTATAATTGATAGGTCGTAAAACTAAATGGTTTGTTTCGACGTATTGAAGCCGTTGATGACGTATTTAAGAGGATGCTAACTGATAACCAGTAACCATGTGTACCGTAGTCTGAAGAGGGCAAACAATGATCAACAGCCCGAGGCGTGTACCCGCCTGTTCAGACCCATTACTACCTACACACTACTACCTACCTACATGAGTACCTGCTGGGTATCTCTGTCGTCCTACGTACACGTAGCTACGTAAACAAACATATTTGTTTCAGAGCAAATGTTATCAAAAACAATATACCTACTTAAATAGAAGGAAAGGGCAAAGCAGAGTAAATACGAGTAACTATGTGAACTGGTGATCGACATACGTGGTATAGGACGCTCTGTGACGATATGAGGATGGAAGCGAGACGCTGGGAGAGGATTATGTTCAGCAGTGGAGTATGCTGCTGATGATGATGTGAGAATGCGAATGATTGAGATCCTATGTATAGGTAGTTATGTACCTATTAGCTACATAGGTAGGTAGATAACTGTGTCCGGTGTGTTGTTGTGTATTGTAGTAATATTGTCAACAAGTTATGAACTCTCATGTACCTGACTGTATGTTGACACTTACCTACCTATAGGTATACCTACACTACACTACATATATTATAGTTTGACATTAAACATACTTTAATGACAGTTTAGTTTGTTTGACAGTTTGAATATTATCTGAAAGCTATAAAGCCGGGTCCGCTGCGGGATGTTGTCGTGTTAGCTAACATCAAACTCAGATCCACACGTTAGTGTGTTACGAGTAACTAACACGGAAACATGCCGCAGCGGACCCGGCTTTAAGCTAACAAAGAAACCGAAACCGATAACCGAAACCGAATAATTTTTATTGACGACTAGCTACGGCCCGCGGTTTCACCCACGTCGATTAGGTACTCCTTAGGTATATAATAAGCTATCTGCCAGTGAAAGTCCCGTCAAAGTAGGTCTAGCCGTTATGGAGTCCATAGCATCCGACTCGCAAAAAAAAGTCAGCAAAAAAAAAAAAACAATATTTGACAGACAGCGTTTGAACACAGCTGTAGTAATTTTTTTTGAACACAGCTGAGTTAAAATATTACATCTGAACTGAAATACGAACTGGCTCTCAAATGAAGCTACCGAAACACACCTTTACATGCTTAATTTTCATGTTGAGAGTGGTAGCGAGCCAGCTAACCAGCACTGGGGCTGGTAGCTAGGTAGCTAGCCAGCTAACCAGCACTGGGGCTGGTAGCTAGGTAGCTAGCCAGCTAACCAGCACTGGGGCTGGTAGCTAGGTAGCTAGCCAGCTAACCAGCGCTGGGGCTCTATCTTGATTCGCTCATATGATATTTCACACGAAAATATCATTTCAATCATGCAAAATTACCGACTTTTGATTGAAATCCCAAACAAAAGTCGTATTTTTTAAATAATCTTATATCTCGATAACGCAACGAACCATCCTAATTTGCTTTCT
The DNA here is from genome assembly GCA_949125355.1 of Agriopis leucophaearia. Classification (NCBI taxonomy): domain Eukaryota; kingdom Metazoa; phylum Arthropoda; class Insecta; order Lepidoptera; family Geometridae; genus Agriopis; species Agriopis leucophaearia. The sequence goes on along the minus strand of OX421289.1, from coordinate 89,782 downwards.
GTGAATAGATAATCTTTCATTTCGCACGATATTTTTCCTTCAGCTTAGAACACCTCCATTCCAGCATCAGTGGGATGTTAATTGTCCAACTCATTTGGTTATAGCATAGACGAAACTACGTCATAGGATACGGTAAGTAGGTACAAGAGAATCGACGTCATTGTTTACAAGTCAAGAGCGCGTGTCGTCCACGTGTCGTCCAGTGGCGCGACTATCGCCGACACCTGCTGTCCTGTCAGGCGGACACGTCACGCTGTCACACGGATATGTCATCCATTACAAAACACTCAGCTCTGACTATAATTATAATACCTACCTGCTTATCTAACGATACACTGTGATTATCGATAAAGTAAACATATGTCGTCTGTATGTGTGTGTAGAGCGATGGTGGCTGAGCGGTAACAAGTGCGCTTTACAATCTGACGACACCCGGTTCGACCCTCGACTGCAACAATCATTTATCTAATAGGTCGGGGAAAAAGTCTTTTCGTATTTTGTATGTATAAAGTTGTAGTAAAAATCTCATCGGTTGTACTGTTTGTATCTGGCTGGTTTTGATACCATTAAAAATATGATATTTTAAAAAAGGAATACAAAAAGTAAAAAGCAATATCCCGCCATTTTTCAATTGTTTTTTTGTTTGATAAAATGAGTGAATCTAACGAAGAAATTCGATATATTGTGAAATTTTATTACAAAAAAGAGAAAAATGCGACACAAGCCGCGAAAAAAATTTGTGACGTTTATGGACCTAATGCAGTGTCATCAAGAGTAGCACAATGTTGTATCAAGCGTTTTCAGTCCGGGAATTTTGATGTCAAAGATGCAGCTCGCTCTGGTCGCCCTGTTACGGATAAAGTAGATGCTATTTCTGAAAAAGTGGACCAAGATCGGCATATTAGTAGTTACGACGTAGCTGAAGAACTGGGGATTGACCACAAAACAGTTTTGACCCATTTGAAAAAAACTGGGTATACAAAAAAACTCGATATTTGGGTGCCACACAAGCTCACTGAAATAAACCAAATGAATCGTGTACTCATTTGCGACTCTCTATTGAAACGTAACGAAACCGAACCGTTTTTGAAAAGATTGATCACTGGTGATGAAAAATGCATCACCTACGACAAGAATGTGCGCAAACGATCATGGTCAAAGGGCAGTGAAGCACCACAGACTGTAGCGAAACCCGGATTAACACGTAATAAGGTGATGCTGTGTGTATGGTGGGATTGGCAGGGCATCGTTCATTATGAGCTTTTACCGCCGGGCAAAACCAACGATTCGGATCTCTACTGCCAACAGCAGATGAGACTCAAACAAGAAATTGAGAAAAAACGGCCGGAATTGATCAACAGAAAGAGTGTGGTCTTTCATCATGATAACGCCAGACCGCACACATCTTTGGCCATTTAGCAAAAATTTAGAGAGCTTGGTTGGGAAGTGTTAATGCATCCACCATATAGCCCTGACCTTGCAACCTCAGATTTCCACCTGTTTCGATCTCTTCAGAATTCTTTGGGTAGTGTTAGATTAACATCAAGAGAGGACTGTCAAAACTACTTGTTGCATTTTTTTGATCAGAAGTCCCAAAAATTCTACAGCAACGGGATCATGTCACTACCTACAAGATGGGCACAAGTTATCGAACAAAATGGCACATATATATTATAATTAAATGTAATTAAACTTGAAAAAAATATGTCTTGAATTTGTTTAAATAATACGAAGAAACTTTTTCCCCGACCTTATATTAAGATAAATAAATTATGTGCAGTTTCGATGTCATCGCTCAACAACGGTGAAAGTAAAAATATATCGTGTGGACACCGGTCGGTAGGAAGGTATGTACAACAACTTTAAAACTTCTAAGACATAGAACATTCACCAACATGCACTGGGCCAGCATGGTGGACAACATGGTAGGACACGCCTCCTCATGGGTTAGGGCCTATTCTCTGAGAGAAGGCGTGTCCCACCAGTGGACAACATGGCAGGCTGATAATGAATTATCTGTCGGTCTAGTAAGTCGGTATAAGCCGAGCAGTTAGCCCTGAGCCCTGATTCCATAACTACAAACACGCGAGTAACGCGGCGCTATAAGTTATCTCAAAAAGATGGCCTTTATTTTCTAAGGAATAGAGGTAAATTTTTTAAAGGTATACTTAACACGCTGTGTTACTCGCGTGTTTTAGTTACGGCATCAGGGCGCAGGTGTCAGTTTTAGGCCGCTTGGAAGCCTCAAAGAGGGGTTATTGTACTCTTTATATGAACAACTTAGATCGAAAATCGCGAACCATCAGCTCGGAGTAGCGGTGACCGATAGTTAGGACACAGGTGGCTTCCCCCCCATCCCTCCCTCTGTCGACCCCCGCCATTAATTTAGCGGATACTGTTAGTAAATCAGAAGAATTTATTTATTTTATTTTTTATAACCTGCGGGCTTACTCTGGAATCAAGTTCCAATCTCAATCAAATTCTAATCAGAATCAGTTTCGATCCCAATAAAGTTATTTGGCATTCTTGAACAAAATCGAAATTGAAATCGGGAACGCGATTGTTCTATACCTGGGTGTTAATTAATATCTATTTAAAAATATATATATGTATGTATATCAGTCTCTGGCAGCCATATTACTAGCTTTGCTTAGTTTGGGGTCAGATGACCGTGTGTGCCAAAAATGTCCCGAATATTTATTTGCCAATAACATGGTCATTTATATATAATCTAAGGCCAATAATTATCTGCCTCTTCACATCTCAGCACACCAGACATCGACACAACACGGTGGCGTCATAAAACGTTAACGTCTCATCGCGGTGATACCTATGGCCGAGACCTAAGACAATGTAAAGGATAACAAACTTGGAGCGCGGCAGTGAAGGTTACTTTTTCGCCGCGGAAACGAACTGAAATTGCGGTGAACAATAAAACAGCGGGATGCAGTTAGTACTACGAATTGGAAGACGCAGCGTATGTAGGCCTCCCACTATGGACCGACGACATCGTGAGAGTCGCGGGCATCCAGTGGATGCAGATGGCAGGATGTCGTTCAGTGTGGAGGTTAAAAGGGGAGGTTTATGTTCAGCAGTGGACTTCTTCTGGCTAATGATGATGGGCCAGGTAGTATGTAAACAAAATGTTAGTAAAATCAGTAAATATACCTGTTAGATAGTTGTCCGGAACACGTGGAGAGGAGAACGACTGAATGAGACCCATCAGATCCCCACTACTTATAGGAGAGGGCGGCGTTGTTTATTGTTGTAAGTGGATGTCATTTTATATTAGCTACATTTATTGTGCATGTGCAAAGTAATGAGGTAATTATATACGAACATTAATAAAAAATATCTTTACATTAAAGACTTGTTGAAAATAATTACTTTAGTCGCGTTATGTAATGGCCACAGGCCTTTCCGGGATAGAGCCCGCGAGTTCATCTACTCTGCATGTCTGTTTCCTGCCTTATATTGGATCAATGCTCCAACTAGCACGCCTCCAAATTCACTTCGATCCAGACACGTCAGACGTCAATACAAAACTGTCGAGTCACGACACAGTAACTGTAACGAAAGTTGTTGGCTGTGCGAATATAGCTTAAGGGCTCTAACTCACCGGGACGCCATCCATGGTGACGTCGTCGGCTACGTATCCAAACAATTCATATTGAAATGTATGGCAGTTAACTCACTTGGCAACGTCGCCAATTTGGAAGCGTAGCCACAATCAACGGGTCACTTTGTGGAGACTGGACACGTGGCACACTGGCGTTGTCGCCAGTAATATAAATAATAATAAATATGTGGGACATTATTGCACACACGGTCATCTGACCCCAAACTAAGCAAAGCTTGTAATATGGCTGCCAGAGACCGATATAGTAGTAAGTTAGGTTCACTACCAACTGAGCCACCGAGGCAGTCAGTCAGTAACATGTACACGAGCAAGCTGCGTCTTACTCACTCGGTGTCCAACCGGTCGCTGATTGAACTGAGACTGGCTACTACATTTGGCAACCGAAGGTAGCCAGAGGTAACCAGGTGGCTACGTACCTGGCGACGTCGCCATGGCATCTCGGTGAGTTAGAGCCCTTGAGGGACAAACCTCCAGAAACATAAGATGCAGGTTAATAGAAATCAGAAAAGTTTATTTTGTGAAAATGAAATAAAAACAATAATACAAGAAATATTAAAATAGATATAGTCAGCATGTTGCTGGTTGGTTATATATAAATAGATATATTGTTACAAAGTATTGATGTAGTTTGGTCACCGACTCACCTGACTGAAAGCGATGTTGTAGCCTCTCTCCGGCCTTAACTATATAATCACGTCGATCTGTTACCTATACTGTACCGTGCTGTGCTGCGTGAATCACGTACAAACAAACATTGGCTAATATAACTTTTGCATTTATAATATTATTAGCTGAGCGTTTACTCGCGATCTTCCAGTTCTTCTGGAGGGGGGGGGGGGGGGGGGGGAATTAATTACTACACTATACAAGGTTTTGCTCAGAAAGACACTCAGCGCAGAAGGGACTGTTATACTCATCACCATCAACAACATTTACTACGGGACCAACCCTGAAACTGCAAAAATATATATATATATATCATCTGTTGTAGAAAACTTAATTTTTTAACGTTCATTGACATTCGACATAATGTATGGAACACCTGATATTTTTCTGCGATGTCAGGGATGGTCCCATAACATAACATAACTCTTTATTAAAAGACCACACAAACAAAGAAAACATACATTACAATGAAAATATTATCTAGGTTTTTCAATAGGCGGCCTTATAGATCGAAACGATCTCATCCAGGCAACCATGCACGGAAAGGAATTACAGCAATAAAAAGTGGCCTTAACTGAAATGATAAGATAATAGTAGATAATAATAGTTCATAATGAAGAGTATAATGGACCCCTTTCGGCTCAGTACAGTCTTTCCGCGTAACCCAGCGTATGACAGTCCTTCATTTATGATGTTTATTTATTGAAGTCCACCAGCACTGGGCACTGTGCACTGGGCACTGTGTACATCTATTCAACTCAACAACGGTTGGGGTGTAGTGGGGGGCTTAGTAGTGTTTTTAACGTCATGGAGTTGCTGATCGTCTCGTTCTTTTGACCGAGAGCACAATTCTTGATGACGCTACTAGCCACTCATAATCTCTCCACTATTGGCTCCACGTAGTTGCAGTGTACGCAGCGGCCACACCCCGGTAACCACGTCGATCCGTGGGCTAAACCTAGTGGAGGGGGCTGTTCCTTTCAGCTAATTCGGGTGATCCCCCGTAAAGTACACAAAGTCTACATCGGCGCGGAAAGCGGACACCGTCGATAGGCAACTGATTCCGGTGACCGCGGCGATGGAGCAAGGTGATGTGATATGCCTTAAAGGGCGTCAGTCAGGATCTTTTTATGATTGGCGGCCAACGCACTGCATCTCTCCTACCACCGGTCGTACCAGTTAACTGGTCCATCGGGTCCTGGTAGAATGGGACGAGAGAGTGGGTTTGCACCAGCGCAACCGCTTACTCACTTTAAACAACTCACGCGCAGATGAACCTTGGCTAGATTGGACTACGAGCAAAAGACCTATGGCGATGGGGAGATGGTGGTGGGAATTTCGGATCACGGTGTGTCCGGTTCTTAGCTGTTTCCCTGCACATAGGCGGTCAGATGAGAGTGGTCGCTCCTGGATTCGATTGGGGCGGGAGGACGGGTTCGGCAGCACATCTGACGACTAAGCAGCCCTATTTAGGATCGCTCTGCTTACCCCTGCACAGGGGAGGGGCCTAGAAAAGGTGGCTCAAACATAGTCCGCTTCACCCTTCACCCGGATGGCAAACCGCGGTCATCGGGCACCGACTTAATCGCGGTCGAAAAACGAATAGAAAATTTAAAAAACCTATATTACAATCTTTTAATATCGCAACTTGGAATGTACGAACTCTTTTGGATAATCCCAGTAACCTTTGCCCTGAACGGAAGACTGCTCTCATTGCCAGAGAACTGCAAAAATATAACATCGATATAGCTGCCTTAAGTGAGACCCATTTATCAGATAGCGGTGAACTGTGTGAAGATCGCGGTGGGTACACTTATTACTGGATAGGCAAACCCTCACAGGAGAGAGCAAGTAGTGGAGTAGGCTTTGTTATTAAAAACAGCATCGTAAAGACACTCGTAGAAACACCTAAAGGTATCAATGATAGACTCATTACGCTTCGACTTCACCTCAGCACCAACAAATACCTTCACCTAATAAGTATCTACGCCCCTACCATGACGTATAGCGATGAAGACAAATGACAATTTTATGAAGATTTGAGGAACGTTTTGAAAGGTATACCTTCCAGTGATAAAATTATCTTATTAGGTGATTTTAATGCTCGAGTTGGCTCTGAACACCATGTCTGGAAACAGGTCCTTGGACAACATGGAGTCGGTAAATGTAACACTAATGGAGAACTGCTTTTATCTCTATGTGCAGAATTTAATCTATGTGTGACAAATACCTTCTTCCGTATGTCCGATAAGTATAAGACATCTTGGATGCACCCACGCTCTAAGCACTGGCATCTGATAGATTATGTCATTGTGCGCAGGGCTGATTTGAAGGACGTGCTTACGACCAGAGCTATGCGGGGCGCTGAAGGTTGGACTGATCACCGGTTGATAAGGTCAAAAGTCCGTCTCAGCTATAAACCGCCTCGCCGAGCAAAGCATAAAATTCCAACACGGCTGGCCTTTGAAAAACTAAAAAACTCTTCTAAAACACAGGAAAGTTTCAACACCAAGTTCAACTCAATATCATTGGATACTGCGGGCTCAATTGATGAACATTGGCGCACCTTATCGCAATCAATTCATAGTGTAGCCCAACAAGTAGTTGGAAAGCCGGAGAAGAAAAATCAAGACTGGTTCGACGACTCCGATGCTGAGATCATGGCACTCGTCAAAGAATCGAGGCGTCTAATGAAAGTCTCCACAACCAGCACTCAGCGAAAAGCTGTTCAACACCAGCTCAAGTCTAAGATTCGGGAACTCAAAGACCGTTGGTGGATGATGAAGGCGTTAGAATTGGAGCACCTTGCTAACATTAAACAACCAGGTCTCTTTTTCCAGTCCCTGAGAACGATCTTTGGCCCACGTTTTAAGAAAACTTCACCTATTTACTCACGTGATAGATCGAAGCGGCTGACTGATCACAGCGATGTACTAAGCCGCTGGGTTGAACATTTCAGTGAAGTGCTAAATCCAGCTGGTCACGACGCAGATCTCACCTATATAAATGCTCTTCCGACTCTACCATCATCTCCAGAACTGGGTGACCCCCCGTCTTTTGAGGAGTTTTTTGTTGCCGTTAATCGACTTAAAAATGGAAAAGCCGCAGGCTCAGATAGTCTACCAGCTGAACTCTACAAATATGGTGGCCCCAGTGTTCAAAATGGTTTATTTGAGCTTGTGCTGCGAATCTGGGATACAGGCGAAATTCCTCAAGCCTGGAGGGACGCCACTATCTGCAAATTATATAAAGGGAAAGGTGATACCTCTAACTGTGGGTCATATAGGGGTATTTCGTTACTCAGCGCGGCTGGTAAAGTACTGGCCCATATTATCAATCGTCGGTTGGGGAAGTTGGCTGAGCGCATCTTGCCTGAGAGCCAGTGTGGGTTCCGTCCGGGCAGAGGTACGGTCGATGCTATCTTCTTCGTCAAACAGCTACAGGAAAAGTCTCTTGAACAACATCGTCCACTTAATATGTGCTTTGTCGACTTGGAGAAAGCTTTCGACCGCGTACCGAGATCTGCTCTCTGGATCATTCTCACTAAGGCTGGTTGTCCTGAGAAGTTTGTTAACTTAGTGCGCCAATTTCACGATGGCATGGTGGCCAGGGTGCAGCACGAAAACGACTTCACAGACCAATTTTCAGTAACCAGTGGCGTTAAACAGGGTTGTGTGATGGCTCCATCTCTCTTTGCCCTTTATTTTGCTACTGTACTGAGGGATGCCTATGGCGACTCTACTGGACAGATATGCCTTAACGTTAGGACTGATAAAGGCGTTTTTGACCTGGGTCGATTTAGAGCTAAAAGATCGGTGCAAGAGTTCTCGATTGTGGACGCTCTTTATGCTGATGACGTATGTTTGATGGCCAGTGATGTCAACAGCTTGCAGGTTTTCTTGAATCGACTAAACGAGGCTTGTCAGCGGTTTGGGTTGATCATAAGTGTTTCCAAGACCCAGGTGCTTAAGCAACCTGCACGTGGTATGACATCAGATCCAACGCCGGTATCTTTAGATGGTAAAGCGCTCGAGGAAGTAGTATCTTTTCGGTATCTTGGGAGTTTTATACGTAACGACAACCGCCTTGAAACCGAAATATCCTCACGCATTGCTAAGGCTGCGGCAACTTTCGGAATGTTACGCAAAAGAGTTTGGGACTCGCATGATCTGCGGTTGCACACAAAGATTGCTGTGTACAAGGCAATAATTCTACCCATAATGCTGTATGCCACCGAAACTTGGTGTCTTTACAAGGGTGATGTCAAACGCCTTGACATTTTCCACATGAAGTGCTTAAGATCAATTCTTCGTGTAAGGTGGCAAGACCGAGTTCCAAACTCCGAAGTTTTGAGAAGAACAGAGCTATGTGGCATAGAGTCCTTGCTAATTAAGGGTCAACTGAGATGGTGTGGACATCTTGTACGTATGGATGACTCTAGGTTGCCTAAAGCTGTCTTTTACTCGCAGCTGAAGGAGGGAAAGCGTACACCTGGGGGCCAGTAGGTACTTGCGTTACAGGGATGTCCTGAAGCGCCATCTCACCGCATGTGACATCCCGTGCGAGGGTTGGGAAGAGCTCGCGCAACAGAGGCGAGAGTGGCGCAGCTCTGTTCATAAGGCTGTTAATAATTTCGAAGAGAAGCGAATACAAGACCTAGATGCTAAACGCCTTATCATTAAAACCCGTCCGAAGCCTACCTACACTTACACATACAATGCTGATGGTCAGTTGCATTGTGCGCCTTGCAACAGGACCTTTAAAACTAAGTTTGGTTTTGCCAGCCATGTACGCGCTCATAACCGGCGCTAGTCAGGTTCGCCGTTGACGGACACGTCAAGGAGGCCGATACATCTATTCAATCAAAAAGGTAAACACAAACAAAAATATAACTAAATGTCACAATAATGACAGATGAAGACAGCACGCATGCATTCATATTGAACGAAAAAACTAAATAATTAAGTATTGTTAAACATATATATAATTAAAACACAAAACAAACAAATAAAATGTATGTAAGTACACTATCGATCATCCTGACACATTTCATCAGGATCGGCCTAGCCGTTTACTATTGTATAATATTAGTTAGGATTATCATCTATATGAGAGGGTCCGCGCGGCAGTGGGACCTGCTATCGGGACCGAGTGGACACAATGAAACTAACCTTGTTGTAGTACAGAGTGTGTATTCTTATTTATTATCTACTTATCACACTAACTTAATTAACTTTATTTGGTACAATTGCGTCGATTCTGATCAATATCTGACTAACTAAAACAGCTCTAAAATTATTTATATATTTTGTTACACAGTGAAAAGAGACGGAGATGATCAGATTAGTTTAGTTTGTAGAACGATGCATCAGAACTGACGACAATGTTCATTGATAATAATTATCAATGAACATTGATAATTATTAAACTATCCTTCTTATTCTTAAACGCCCGATAAACTATACTCTATCTCTCAACTTCTTTCTTATTAAAGAAAAATTGTCACGCGTGAGAGCGGAACTGTCACACGTGAGAGCGGAACTGTCACGCGTGAGAGCGGAACTGTCACGCGTGAGAGCGGAACTGTCACGCGTGACAAGAACTGTCGCGTAAGAACGGGACAGTTGTTTATTACACGCTTTTATTAACTTTACTATACAATCAAATCAAACGTTGAAAGTCGATTGAACCTATTTGTAGTGTCTAATCGATTTGAAACTTTGCATGTACCTACATGTAATTCGGTTGACAATACAATAATTTGGTACCTTCGAACTAATTTTTAGTATCTACATAAATTATTTGATTCGATGTCATCGCTCAAAAAATGTGAAGGAAAACATCGTGAGGAAATCGGTATTTTCAACAATCTCTAAAGTTCAAATACATATTCACCAACATGCACCTTGGTGGCCCACACCAAGGTGGATTATCGCCTATCCTCTCTCTGAGAGAAGGCCCAAGTCCCAGCAGTGGGAACATGACGGCTGATAATGATGAATACCTGATCTGATGCTGGAGCCAGGAGGTGGATAGTGAGCTCTTCAATAGTGAAGCGTATTTATTCGTTTTAACTATAAACATTTTATAGACCACAATATCATATCGAGCGTTTATGCATCTTCATAATTTTATACTAGAGTAGAGTGCGACCAACTCATCTGTAAGCCGGACAAGTGATGGAACTAAAATACTCTTCGGAAAACTATCAGTTGAACAGAGATTACGATAGTGGCTCCCCCCTATCCAACTCGACAGGTAACTCGGTCGCATTCTGGTATACATTACCTACTGTGAAGTGAGACAATCACACTAAGTACTCACTCCGATACTGTTACCTACAAACTAGTTAAACACAGGACTAAATTAAACTAACAACTAACACGCACCCCACTACCATGACCCATGGACGTAGGCACGGTGGGGCACAGTGAGACAGGGTGGGGCACTGGCCCCAGCTCTGGGGTGAATGACTTATGTTACTGATGTGAATGATACAGACAGTATCATATATACACACTCATTTTAAATTGAGTTCAGTTAAAAATGTCACAACAGAATCGACGTCACTTGTCTACAGTCAGGGGCCTAAACACTCTCTCGACATTAGACACACACACACACACACTAACTAGCTTACTTTAATTAAATATAGTTTCGTATGTAAAGTGTATTAATACTCAATAATATTATTTACATGTAACAAATTCCCCTTGAACCAATATTACTTGTAGCTATTTATATACATATTCTATAACACAACTTTATATGTATATAAATTAACCACAACTATCCCTATCCTATTATTGTTATTATATAAATTTTTCATCACTAGCGTTCGGTAAGTGAGTCATCGAGAACACAATGCAGGGGCCTAACGTCCAACTCTAAACGCAGGCCCAAATAGGTGCAGTTTGCAAAATCATGCGCACGCGAACCTTAACGCTCCGAGATACGGTTTGAGGACGCGTGTTTTGCAAACTGCACCTATTCGGGGCCAGCGTTTAGACTAAGGGCGTAAGACTTCAGGCGGTAAATATTATTTTGCCCCCCCCCCCCCCCCTACAAAAATAAAGTAATTTTAAAATCTAATAAGTCCGATGTCAAAAAATAACATTGAGGTTACTTTTATATTTTCTCCGACCATGTAGGTGCGCATGCGCAATATGTCAGAAACTTTTTACTCCGTGAAATGAACAAGTTCTGTGTTGTGAACCTGATGCTTTGCTTATTATTTGGCGGGAAATTAAAAATGAAACTGATTTTTGTCGGGTTTCTTTTTGCCTTACCGTACACTAGTGATAAAAAGTAGATTATTTACACACGAGATTCGAGTACCTAGGTGATATTATACACTCGCAAACTATTATCCAAAACATCGCACGTGTCAAAGATCGCTTACATCCCTTGTGTAACAATCTACTATTCATATTATATATAATTAGTAAAATAAATTGTTAAAAAAAATTATTAAAATAATATCATTATTTAAAAAAAATAATAGTATATTTGCTATAAATTGTTATTCTGCTACGGCTCTACTCTTTTTGTACTATAATACTTTATTCATTGTAGGTAGGTACTCGTTTTCACCTACACTTCAACATGTTTCTAGTTAGCAATAGCGACATCTCTGTCAGGTTGTCGTCCTGTAACAGTTCTATCTGAGTAGTTGCACGCAGCGACAACTAGATGGCGTCACCAACAAGCAGGTAGCAACAATATGCGCGTGTGGAGCCGGCTTACTTAAAGATACATGGTGTAATGTTTATTGGTGATCATCATACGTCATGGTAATAAATAAACAAAAATAATCAGTCAGTCGTGGGACTGCACGTCACAAGTTAAAACTTAACTAGTAATTCACCTATTCCACAAGAGATGGCGGTGTATTCAACAATTACAGATATATTATCTGACGTTACAAGAGTTCAGTGCGTTTTCCCCATTACAAAAAGTTTCCAACGTGCCTAAATGTTGTTTCAATTCAATATCTAGCGAGTACACTATATTATCATACCGAGTACAGCACAATACAAACTGTTGTATTGTAACTGTATACACGTCAGCTAAACTTCTATACAACATAATAATGACACGTGTGACACGTGACAGCTGTCAGTAATACGTGTCATTAGTTACAACTGTGGCGGAACTCTTTTTCACCAGTGCGACCTTCGCGGTCGCCTTTATTATTTTATTTCAATAGAGTTGTGTTTTGTTTTATAAGAGATCTGTCAAGAGGTGAAAAAAATAGATGTTTTCGATTCCGCAAAATAAATTGTTTTAATAATAGGACCAATAATATCCTAAATTGGTGACCCCGATACGAACACAACATAAATTAAGACGATTCGAACACAAGAAGAGCAAAGGTACGCAAATAGGTACGAGTACTTTCTTTGGTGGTACGAGTGAAGCGACCACGGTCGTCTGATTGTTCGTCGACGAGAATACGAAAACGTAGAAAAAGAAGTGGTGAATTCGACTACGAGAGCTGTGCTGCTGACTGCTGGCAACAATCGCATGGAGCGCGTCAAGACTAAAGTCGAAGTATCTTTTGGAAGAACCAGTGTGGACTAAAAAGACTAAGTGTGATTTATATTGTTGTGTGTTTTTGTGTGTGTATTTAATTTAATTTAATTTTGGTGAATTTTTGTACATATTTTTAAGATATTTTTGTACCAATGTTTTTTGTAGGGCATTCGCGCACACCACACTCCCACGTTTCTTTTGTTTTCAGTTTTTGTTTTTGAATTTTGTTTTTCTCTTAGCATGGTTTTTCATGACAGCACACGTCATGAGTGACAGTGAGCAGGAAGACTTCAAACCAGCTTCCGCGGGTACGGGTGGACGTGAAATGTCAAGCAGTGACAGCGGATCTGGCACAGGCGGTACGGAGAAGGTAATGATTAACAGAGTATCTATACGTACCCCTCCATTTTGTAGAGATCGCCCGGCCCTATGGTTTGCGAGTTTAGAGGCGCAATTTTCCATCAATAATATTAGCCAAGAAATCACGAAGTTTAATTACGCAGTTGCGCACCTCGATACCAATTGTACTCGCGAAGTAGAGGATTTCATAATCCAACCTCCGAGGGAGCAACCCTACACGAAATTGCGCAACGCAATAATATCTAGGTTCTCAGATTCTCGGGAGCAGAAAATACGCCGTCTTCTAGAGAAGGAGCAGATCGGCGATCAAAAGCCGTCGTTTTTTCTGCGTCATCTGAGATCGTTAGCCGGTGCAGCATTTCCGGAGGATATTCTGAAGACAATTTGGATGAGCAGGTTGCCACGATATCTTCAAACTGTCTTGGCTGCTCAACGATTAGAATCGTTGGCTGAGCTAAGCGAACTAGCGGACAATTTGGCTGAAATTAACGCTCAATCAACTTCATTGGAGGTATGTACGGTTTCGCCTAACTCGAATACTGATCTTGTACAGGAGCTGACTAAAAAAGTTGATGAATTGACCCGTTTAGTAGCGTCACTTTCCTCTGCTGGTTGCAGCTCGCATGTTGGTACGCGTAGTCGTGACTTCAATCGTAACCGTAATCGTAGTCGCAGCCGATCACGTTCACGTAACTATGATTTGTGCTTTTATCATGACCGTTTTGCGACAAAAGCACGTAAATGTGTGCCTCCATGTAAGTGGTCCGGTTCCCCGCCTAGTGATCAGGGAAACCAAAACAGCAACTGTTAAAGGCGACATCCAGTTGCTCGCCAGCTAGTCGCCGCCTTTTCGTGACCGACCGGAGATCCAACCGGAAATTTTTGGTGGACACTGGTTCGGATATTTGTTGCGTTCCTCGTAGCTTTATAAAAGGACGTACGCTTCAGCCATTATCATATAGTTTAGTTGCAGCTAATGGCAGTAAGATTATCACATATGGACTGGTACAGTTGAACTTAAATTTAGGGCTACGACGGGATTTCACCTGGAACTTTGTCGTGGCGGATGTGGAAAGTGGTATTATTGGCGTAGATTTTTTGTCGCATTACCAGCTTTTACCCGATTGCTCAAAAGGTAAGCTGTGCGATAGTAAAACTGGGCTTATTTCGTCCGCGGACCTTTATACCGCGGAACAGCAAAGTGTGAAGGTAGTATCTCTTCCTGACTCGCCATTCACAGCGATCTTGGAGAAATACCCAAGTATAACGCGACCACCTGGTGCACCTAGAATTATTAAACACAGCACCGTACATTATATAAACACTACCGACGGTCCCCCTGTGACATCTAGACCGCGTCGGTTGGCACCATTAAAACTGGGCATTGCAAAGAAAGAGTTCGAAGATATGGTCCGAGCTGGTACTTGCCGACCATCTGATAGCTCTTGGTCATCGCCTCTGCATCTCGCACCTAAAAAGGACTCAACGTGGCGTCCTTGCGGTGATTATCGTGCATTAAACGCCCGAACGATTCCTGATCGCTACCCTGTCCGATACATAGGTGATTATGCGCACAACTTGTCTGGCTGTACCGTTTTTAGTACTATAGACTTGGTCAAGGCCTATCAACAGATACCGGTGAATCCAGGCGACGTGTGCAAGACAGCGATAACTACTCCATTTGGATTATATGAATTTCTGTATATGACTTTTGGTTTGCGTAATGCTGGGCAGACTTTTCAGAGATTTATCGATGAAGTAGTCCGTGGCTTAGATTTTTGCTATGTCTATGTTGATGACATTTTGGTTTACTCAAAAGACCAAATAGCGCATGCGCAGCATCTGGAAATCTTGTTCCAGCGATTGCACGACTATGGCGTTGTGATTAATACAGCCAAGTCCGTATTTGGTGCCGCAGAAGTATCTTTCCTTGGGCATCGAGTCAATGCTGCGGGCACGCGTCCTCCTGAGGACAGAATTCGTTCTCTGGTGGATTACCCGCCCCCAAAGACAGTTCAGGGTATGCGCAGATTCATAGGCATGGTCAATTACTACCGCCGGTTTTTGCCAAGTACGGCTAAGTACCAAGCGCCGTTAATTGAAGCAATCACTGCTATTCAAGGCAAAGGCAATAAACCTTTTGTGTGGACTCCTGAGCTAGAAAAGTGCTTTGAAGAATGCAAGAAAAGCTTGACGTCCGCTACAATTTTAGCACACCCAAATAACAGTGCTGAGGTTGGGTTGTTTACTGACGCTTCAGGAACGCACGTTGGTTCTTGCCTACAACAACGCGTCGATAATGATGATTGGCAGCCACTAGCCTATTTTAGTAAAAAGCTGACTGCTAAACAGGCTCAGTGGCCGGCGTACTATCGGGAACTCCTTGCGGTGTACGAGAGTGTTCAACACTTCAGGCACCTGTTGGAGGTACAACACGTCACTATCTACACTGACCATAAGCCGCTAATATACGCTTTTGTACAACGACGTGAGAAATTGCCGCCTATCCAATTAAACCAGCTGTCTTTCATCAGCCAGTTTACTACTGATGTAGTGTATATTAAAGGGGTTGATAACATCGTAGCTGATGCCATGTCGCGCGTTGAGTCTATTTCTCTTGAAGAGGATTTTGCTGCACTCGCGTTATCGCAAGAATCGGATGAGGAGCTAGCTAGTATGCGTGGGAATTCGTCTTTGAAGCTCGAACCCATCCTCATCCCTGGCACAAATATCACAGTAATTTGTGATACTTCAACTGAGCGACCACGTCCATACCTGACACCAGCATTCCGTCGAGCTGCATTCGACAGGTGTCACAACCTCAGTCACCCTGGCGCGCGGGCAACCACTCGCTTGGTAACTGAGCGTTATGTATGGCCTCAAGTAAACGCAAATTGCCGTGAATGGGCTCGAACTTGTTTACGCTGTCAACTCAGTAAAGTAACTCGACATATTAATTCGCCACTTGGAGAGTTTAAATTACCGTCAAACAGATTTAGGTCGGTGCATTTAGACATTATTGGACCACTTCCTCACTCGAAAGGGTACAATTATTGCCTGACTGCGATTGATAGATACACACGGTGGCCTGAAGTATGGCCTATGTCATCAATCACAGCAGAAGAGGTAGCAGATACATTCGTAACTGGTTGGGTTTCCCGTTTTGGGGTACCAAACATTTTGACAACCGACCAGGGCCGGCAGTTTGAATCTGTGTTGTTTCGCCGTCTAATGGATGTATGTGGTACCAAACGGGTGCGCACGACTAGTTACCATCCTTGCGCAAATGGTATGGTGGAACGCATGCATCGGCAGCTTAAAGCATCTTTGATGTGTCATAATGACACATGGGTAAGAGCTTTGCCGTTAGTTTTATTAGGGATGCGAACGGCGCTCAAAGAAGATTTGAAGGCATCTTCTGCAGAGCTCGTTTATGGAGAGACTCTTCGCTTGCCTGGAGAACTCGTCATACCTCCAATAACATCGCAGAGCCCAAGTGACGTTGTAGATTTCGTCCGTGAGCTGCGCAAATATATGGAAGCTCTCCGTCCTGTCCTTGCTACACGCCACGCCCAGCCATCGACTTTCATATTTAAAGATTTAGTTAAGGCGTCGCATGCCATGCTACGCGATGATTCAGTGCGAAGGCCGTTGCAGCCGCCTTATTCCGGTCCTCATCGTATCATCGGGCGAAGAGACAAAACGATCACTCTCGATATTAATGGAAGGGAACGTACAGTTAGCTTAGATCGCGTTAAGCCTGCCCATTTGGATTCGGCGTTTGGCAATTGTGAACCAATTGTGCCGCCTGCGCCAACTCCAGCTAGCAGTTTCACGCCTGCGTTGGTCCCTGCACCTACACCAGCTCCTGTCATCACCCGGTCCGGGAGGAGGGTGAAGTTTAGAAATATTTTAGATATGTGATTATCTTATTTATTTATAAATTTTTCAGCTTATTCTTCCTTTCTCCGTGGGGGGGTGGTGTGGCGGAACTCTTTTTCACCAGTGCGACCTTCGCGGTCGCCTTTATTATTTTATTTCAATAGAGTTGTGTTTTGTTTTATAAGAGATCTGTCAAGAGGTGAAAAAAATAGATGTTTTCGATTCCGCAAAATAAATTGTTTTAATAATAGGAGTAATAATATCCTAAACAACTATACTCCGGGGATGATACCTCCGACCGTGGTGTTGTCGTCGAGCTCCATGTCAACCTCCTCCACGTGCAGCTCGCGCTCGCTGTCAGGGTCCACGCGCTGCTCGCGCCGCTCCTCCCCCTCCCCCTCTACCGGCGCGTGCGCAGTGTGCCGCCGCCCCCGCGCGCGCCGACCCGCACTCCGCTCCCGCCTTCGCATGTTATATCAATCATTAGTTTAGATCACGAAATATAACCGGACAGATGATTGATTTGTTTACAAAAATACTACAATTCCAACAGCCAGTATTAATCCCCTAATTGTACACCCTTAAAGATAGAATATTTCGTTTAAATTTAAGCAGGACCACCCATGAAATATTGAAAAAAAAAACGGATCAGATCTTTAACGGTCTTACTTAAAAACGTTACTCAAGTTAATCTTTGTTTAAAATTGCGCTGTCTCGTTTTCGCGTGTGACCATTGTCGTTAGCCAGATGTCGAGAGAGAATTTTCAATAAATTGAGTAACGTTTTTAAGTAAGGCCCTTAAATTCTTATATCTTAGAACACAAAAAATGAACAAAAAATGAATATATAAATAAATATATATATGAATATATATACATAAATGAATTTTGAACACAATAAAATGTTTTCAGTGATCAATCTATTTACCAGATTGTTTATATAAGAGAAGTAAACATTATCGGTCCGATAATATAACACTGCGCTGCGACACGGCCAAGGTCTCTGCGCACTACGCGCACTAACCCACACCATGACCATGACCCTAACCATAATGGCATATGCAATAAAATCAAATGAAAGTACGGCCCACTGGACCACTCCCTCACCGACCAGCACCGCAGCGAGCCATGACAGTGAATACACGACTTTATAGCATTGTTGATACGGTTCTAGTAGGAGTGAGGAGTTGTATTTATGTGTGGTACGTTAACAGCACGGTCAGAGTAGGATGCGGTGTAGTGGTCGAGTCCCCCGCCTCCCGCTCCCCCCGCCGTCCCCGGCGCCGCCTGCCTTGTAACACAGTGAGCTGGTGACCGACCTGAGGTCGTCGGCAGCGTTGTAGTCTTCGTCCGAGTCGGCCGCCTCCACTCCTGCGGCGGTGGAGTAGTCCAGTCCTTCCTCCTCCCCGGCCCCCTCGCCCCCGCCCGCTCGTGTCTCCTCTTCCTTAGAGCCCTGAACACGCACACACACACACACTGTTCACAACACCTACACAATATACAAACAATTACGAAAATAAAACAGAGACAGACAAACACACATTCATACTTTTCTAAAAATTCATATTTTTCTTTTCATGGCTTTGTGTCTATAATGTGAAGAATGCGCCCTCTTCGACGAAAATAAGGTTTCTACCTGAGGGTAATTGGAGACAAATGTTTGTCTCCTCTGATAGATACACATTACTAGCTAACCTTTGTGTATTTCCCTCTATGTTGGGGAACTTTTGGCCGGAATCGGGCAATAATAAGCATTGAAAATATGTTAAGCTGTTAGAGAAGGATCGGACTATAGAGAGAGCGTCCTGCTGGTGAGGTCTGCTGGTCTGACGCCGGCGGTGCGTCTGTATCGCTCCAGGATCTGTATGTGTGTGTGTGTACCTGTTTCATGAGATCGTTGAGTTTGGCGCGTGCGTCGTGCGCCGCCCGGCGGGAGGAGCGGCGCGCGGGCTCCGGGGGCTGCGGGGGGCGCGCGGGGGGCGTGGCCGGACGCTTCAGCGGCTTCAGCAGCGACTGACCACCTGTTACATACATCATACACCCGGTGTAGGGCAGCCAAATAATAACGCGAATATAGAAATGTAACGCGGTCTTTTCAATGAACCCACGCAAACCATCACAAGCTGGGCCGGGCTTAAAAACCAAGACAAATACGCCGTCATTCACGCCGCACGCGACGCGCTGTGAAGAGCCTGCGACTGCGATTTTAGTATAAATTTTTACTAGTGATTTCCGTGAGTACGTGAAAAATGTCACGGTGTGTTATGGAAGTGGCGCCGGAACCAATCTGATATAATACGAGAAGGAGGAGTCTCATTTCACCTGAAATCAATACTTAAATGTAATTATATCAGCAGCGGTCGGTGGCCGATGTAATGTAATTATATCAGCAGCGGTCGGTGGCCGATGTAATGTAATTATATCAGCAGCGGTCGGTGGCCGATGTTATGTAATTATATCAGCAGCGGTCGGTGGCCGATGTAATGTAATTATATCAGCAGCGGTCGGTGGCCGATGTAATGTAATTATATCAGCAGCGGTCGGTGGCCGATGTAATGTAATTATATCAGCAGCGGTCGGTGGCCGATGTTATGCAACATCAACTAGACTAGCTATATTTTTTTATTTCGTGACATTCAGGAACATAGAATTGTAATCCTTAAGTCACATTATTTTGTAATTCTTTAATTACAGGGCACACAGAGATTTGACATGTTATATCTCGGGGTGACGAGCGCAGTGCATTGCCATCCAGGGTTTTGAACTGTTGAAGTTCAACATTCTGAGTGTCGTTGTGCTGTTATGGGCAAGCGTGAAGAGCCATCAGCCGAGCGACTTCGCTCGTCTCGTCACCCAGTAATCCTTATCTAGTTATCATACCAAATTACTCAACACTGTCACTAGTAGCAACCTTTGGTATCGCAGTTTTTTTCGGAAATGTAATATATTCTGGTGTTAATGGAGGGTATAATTTGTCTCCAAACCAGATTTCACCCAAATCCGTCAGTCGTTCCCGAGTGGAGTGCGTACAAACATACTCGTATACATACCTACGCACAAACTTTCACATTCATAAATTAGCGAAATGTGATAACATACATAGAAATAGTAATTTTTGAACTGACTATCCTATAGTCTATTAAATGTAGGTTGATTGAAATGAAGTATGTCAAAATCCTCGATTAGTGCTGGGACAATTCGGAACAAATCGAGAATAATGTGTCTTTATTTATCGACTGGAAGTGTCTTGCGCGAATAATATTTTTAAACCAATCTATATTTCTGTTGTAGTACTATTATAATGAGACTTTAGGAAATTTTTCATTATGAAATAAAACAGAAAAAGCATTTTTTTTTTTTATATAAATAAATCTATTGTTTAATCTAATGGTGTACATTCCAAATCAATGTCATCGTCATCAGCGTTAGAGTCACTTGAGAAATCCTGCAGATTAATAATAAATTCTATTCAATCAATAGTCAGTCTAGTATGCTATTCTAGTAGTCAGTCTTTGGGTAAAGATTTTTAGTTCCGTAAAATTTACAAAGACAGTTGCTAGTAATTAGATATTATTATACTATGTACAAAAGAAATCTAGGTTTACAAAAAAGTAGTACGTTATCTGTACGAGTTTTGTAGTTCGATAGTACGCAGAGGAAATTCTGAAAAAACATTAAAAAAAATACTATTTTATTCACACAGCAAAATAAAACGATGGATTTTACGTTTATCAATTTACCCGTCCCTAATTTTTTTGTCAAGTTGACGTAACCTTGTTATGACAGAATGGAAAAATATGGCTATTGTATTGTGATAATCCACACTAAATGCAGTTCCATTTTAAAGTTCAAATATACTTTTACTATTTATATGTACAGCACTTGTAGTTCATAGTATTTTTACACGCAGAATACCAGTGATCTTTGTGTTTCAAGTAAATGCAATTCATCAGACGTTATTACAAAGACATGCCCTGAAATGTCGTCAGCTATCATTTCAATCAAGCTACATTTAAAGGATTACGAGTATAATAATATATGTAGGCGCTTCGACATTTTGAGAGTGGCAAGAAACAGAACTGACAGTGACAGCTAGCAGCAACCGGCTGACACTTGGCGTTTTGGTACTCTATCGGAACTTCCGGCGCATAGTTTTTATGGATGAGATTGTTTAGTTAAATTCAAATTAAGTTTATTTTATTATAAAATATTTAGTTAATCGCCACTAGCCTAGTTTTGGTGGACTAGTGATGGAAGTGGCACCATCACTGGTATAACGGTGGTACCGGATGTTGTTGAGACGGCTTGCTGATCGGTCGTTGGTGACCAATCAGCTAGCGAGTTTGGCATACCATTCGACATAGGCGCTAGCGAGAGCGCACGGACAAGCGAGGCTCGGGGGAGCTCACTTTGAGTTTACCATTTGCTTTGGACGGTGGCACTTTACTTTTGGTTTTGACGGCGGCAGCCACGCGGCAGCATTCGTTACTAAGCGGAATACCTTGTCCCCAAGTAATTTTCAATTGTAAAATTACGAGCGATGTCTAATTTCCTCGGCCGCTATACCCACGCCGTAGAACAATGATGTCTGATGCGGAACGGTCTGCCTACCTACTATTCTACCTCTACACTTCTGATGCATTGATGCTGTTTGACGATTCGACATATACATAAATTTAGTATTTACATAATTTAGTTAAAAAAAAAACGTGGTTGCATCATCGCAAACGTCAGAACAACTATTTTTATTAATTTATTTATCTAGTGGTACTCGTTGTACCAATGCATAAGACTATCCTATACTATACATATTGATGATTGGATTCGTCCCAGCACTCCCACTCCGTCCAATCGTCAGCCGGCACCACCTGCCGGCTACCTGACGGCTGACATCAACCAATCAGTGAAGGCTTACTATGCTTACTATTGGTTAATGTGCCGATGCTATATCTGAATATCTGCTATATGAGAGCTGAATGCCGTTTTCTTGGACGATTACGTTCCGAGTTACAATTGTATAGTTATTATGTCGCGGTGTATATAGGGGAAGGGTTTCAGCTTTTTGTTTCCGAACAATGTAAAATTAAAATGGACTTCCAAGATTTGATAACATAGTTAGTGAAAGGTGAAGATAATACAAGCGTGTTAGTAAATCATTACCTGATGATGTGTGTATGGCGGCGGGGCGAGGGGTGGCGGGCGCCGGGCGGGGGTCAGCGGGCGTCGGGCGGGGGTCGGCAGGCACCGGGCGGGGGCCGGCGGACACCCGGAAGGGGACACGGGGCGCCAGGCGGGGGCCGGCGGGCGCCAGGCAGGGGCCGGAGGGCGCCGGGCGGGGGGCGGTGGGCGCCGGGCGGGGAGCGATGCGTACCAAGGTCTGCAGGTGACCCTCCGAGTGCGAGTGTTGGTTCACGTCCTGCGTTATTTGCTGTCGAGGAACACAGAGGTGAGTCACTTCCCTGCACACTACTTACTGGGGGCCGTCCTTATATTAAGTCATCGATGTTTGCGGATTTTTGTCTGCTTTCAGTGAATTTGAATAAAATAAAAAGAAACTAGGTATTTTTTATTTTATTTTTATTTTTTATTTTATTTTACATGGAAAACAAACAGCTGCTAACAAACACGGTAGATATATGATGATTAGTTACACAAAAGCCAAAAAGAAGTTTTCACTAATATAAACTAAAATAGTGTAAATGCCCCGTTGCATACCAACTTAGGCCTGGATAGATAGATAAAATTTGAACAGTAGTTTAGATAGTTGATAAGTAGTAAAGATATGTTAAGTTAAATTAACAGAAAATAATATAAAAAAGGAACAGATAATAGCCTAATTATGATTATAAAGCCCACAAGCACACAAAATACAAATTCACAGGTCATTTATATTTTTTTTTGCTATTTTATTTATAGTTTTATTAAATTTTACTTTTGTTGTATCAAAAAATCGTTTAGTAATGATATTTTTAAAAGTAAGTTGCCTCATCATAAATATGTCAACGTTTACAGAATAATTTCGGTTGAAGTTAATTAGTGTTCGAATAAAGAAGGAATTTCTACGATAATTAGTTTTATAGCGTGGAGTATACAGCTGAAGATTATGTCTACGAGGAGCTGAGCTCAGAGGAGTCACAAGACCTATCCGAGACAATAGTGAGGGGCAGTCGATCCTACTGGATATTATATTGTGCAAAAAGGTCAGATCAGCAGCCTCTCTCCTTAGTTTAAGAGGCAACAAATGGTGGTGAAAACAAGACTCATCATACTCAAAGTCGGAATTCCGCATTTTGGCCTTGTAATTGACAAAACGTAAGAATTTCTTTTGCGGCCTTTCGAGGATTGAAATATATTTGTCATAACAAGGATTCCAGACCTGCGAGGCATATTCCAGCTGACTACGGACTAAAGAACAATAAAGTATCTTCAAAGTCTTAACCAGCTTAAAATTCTTAGTAACTCGCAAGATGAAGCCCAATGTTTTCATAGCCTTAGCCGAGATATTCTCAATATGTTTGTCAAAGAGGAGTTTGGAGTCGAGAGTAACACCAAGATCAACCACTGAATCACTTCTAACCAGGGATAGACCATTAATTTTATAGTCATACACAAGGGTCCTAGCTGATCTAGAAAAAGTAATGCAACAACATTTAAGTATATTTAGATCTAGCTTGTTTCTTGTGCAGTAGTTATGAAGATTGATGAGGTCTAATTGAAGCTGTTCTAAGTCACGATGGGTTTTAATAATTTTATAAATTTTCATATCATCTGCAAATAGTAGGAAATCGGAGTGTTTAAAACAGTGGTTTATGTCGTTGATGAAAATAATAAATAGGAGAGGGCCAAGAATAGATCCTTGGGGCACGCCTGATGGAATGGGAGACGAGGCTGACATCAACCCATTCAAGGCAACAGTTTGAGTACGACCATTGACGTAAGAGGTAAACCACCTAAGCAGATCGCCTCTTATCCCGGCCGTATACAACTTGGCGAGAAGGATAGAGTGATCAATGCGATCAAAAGCCTTACTGTAGTCCGTATAGACAGCATCAACCTGCCCTCCACATTCCATCCCAGCAGTCACCACATCAGTAAAGGAGACCAGGTTAGTTGTAGTAGACCTTCCCTTCAGAAAACCGTGTTGTTGTGGTATGAAAGTATGCTTAAGAGCCGCGCATAATTGGTCGTGGACTACTTTCTCGAAAACCTTGGACAACACACAAAGCTTCGAAATCGGCCTGTAGTTAGATATATCCCGACGACGCTAAAAGGAAATAAAATGTAGCTTTCGACATTAAGAATGAAAAGTAAGCGGCCTGTTGCCGGCGGTCACACATCGCCGACGTCCGCTCCACTCGGTCGGCTGTGTGTAGTGTGTGTGGTGTGTGTGTGTGGTGTGCGTACCTGCGCCGCAGTGAGGAACTTGCAGCGCAGCGCGAGCAAGCCGGGCCGCGGCGGACGCACGCTGTACACGGGGTGCGCGTGCCCGGTGTTGGCGTGCACCACGTGCAGGCGCGCCCCCGCACGCGCCTCCCGCGCCACGTCCTCGGCCGAGCGACACACCCACTCGGCGCGCACTATCACGCCAGCCGCCAGCCGCAGGTAGTGTGCGCGCTCGTTGCTGCGCACGGAGGGCGCCTGGGGGAGGACCAGTCGCGCGCAACACGACACCTGCATACAATATACACTCGATACACTACTTTTTTATAGTTTTGGCTCTAGACTCGGATTATATGTATGTTAGTGATTTTTATATGATACATTCGAGGATAGAATTGGGTGTAAGATGTGCGCTCTGGCCTGTTATAATCTCAACTTACCATTCATTCATTCACACAACCAATCACGGGTTCGATTCTCACTCGGGAGGTCACAGTGGTGTGCACTCACCGGGCCGGGAGTCCAGATGGCCGCCCTGGTGAGCGGCAGCGGGCGGCTCGTCCTCACGTAGTACCCGCCCGCCCAGTAGGGCGCCACCCCTCGCTCCATCACCTGGACTATCGGAGCTCCGCCCCGCGCGTTCCATTCTTCCACCGTTATGGTGAGATCTGAAATGAGACCGACGTTGATTATTGCGACCACACACACCTACAGTCAGCGAGCCCACTGTCCTGCACCACCTGCTTTAATGATCCGTGGTGCAGTTGAGTGAAGCACAGATATATCATCATTCATTATCAGCCCATTCTCACTGCTGAGTGAGATGTGTGGTGAGACAGAGCCCTTCTGTCAGAGAGGGTGCTCCATGCTACCATGGTCCAGTGCATGTTCTGTCAGAGAGGGTGCTCCGTGCCACCATGGTCCAGTGCATGTTCTGTCAGAGAGGGTGCTCCATGCCACCATGGTCCAGTGCATGTTCTGTCAGAGAGGGTGCTCCATGCCACCATGGTCCAGTGCATGTTCTGTCAGAGAGGGTGCTCCATGCCACCATGGTCCAGTGCATGTTCTGTCAGAGAGGGTGCTCCATGCCACCATGGTCCAGTGCATGTTACTGAATGTCATGTTTTTGCACTTTTTGAGGTTCTTGGACACATACCGGTTTTCTCACGGTTCGTCGTTTTTAAGTAATGACGTCAGAACTGCAAATAGTAATGTTTAAGTACTAAATAAGTGAGTGATAGTCACTTCTGAAGTAATCTTAGTTAGATAAAAAAATCTGTAGTGACACCTGTCATGGGGTCATCAGTCGATTATACCGGTACCTACGTCTAATGGGAACAAATAAGATTCATATTCGCATATAACAACAACACAGTCCGATCACTGTTCTAAGAAAGAAATAATAATATGTCTCTTATGGACCGGTCAGCTGTTCCTACGAGTTCATGTTTCCTGTGATTCCGTCAACTGTTCCGCTGGTAATTACAAAAATGAATGTGTTACAGACAACAGTTATATCATTATATAATATGTATGGAGTAGTTGTCCTCGTGGTTCATTAACCACGAGGACAACTACTCCACACTACTGTACCCCGGGTGAGTGACCGCCGACTTGAAGTAAGCTGGTGAGCTGATTTTAGTTCCATCAGTTCAACTAGAGGGCACTAATGCAAAATGTATGTAATTTATTATTATTTTTATCTTAAATATTCCTCGTTTTGATAATTTATGTAACAAAGTACCTGAAAAATCATGCGACGGCTCCGCAGGACGCACAGTAGCGCCCCCCTGCAAGGTGACCACCGCGCCCCCCTCGCTGGGGGCGGCTCTCTCGTTGGAGGGAGCGTCCCTCGAAGCCTCCTTGGCTTTTATCTCGGCCCTGGTCTCCGGTTCGATAGCTTCCGACGTCATCTCAAACTTGCATGTAGTCTTTACGTCGCCGGCGGCGGTGATATATTCCCAGGGTATCTTTTTCTTGGGTATTTTGTCGAGTTTCTCTTTGGCAGGCGGCAACACGGCGATCGCCATTTTGCGGGCCGGCGGCACTCTGGTCGCATCAGAACCGGTCGGGGCTTTCAATATAGTGGACGCAGACACTAAGGTGCCCGCGGTCATAAGAGGCGTAGTGATCAGGGGCATTGAAACCGGCGTTAATATAGTAGGTGCGGGGGCTATGGACGTAAACATAGTGGACGTAGACCCTGCACACGTGAAATGTGCGCCCGTGGAAGCAACAGGAGCGAATACTGTCGGCATGGAAACTATGGGGGAGATAACAGGATATGACATCGCCAGGTTATTGAACGTTAGCTTGGGAACAGTTGATACAGTGGACGGAGCCGCGGGAGCAGGTGATGCAGGCGCCAGGGGGACCACTTCCATCATGTTGAGTGTGGCCGGGGCGGGGGCGGCTCGGCGCTCCTCTGTCGGAGGGCGCATCACCAACACACGCTTGCCGTCTGCAAACACAACGACAACATTGTAACAACATTCACACGAGATCAACACTAAACTCACTGCAATAAAGTTGCATCATACATCATTTGTCCGGAACTAGTGAGGACGTTGTATTATTGTGATGTTGGTCCGTGTGTGTGTGTGTGTGTGCGTGTGCGAGTCATACACAACACTTGTTCAAGATAACATATCACTCGCAATATTATTATTGGCTGGCTGCGCCCGGCAGGTTCACCCACGTGGACAAGGAACCGTACATGTTATCGAGATAAAAAGTATCCCAAGTGACTCTCCATCTATGTGTGAGCAGACAATCACGTCAACATGTTGGTCTGATGTTGCGTGAGAGGAACAAACATACAGTTTCATAGTAGTATTGTTGATCATAATATGATGGTGACTGACTGGTGGTGCGCAGCTCGGCCACCTTCAGCCTGGTGCCGGGCGCTCCGCTGCGGGCCGCCAGCAGCGAGTTGAGCAGCCGCGGGGGGAGCGCCGCGCGCACCGGGGCGCCCCCTGGAGTCGCCTTGCGCGGGATCAGCACGATCTTAGTGTTCGAGGCGGGCGAGGGCGGTGGCGGCAGGGGGCGCGGGGGGCGCGCCTGCGCCTTCGTCGGCGTCAGCAACCCGTCCTCGGATATTTTGAACACCTGCCACGATATACATAATATATTCGATATCTCGCTCGCACATTTCAACATTTCTGAATATATACAAAATGACTGAATGTAATTACGAACAAAACATAACACCTCGAGTATAAACGATACAAATTTTAATAGTTATATATTTTAACAAAATAGTTTGTTCAATAATGAAAACATATTTTAATAGTTATATATTTCAACAAAATAGTTTGTTCAATAATGAAAACATATTTTAATAGTTATATATTTTAACAAAATAGTTTGTTCAATAATGAAAACATATTTTAATAGTTATATATTTTAACAAAATAGTTTGTTCAATAATGAAAACATATTTTAATAGTTATATATTTTAACAAAATAGTTTGTTCAATAATGAAAACATATTTTAATAGTTATATATTTTAACAAAATAGTTTGTTCAATAATGAAAACATATTTTTGGCTTTTGTGTAGCTGTTTATCTCATATTTATTGTGTTAATTAGCAGCTGTTTCATTTCCATGTAAAAAAATATTTACAAAAAATTATACATAAATTCAAATTCTATTTTGAATTTGAATTTAATTATATACTAAATCAGGGTTCGACCGGACCGGACCAGAGCGATGCGGAAGGTGGGCCAATAGCGTTCTGAGGGGAGGCCTATGTTCAGCAGAGAATGTTTTCTGGCTGATGATGAAGATGATGAACTAAATTATTAATCTACTGAGTTTCATAAAAAAAAGTAAAAAAAAATTGTATATAATGAAGCGAAACTTTGTAGGTTTCATTAAAAAAAAAGTTAAAAAATTAAAATTGTATATAATAAAGCGATGTCTGGAGTCCTGTCTGGAGTCCAGACAGAGGAGAGCAGGTCGCACGGTCAGGTCAGGTGGTGACATGTTGCGGGCCGGACACACGCACTACATTATACATGTGTGAGGTTTGCATTAGTAGTAGAAGGAGTTGACGAGTGTCAATAAGTTTACGTTTCCTGCAAACGTTAACATAGAACACCTTCGGGAGAAGAAAATGTTCTTCCCACCGAGCTTCAACATGAAACGTTTCAAGGGTGTCTACAATGACACTACAATGTCATTTGAGATCACCTTTTGAGATGATATCACATCAAACAGGGTATGAATTATGATATATAGATATATATATTTTTATAAAAATAATATTTATGGTATACTTTGTGCATTTTTTTTTATTTGTACGCTTACTAATTAAAAAACATGATACAATGTGATTAATATTGTTCATGTATTTTTAAATATATGTGTGTGCAAGTGTGTGTGTGTGTGTGTCGAGTTGTGTGCTCATAAATTATCTTATCATTCATCATCGTTTTAATCTAACAAGTAGCGCACACATACCTTAATGTTGGAGTTTCCCTTCTTCATGGGCGAGACCTGGAGGCAGGGCGCGGGGGGCATGCTCCCGTTGAGCACCACTGTGGAGGGCGAGGGCTCCCCTCCGGCCGCTGGTGGGCGGCCGTGCCGCTTCACTAGTATCCCGGGGGGCAAGGTGCACAGTATCTGTTGAGCTCCCGAGTCAGGGCTCCTCACTTCACGCCGCCTCACCGATATCTCCGGCGGTAGGCTCTTCAGCAGGGCGGTCGACGGAGGTGTGGGGGGCGTCCGCGGCGGGGAGGGGGACAGCGAGATCGGCGGGGAGGGCGAGGGCGACGGTTCCTCGTCACACAGGTCAATGACTTCACCAGGAGGGGCGGCGGGCGCAGGAGTCACAACTGACATCAGTCGCATTCCTCCTCTTGTTTGTTGCATGGTGACTGGTATAGCGTTGGCCGGCAGCCCCCCCGCGCCTCCACTCCCCCCGCGCTCTCTCCTCCTCGCTTGTCGTTGTAAATACTCGGCTATGGGCGTTCCTTGCGGTGTAGGTTGTGCTGCAGTCCGCTCCCCCGCGGGGGCTGTTCTGTTCCCCCCTACCTCCCCCCCGATCGAGCGCAGCAGCAGACTCCGGCTGCTAGTCCCTGCGCCGGTCTTCACAGTCACTTTCACTTTATTCACAATTCTCTTCTTGACGATTTTTCCTTTCGATACCGTCATCACAGGAGTGGTACTGAAGGTGACTGTGGGCTGCGAGGGGGGAGATGCGGGCTGCGAGGGGGGAGACGCGGGCTCGGGGGGTTCCGGAGTGAGCGGGGATGGAGGTGCAGGAGGCTCGGGGGGTTTCGGAGGTTTCTCTGGCTTCTTCAGGTTGAGGTCGAAGAAGCGCGAGGTTATGTTCTTCTGCCGGATCCACTCCTGCAGGGGGTCCGTGGCGGGCTCGATGGCAGGTTCCTTGCACCGCCGCGGATTGCGCTTCTTTTTCTTCTTTCTCGCTTTTTTGGCAGGAGGCGGCGCGGGCTCGGCGTCCGGCTCATCTGGGGTACAGACAGGAAATTAAAGAAGAATCATCAAAATCGGACTTCTCTGTAAAAAGTGAAGTTACGCGTGCTCATACATAAAATATATATAATTAGCTGTTGCCCGCGGCTTCCCTCGCGTATTATAGAAATCAAGTTTAGTCGTTTCCCGCTGTTTCAGTTTCCGTCCGTCCGTCCGTCCTGCCGCCAACTCTACTCCCGTCTCGCAAATTCCACCCCATACCTAAATCCTTCCCCGTAATACACTCAACTTCAGACCCGTCCTTTCCGCTGAAGTCCCGCATCGGCCCACTCCACTCCCATAGCGTAATTAATTCTATTTTAAACCTGCCCTCTTTTTTTTTTTTTTTTTTTATTCTGTAATAGGCTTGCGTTTGAGCCAACTCGCCTGATGTTAAGCGCGATGCGGTCTATGATGGAGCACGCTTGCCCAGAAGAAACCGATTCACTCGAGATTTGAAGACACCCAGATTGTAAACATCGGGGAACACCCATTCCGGCAGCGCATTCCACAGACTAGCAGTTCGCACAATAAAAGTGGAATCAAAGCGCTTCGTACGGGTTTTCGGAATATCCACCACGAAGCGGTGTCGATTTTTCGTGCCCGCTCTGGCAGTCCGATAGAAAAATGGGGAGGAGGGAATTAGATCATGCAGATCAGATGCACACTCTCTGAAATGTATCCGATAAAAAACTGATAGACTAGCAACTTTACGCCGATGCTCAAGACTAAGAAGTTTAGTCTGAACCACGGATTCATTGCTAATGAGCCTCTTGGCGCGTCTCTCAATAGACTCCAACGCCCCAAGCTGGTACTAAGCTGATCCATCCCAAAGGTGAGAGCAGTACTCCATGCACGACCGAACTTGTGCTTGGTACAGTGTAAGCAACTGTTCCGACGTGAAGTACCGACGCACCTTCGATAGGATACCCAGCTTTTTGGCAGCCAATTGAGCCTTGTCCTCAATTCCATTCCATTCTCAATTCATACTCCATACTCAATTCCATTCAGTCCGCGCCGTGCGTTCACGTCGTAAGCTCGTCACTCGCTTACCGCCTCATTATCATTTACCTTTATAACGCGGCACGGATACAAATAATTAATATTCCATAATGTTTACATGTCCAGTTTGTTGTAATGATTTTTCTGACGGAGTAAAGTGCAGTAAATGTGCATTAACCTATTGTTACTCATGCGCAAACATTTCGGAATCTAACTATCGGAAACTCGGAGCGGCGAGACAAGCCGCCTTGTTGTGCACCAGCTGCAAAACTGGGCAAGTGCATGTGTCTGTGGCGTCTCCGGTGGTGCAGCCCTCTGCACCTTCGACTGCCACCCTTGACATCGTCTTACAAGAGCTGCGTAACGGCATCAATGGGATCAACATTCGTTTGGAGCAGCTACCCTCTATAGTGCAGGAAATCAAGAATTTGAAAGAAAACTTGCACAGCTTTGAAGTGTCCATGTCTACCGTAAAGAAGGAAGTAGAAGGCAATTCAGTGTAGTTAGTGGAAGTTGTAAAGAGAGTCCTAGTCCTCGAAAATCAACAAGCGGTCTCTTCAGACTACCCTCTTTTAAAAGATGAAATCGCAAAATTATCAAGTGAGCTCGCCGCCAAAGATCAGATGTTGAGACTGAATAATATTGAAATTAAGGGAATTCCGCTAGTGAAAAATGAAAACTTGTTTGAACTCGTGCGTAAAATCGGGGACTTGTTCGGCCAGCCTATTGCGAAAACTGACATAAATTTTGTCACTAGGGCTCGGTCCTCGTCTCAACCGAAGCCGATCATCGTTGCTATACACGGTAGATATCTGAAAGAGAATTTTGTAGCCCTAGCCAGGGCTCGCAAACCGGGCTTGACCGCTGAAGATCTGGGCTTTTTGCGAACTTCAAATAGAATATATATTAACGATCATCTAACAAGAGAAAACAAACAGCTTCTCACCAGGACTAAGAAGGCTGCCTCGGATAACAACCATAGATATGTCTGGGTTCAAAACTGCAAAATCCTGACGAGAAAAAACGACACTTCGCCGATCATCGCGGTCTACACTGATAATGATCTCTCGAAAATCAAATGACTTCTCAAACTTTTAGCTCACCTGTTTGTTGTTTTTCTATATCGTGATTTTTTATTTTCTTTTAATTCAAACCAGTTCATTGTGTTTACTATTTGCATGCCATATCAGTCTATAATAATGAGAGATATTTTAGTTAATCTTTCAAAACAGTTTTTCTGCTATTTACGTATTTTTTTTACAGTTATCTATTACCTTGAGTCAAATGCATACCCTACAATTAGAAAAAAAACGCACATATTTTATTACTCATTCATTTCATTAATTAGTGTATTTGTCTATTCAATTCAGCTGTCCAGACTATTTAATATCGTTCCTTGTACAAAAATATTTCACATCACCTACCTACTTTTCGACATTTTTTGCGTTAACACTCACAGTTGTTATATTCCACGTCTGGTACTTATGTCTCTGATCTCGCTGTTAGCCATGACTCACCGCATTATACTATTTCTAAGGGAATGGAATCTGGAGGTCAAGTTGATGCAATATACACTGATTACAGCAAAGCGTTTGATCGAATTGACCACGTGATTTTGCTTGACAAACTACAGGCGGCAGGCATTCGCGGTGACCTTCTCCGTTGGTTCAGTTCCTATGTAGAAAGTCGTTGCCAAACGGTGGTTCTAAATGGGTTCTCCTCGCATTCGCCATATTCCACTATACCATCTGGTGTCCCTCAAGGATCCATTTTGGGACCACTATTATTTATCCTATTTATTAACGATATCAGAGCTTGTTTTATGAACTCAAAGTTTTTATTATTTGCGGACGATATGAAAGTGTATAAAAAAATTGACTGAAAGAGTGACTGCCTACTCCTCCAGCAGGACCTTGATCGACTGCAGGTTTATTGTAACAAAAACAAACTTGACCTCAATGTATCTAAATGTAATTGTATCACTTTCAGCAGGTCCCTTAACGCTTTCCATTTCAATTATAAGCTGAACCAGCAATCGCTGCAGCGTACTGATCACGTTAGGGATCTTGGTGTTATCCTGGACTCGAAACTTCTATTAGATAAGCATGTTGAGAGCATAACATCTAAACCAATGAAGACCCTGGGTTTTATATTCCGAATTACTAAAGACTTCAAAACGGTAAAGTCCCTTAAGATCTTGTATTGCTCTTTGGTGAGGAGTCAATTGGAGTATGCATCTCAAGTGTGGAACCCTCGCTACGAACATTACAAGGATTGTATAGAAAAGGTTCAGAGGAAGTTTCTCCGTTGCGTAAATTTCAGGCATAGGTTGAATTTTGCGGATTATAGCGAAAATTGTAAGCACCATCATCTCCTTCCTTTGTCGCAGCGACGAGAGGTAGCTGATCTGACCTTCCTCCACAACCTCATTTCCAACAAAATTGATTGTAGCGATCTTCTGTCAAAGATAAAATTCCGAATACCTACTCGTACTGTGACCAGACGGAATTATCTCGTACTTCATGTGGATTCATGTGTGACCAATTATAGACAAAATTCTTACTTTATTAGAGTATGTAACAACTTTAATTGTAATTATTCAAAGGACGTGGACCTGTTTACAGCGGGACAAAACTTCTTCAAAAATTATTCATTTTCAGCTTTTTTTTCTTCTGATTGACTTTCATGATTTTTATTTTATTTATATATTATATACATTTATAAATTGTACTTCTTTTTTCATTGTTTGATTTCATTTTAGAACTTTTGACTAAATACATATATATATATATTAAGTTATTTATATGTACTGTTTGATAGTTATTTTATTTGTTATTTCAACATTCACGGAACTGGACTGTAACTCTCTTTTACTTGTGAAAACTTTTAAGGCTTGTTTGTTCCTATTTTTATTGCTATGTTTTACATTGCTTAAGCTGTTTGTTTTCCGTAAATAAATAAATATAGGAGCCAAAGTTGAGGGTAGAAGACAGAGAGACGCCCAAAAGCTCAAGTCGGTCTGCTGTCGGAATAGATACATCCTGGAAAGTAGGAGCCAGTTGGAATGGCGTCCTTTTTGCGGAGAACAGACACGCCTGGGTCTTAGCGGCATTGAACTTGACCAGGTTGGCATCGCCCCAATCGGAGACTGCCTTAAGTGACAAGCTCATGCGCTCGACCATGGCCTCTCGGAGAGACTGGATTTCTGGTCCACTGGTTCGTGCATTGGATGTATAGCTCTCTACTACTGTGCTGTCGTCTGCGTACCCAAAGGTACCGGGCTTTAGCAGAGCGTTGATGTGTAGCAGGAAGAGTGTTGCAGAGAGCACCGACCCCTCGGGGACACCGGCATTAATTGCCATTCGATCGGGCGAGCAGCCATCAATGACAACTCGAATCGATCTATCCCTCAGGAAGTCCGATATCCATGTAACGAAACCTTTAGACAAGCCGAACGAGGAGAGCTTGCTAATAAGGTTATCATGTCACGGTTTCAGACCGGGTCGCTCCGTAAATACGAACTTGTTAGGCTTAGTTGATTATATATCCGATGCCATGGATCGTGGTTCTCAGGTCGACGTCATATAAGGTCGGGGAAAAAGTTTCTTCGAATTTTATAAACAAATTCAAGACATATTTTTTTCAAGTTTAATTACATTTAATTATAATATATATGTGCCATTTTGTTCGATAACTTGTTGCCATCTTGTAGGTAGTGACATGATCCCGTTGCTGTAGAAATTTTGGGACTTCTGATCAAAAAAATGCAACAAGTAGTTTTGACAGTCCTCTCTTGATGTTAATCTAACACTACCCAAAGAATTCTGAACAGGTGGAAATCTGAGGGTGCAAGGTCAGGGCTATATGGTGGATGCATTAACACTTCCCAACCAAGCTCTCTAAATTTTTGCTGAGTGGCCAATGATGTGTGCGGTCTGACGTTATCACGATGAAAGACCACACTCTTTCTGTTGGTCAAAACTGTTTTGTGGTCGATCCCCAGTTCTTCAGCTACGTCGTAACTACTAATATGCCGATCTTGGTCAACTTTTTCAGAAATGGCATCGACTTTATCCGTAACAGGGCGACCAGAGCGAGCTGCATCTTTGACATCAAAATTCCCGGACTGAAAACGCTTGAACCAACATTGTGCTACTCTTGATG
This sequence comes from Agriopis leucophaearia, assembly GCA_949125355.1. Lineage (NCBI taxonomy): Eukaryota > Metazoa > Arthropoda > Insecta > Lepidoptera > Geometridae > Agriopis > Agriopis leucophaearia. The sequence continues at coordinate 54,674 of OX421289.1, read as the reverse complement.
ACACTGCATTTAGGTCCATAAACGTCACAAATTTCATTCGCGGCTTGTGTCGCATTTTTCCCTTTTTTGTAATAAAATTTCACAATATATCGAATTTCTTCGTTAAATCATTTTATCGACAAAAAAACAATTGAAAAATGGCGGGAAATTGCTTTTTACTTATTGTATTCCTTTTTTAAAATGTCATATTTTTAATGGTATCAAAACCAGCCAGTACAACCGTACAACCGTACAACAAACAGTACAACCGATAAGATTTTTACTACAACTTTATACATACCATATACGAAAAGACTTTTTCCCCGACCTATTATATTTTGATTTTCAAAAAGCTTTCGATAAAATTGATAACGATATATTGTTAAAAAAGCTATGTGACCTCGGCTTTTCTCCCAGCCTCCTAAATTTCTTTGCGGACTTTATGAGAGACCCGCGGCTGTATGTTAAGCATGGTATCCACGTTTCGGGACCATATCACACCAGATCTGGTGTAAGCCAGGGTTCCATTACTGGTCCGTTATTATTTAAATGATGGTGCACAACCTACCTAAAGTGCTGACTTCTGCCAAATGTCTCTTGTATGCCGACGACCTTAAGCTTTTTCTCGAAATGAAATCTCCCCGTGACTGCCTTACCTTACAAGAGGACATAGATAGAATCTGTGCATGGGGCTTGAAAAACAAAATGACATTTAATGTGACCAAGTGTAATGAAATGCCGTTTGACCGCAAAAGAAATCCCATCAATTATATATATCATCTTGACAATCTATGTATAAATCGGGTAAATAGCATAAAGGATCTGGGAGTGACATTTGATCGTACCCTGAATTTCCATGATCACATCTCTGATCTCGCCAAAGAGGCCTATCGTCGTCTGGGCTTCGTATTACGAAATGCCAAAGATTTAAAAAATCTGTTAGTTATTAGAACATTGTACAACTCGTTAGTCAGAAGCAAGCTGGAGTCGAGCGCATGTGTCTGGAACCCGCACCACGTCACCTATGTGCGGATGCTTGAAAAGGTTCAAAAGGCTTTCTTAAGATCGCTGTATAAGAAGCTTCACGGTTATTACCCGTTCCCAACTAAATTCTTGCTCGGCCAGCTCGGCTACAACTCACTAGAAGTGAGAAGGATGTTGGATCAGCTTGCTACTTGCTGCAAGGTGCTCAGAGGATCGGTTGACTCCTTGCATCTGCACAATTTATTGTGCACTTTGTTTGTGCCAGATAAACCCGGGATTCCGGCTAATAGGCGTGGAAAATTGCCCAAGTTTTTCCACGTGGCTCACAGCCGCACCGTGGCGCGCTCCACGTCTCCGCTGATTCGCGCCCGCCGCCACTTCAATGCACTCCTTGCTACCAACACTGATTGTGATATTATTTGTGACAGTTGGAAAAATGTAACGAAAGTTTTTTGACTTATTGTGAAAATTTAACCGATCAATGGGACAGGGGCAAAAAAGCCGTTGACTATAATTACAATTTGTATGACATACAAATTTTATGTTGACATATTTTTACAGCAATTTGTTGTATTTATTATATTAGTAATTTTATAATATTATTCCTATTTTTACTAAGAAATCTATTTTAGTTTAACAATATGTGAGATAAATGTTAGTGGAATTTGTCCGTTTTTATTCTCAATAAATAATTTGAATGTGAATGCCAAACCCTGTCAAAAGCCTTCGAGATGTCAAGGGAAACGGCAAGCGCTTCCCCGTATTTCTCGATGGCCTCACTCCAGATGTGTGTGGCGTACGCTAGAAGATTCCCAGTCTCTTTTTCAGTCCCGCATCCGTCCTGTGATTCCTTTTACTAGTTTCCGCTCTAGTTTCGCTTTCGTCCCGCAATCCACTCTACTCTCATCTCTATCTACTCCAGTCTCGCATTGCCCCATAATCTACTTTACGCAATCCCATTATTTCCATTTTAGTCCAACATTCGTCCCGCTCAGATTTCCCTCAGCCCGTTCCTGTGTCCTCCCCGTCATATATCAATGCCCACATCACAATACCTATCGGATAGATTAAACCGCACTGAACTCCAGCATCTGTAGCTAGGCTACCACGTCAGTCGTTGAGGGTGAGGGGATGGACATAGTCAGACAAATTAGAAACTTCAGAGGGAGAGAGAAATAAATAGAGTAGAGTAAAATCAAATAGAGTAAATGTGTGAGAGAGTATTGCGAGGATATGTTACCTCTCCCGGCGTTGTCAGCGGTGTTCGGGGCGGTGTCTGGTGCCTCCCCCGGCGCGTAGGTCCCGGCGAGTATGGCGCGCACGTCGTCCAGCAGTCGCTCGTGGTCGGCAGTCAGCGCACGCGCAGCTCCCTCCGCGTCCAGCAGGTGCACGCAGCAGCACCCGCACTTACTCAGCAGGAGCATCAGCTGCTTGTTGTTCTCACCCCCCACGCTGTACTTCTACGGAAACAGAACAGGTATCATTATACAGATATATATATGTTGTCGCCGACGAGGTTCGACCCGAGTGTCACCTGTGTGGAGGCGCAGCGCGCGGCGTGCACGGGCGCGTCGGGCGGCGGGGCGCGTCCCCCGCGCACGGCGCAGCGCCGGCGTGCGTCGTTCAGCGCACGGTGGTACCGCGCCGCGCAGCAGTACAGCTCCCGCCACCTCGTGCCGGCCACGCTGTCCTCGCCCTCCCAGTGCGCGCGCAGCACGGCCCGCAGCTCGGCCGCGGTCAGGGCGCCGCCCTCGTGCTCCTCCTCGCTGGCCGCGCCACTCTCCTCGATCCACAGCGCGCCCTCTGTAACACATCACACCGTCATCTGTACAATAACATCATCATTACCACGCGCTCTCAACACGTTCCTACTCACCGCCGGAGGACCTGCGGGAGCTGACGTCAGCAGCAGGGCGGTCGGCGGGGGGGACGAGCGGCGCCACCTGCGCTGTCTTCATCCCGCTGTTGATGCGCCTCACTTCAGCGATATCCGGGAGTCGAATGCGCCCCCTCCGATTGCCCTCCTCCTCCCCACGTTTGCACTCCTCCTCTCCTCCTTTGCACTCCTCCTCTTTTCTTTTGCACTCCTCCGACTTCAATTATACAATTAAATATTTATATTACATGTATAATGATATTGTATTTATTTATTTAACACGGGACACAAACAGCTGCTAATTTACACGATACATACAAGTATATTGATTTTTTTAAAACATACTAATCCCTTTTAAAATTACAAATTGTAAAAAAAACCGTGTAATGAATTGTTTTGATGTCAGTAAGCTACTGGACCGATATTTTTTGTTATCCTTATATAAAAACTGACTACAAACCATGGCGATCATTGAAAACGACATTAAAATGTGCTCAAAATGAAGCAAGTTATAACCATTTCAATGTCTCGCTACACAGGGAATGCACTACTTATACTGTCAAGTGACGTCACATGTCAGTATAGAGCGCGGCGAGTGACACAGCGCACAGCAGACAGACAGACATGTTCCGTGTGATACTCACCTTGATGGACACGATGGTGATATCGTGTCGCAGGGGGCGGGCGGGGGCTGTGGGGGGCAGCAGGTCGCGCCACCCCGCCGCGTCCACGCGCATCACGGGCACGCTCGTAGACATCAGCAGCTTCGGGTCTGAACAACACGCACAGTGTTGAAGAACACGCTTCTTTCTAAATTACACTTTAAGGCCTTGTCTGGAACCGACTCATCTTTCTTGCGTACTGGTGGGTTTTTTTAGTCTGTGGTAATTGATCGATGTAATTATTTGCTCCACCAGTTCTTTTTATGTAGTCTGTAGTTGTTCACATTTTAAGTATCTATAATTATTACTGTAAGATCTGTCATCAAAGTAAATAAATCAAACAAGTGTGAATATCGGCGTTTTAATTAAATCTACGAGTGTTGGGCGATGAACACGAATAGCGGAACACGAGGTACATAAAATAAGCCAATATAAAGTAAACAGCCTCGACCACTGCTCGAGGCATTGTAGTGTTCCCTGATTGAACTGTACGTGCACACACACACTTCAATGTGCAAAGAGGTCATTATGGTTTTCACTAAAGAGTCCAATGCACATTGCACAGAGGTTATGTTATAATTTTTAAATGGTTTTAGGGCAGGACGGGATGTTCATATAGAAGGAACCGGCAAAGAGAGGAGTGGCCGGGGACTGAACCTGTGCGGGGCGGGGGGGGGGGGGGGGGGGGGGTTATGGTGCGGATCACACAAACGATGCCGCGGCTAATGTCTACTCAATTATTGCTATCACGTCGAGCCGTTGCTGCGCGAAAGAACAAACATACTTTCGCACCTGTATTTTTTTTATATAGTAATAGGTTTGCGTTTGACCGCCAACTCGCCTGATGTTAAGCGATGATGCGGTCTACGATTTACGTCGCTTGCCTAGAAGAAACCGATTCACTCGTGATTTGAAGACACCCAGATTATAACTATCGGGGAACAACCATTCAGGAGCGCATTTTACGAACTAGCAGTTATTAGTATGATATCAAGCAAATGTTTGCATACAGATAGAACACATACTCACCGATAGTGGGTTCGTCCCCCTCTCCCTGGTCGTGCGTCCCGTCCTCCCCCCTGGTCCGCGCCGGGGTCTCCTCATCTCCCGAGTCGTCCTCGTGCTTGGTGACAGCGGCCGTGTCTTCATCCGAGTCGTAGACGATGAGGGGCGAGGGCACGGAGGGCGGATTGTGCGAGGACGTGCCGCCGTCCAGGTCCCGCAGCTGCCGGTCCAGCTCACGCTCGAGCGCCAGCGCCACCTGCCGACGGCGCTCGCGCAGCATCTCCCGCACGTCCTCGGCTGCCTCCTGCTTCACCACCACCGTGCCGCCGCGGCCAGCCTCCATCTGACACCACTTATACTATCACTGTACCGTGTGTAGTGTGCGTTCATCGGTGTAATGTGCGCGCTTCATTGTTTTTTGTTTTTTTTTACATGACGACCAACAGTTTGGTTACAAAATGTTAAAATAAATATATTAAACTAACGAATTCCCGCGACTTCGTACGCGTAGCGCAAAGTAAGCAGTGGGCGGACGATCAGATCAGACTGACATTACAAAATATAAATTTACACTACGGAGCGGAGCTATAAATAGAGTATTTATTTCATTTTACAAATTTATTAAATTAGTTTATGGAGCGGTACCTAACATATACTTAATCGCTGTTATTTAACATTATTCCACGTAGGCAGTCTCTGCGCGGAATAATAATAATTGATCAGCAATCAATGATGTCGAAATACATTTTATTTATATTACACGGGAATTAGTCACGTAAGAGTTGACCACTACTCACTACATCCACCTACCTCTACTTCGGAAATGATTTCCATCTCCGTGGACTTGGTATTAGCACGTCAGATGTCAATGATACAAATATCAACGTAAGTTAAACTACGTCATAATAAACTGTAAAACCTCTTCCAAGAGCAGTTGTCCGTCCTGACCTGACCTGACCTGACCTGACCTGACCTGCTGACAATAAGTCAGCAGTCGTTCGGAAGCTATGTGCATATATGCTTCGACAAATATAAAGTAAATGGACATGCCATAACCATTAAACTTTCACAGTAAAAACAAGTCAAAACCGTCGGACATATACTGCAATACCTAATTGTAACCATGTACAGTAAATTTGTTGCAAAAAATAGATAGCTAATATAATAACTACGTGAGTAAAAGAGAACACCTGTGTTTGTCTATTGCTCTTGAACCGTTTGACATTCACAGGCACCAGGCGGCTAGACATGTTGAGTAGCGTTAGCAAAACCGATCGCTTATTCACTGCGTCTCGCCGTGGATGGAAGTGACTGGTCACGTGACTAATAAATCAGTTTTTACTTCGCTACTTGAAAAACATCTTTTACTAAAGAAGGTGTAATAAGCGAAGGGGGGAAAGACATGTTGGTAAATAAGTTGGTAATATTATTATTATTCTGTTATTTTAGAGGGATGGGTACAGGGGTAAGCACAAATAAATTGTTTAAAATCTACCGGCTGTGCCTATACATGTCAGCTGAGGAATAATTTACGCAAAACTTATTATAACTTAACCCTCCAAGTGTGTTACGGACCGCTTGTCGGCGTAAGAGAAAAGTGCCCGACGCGCGTTAGGCATGCGGTGCGTATGGGAATTGCTGCTTTTCGTCAATTTATTTCCGATCGAATGAACGTTCCAACGACAACTTAAGTTCACTGACCTGTAGCTTATTTCAATCAGTACAGAATAAATACATCTTTGCTGGTTATGAAACTTATGAAGCTCAAACGAGGTGTCAAAAATAAAAAAAAGGGGGTGTAATACAATAATGCTTTTTACCTCCTCATGAGAAAAACTAGTTCATCGGGCATTATTTATGTGTACCTACAATAAATTATATTCAAATAAACATTTATGTAATTGGTAGGAAATAAACACCACCCTCGACTATTAGGAAAAAAACAAAAAAAAAATAGTAGTTAGCGAAATTAGTTTGCTGTCGGTACATTCGCCTCAAGTTCGGCATGTCCGATGTGCGGTGAAGATTGTCGAACATAGTGATGCTTTCCTTGTCTCACTAAGTATATGCGTATATTTCTATCCCGCAACGATGGAATAAAACAAAATGGGGACTAATTAGCGATGTTTGATGAAATTAATTTACATTTTATGACAAAATAGAATGATGAATAAATACTCACGAGTGAAAAGTGACACCTGAACTTTTATTTTGTGTTTTTGTTGTGTTTTTACACTTCCGGAAAGCACACGAAGGCATATTTTTGTCAGATGTTTCGTTATCATGTAACAATAATCTTGTGTTGCACTTCCCACGGCTAGAGACCGACTGAAACAAAATGAGAGCTGGCGCTCATTTTGTAATCTTCAAAAATGCTCTTCTACTGGGCCCGTCCATTCATTTTATTTTGGTCGAAGCATATATGTACATACATTTCGGCGATTCGGTTTAATAGAGTATATTTTTTAGAGTATTTGCTTATGTTTTTATGAGAGTTCAACCTTTTTTAAATAAAATCGGATTGAGTTTTCAAACATGTGTCAAAATAAAATGTAATTTAAATCAAAAGCACTAAAGAGTATTGATATCAATAAAATAAAATAAAATATCAACTTCGAAGCAAATCACTGCCAAAATTACTTTCTACCCCTTTTTAACCCCGTTAGGAGAGTGAATTTCAATAAAATACGAAACACGTCTTCCATCAGTTCTGTTAAAAAAAGTTTATGCAAAATTTAAGGTAGATTGGACCAAGGAATCACATTGTCCCATACAAACTTTGCTCCCCCTTTTTACCGCTTTAGGGGTAGAATTTCGGAAAATCCGGATTTCTTATCAGATGCCTACGTTATACGAAGAACACACCCCCCAAGTTTCAAGTGTCTACAATGAACGGTTGTGGTTGTGTGCTGATCCGTCAGTCACTCATTCAGGACAAAGTATTTTATATGTATAGATAGATAGATAGATAGCTCGGCAAGTGGAGAGATGTGCTCTCTGCCTACACCAGGATGGCAGTGCATCATACAGACCTGTTCACCCGAGTCATCGTCTTCATCAGCAGCCAGTAGGTCGACGGTCTCGATCTCTCGCTCCACGAGGATGAGGTCATCCTCCGCCTCCGTGGGGGCCAGGGGGGGCTCCTCTATCTCCCCCCACTCCTCCACCGTTCCTACATCCGGCAGCTCGTCCGGCCCGCTCACTTCCTGTGTCTACAAACGGGTTGTTATCAGTACCTACATGCTATACCTACACAGTTACCTACACACAAAACATTATGTAATATTGTTAGTTTGATAGTTCATTCGAGATCAGTTAGCTACTCTGATGCGGAGTTCGACGCGTCGACGTGCATAATAATGTTCACTCGTATGCCTGGTGACAAATGTTCCTTCTCTTTTCTGTGGTGTGTAGGATGATAGTGTGCAAGTGATAATGTATGTTGGCCTACGTGTTGTTATTAGTTTCTTATTGTATGTGTAAGAAGGTTGTTTGGTTATCCAAATATAAATATATATGTACTTGTATTGGGCACTTCATTAACATCTACTAGGAGGGGGGTAGCACTCACCAGGTCGCACTCCTCGACGAGGGCGCGAGCGGCGACCAGGTCGCGCCACGCGGGCAGCGGTGCCACCACCACCTGCGGGAACCGGCGCGCAACCGCCAGGTGCAGGGGCGCGGGGGGCGCCACGTACCCCGCGCCGCGCTGCGCCCCGCGCGCCGCTCGCGTCACCCGCCACCGTGTCTGCAGCTTCAGGTCGTGCCAGCGGCGCTGCAGCAGCACGGCGGAGGCGAGACGGCCGCGGCGCCGGTACGAGGCGGCGGCGGCGCGCCACCTTCCCCGCGACACGCCGCCCGGCTCCTCCAGCCGGTACAGCTGCACCAGGTGGAACACCGCCACCAGCGCGCGCAGCGGCTCGGTGCGCCGCGCGTGCTCCTCCCTGCACACACAGATGGTTTGCGTCGCTGCGTCAACATGACTAGGACTGAGTAGGAGCGAGCGAGGGGGTGGAGTCCCTCACCTGACCACCCGCAGCGTGCCGGAGTCGTCGTGCAGCAGCAGCGCGTCCACCAGCCGCCACTCCGCGCGGGACAGTCGCGCGCCCGCCTGCAACACATCACTGTCTGTACCGAGCGAGCATGGCCGCGTGTGCTGCACACGTGATGTGTGCAGCACACGCTCCCATGCAGCCGCGAGACACAACATACAACGCAGCTGTCGACCAGTGGCTCACTGGCTTCAGGCTAAAATAAATAATAGATAATCTCGTAGAAACAGACAACTCTGTAATACAGAGAGAAGCTCCACAGAGCTCAAGCTCCACAGAGAACGCTTCACATTTTAAAAGTACAAAAAAAAGTTCAGGCGCAATGGCAGGTGTGAGGTGTCGCCAACACGCGCCCAGGTCGGAGTGTAAGTCGCGACCAGGTCGATGGAGACGTAGGGTACCTGCAGGCCCGCCTCGGAGTCTCCGCCGGCGATGAGCGCGTCCAGCTTGGCCCTCGCGCCGGCCAGCATGCGCGCCCACACCTGCTGCAGGTGCGCGGCGCTGGCATGCGGCGCGGCCGGCAGCGCGCAGCACACGGCCGCCGGGTCCGCGCTGCGCAGCGCCCGCGCGCGCTCCGTCAGCGCGCGCAGCACGCGCTCGGCCGGGTCGGGCGCCGGGCACGCCGCGTGCCGCAGGTGTGGCTCCACGGCGCGCATCCACGCCGGCGCACGCGACTGCCCCGCGCCGGACGCGCCCTTCGCAGGATGACACACACAGATCAGCTTGAACACAACAAAGAAACAATATGTATTATAGACTCACTTACTAATTTAGACACATCATTGATCTGTTTAAATTTTAACATTAATGCTCACTAAGAAACTTGTAGCAATTGTACCAATGAACTCGACAGGCAAAAAAGGGGGAGAAGGTCTCCAGATTCAGGGCAGATACGTGTTCGCTCCCGCCACGCCACCTGACCATATCTCCCTTGTATACCTGTTCTGAGGGTATGCTGTGAGGTGAGGAGTTGCCTTGTGAGTATGACATTGTATTGTTCTACACAGCGCAGATGAAGTGAGTACCTTGTCGAGGTATATCTCGGTGAAGCGGTCCACAGTCTGGTAGACCTGGGAGGCGGTGAGCAGCGGCGGCGCGAGCGCACGCGCCACCACCAGCGCCGCTCGACGCTTGCGCTTCTGTACACCAACACACACACACACACACACACACAGCACAATTAGTTACCAAGAATATACAGTAATACACACTCTATATGTAATCAAATATGAAAAGACACCTTCTTGTTGCTGTCTCGAGTTCAACTTAACCCTAACAAAACTAAAATCTCGCAAAAACTTATATAGTTATCAACATAAATAAATGAGTTCAAAGTTAGTAAATACCGAGGAAGATGGGGCATTAATAAGTATGTATTTTAGTTTACTTGAATGACATATTTTTACCAGTTATTTTGATTTAAAAACCAAACTACTGAACCGCCTTTGATGAAGTTTCTATTGGACCAATATGAAAGTAAATGCTATGTATTGCACCGACTTTTTGGTTAGTTGACTCCATGGATATTATACGAGGTGTCATAGTTTGGAGTGGTAGATGTCTACATTATGCAGGTTCCTTGTTACAGATGTATAGTTTGGAGTGGTAGATGTCTACATTATGCAGGTTCCTTGTTACAGATGTATAGTTTGGAGTGGTAGATGTCTACATTATGCAGGTTCCTTGTTACAGATGTATAGTTTGGAGTGGTAGATGTCTACATTATGCAGGTTCCTTGTTACAGATGTATAGTTTGGAGTGGTAGATGTCTACATTATGCAGGTTCCTTGTTACAGATGTATAGTTTGGAGTGGTAGATGTCTACATTATGCAGGTTCCTTGTTACAGATGTATAGTTTGGAGTGGTAGATGTCTACATTATGCAGGTTCCTTGTTACAGATGTATAGTTTGGAGTGGTAGATGTCTACATTATGCAGGTTCCTTGTTACAGATGTATAGTTTGGAGTGGTAGATGTCTACATTATGCAGGTTCCTTGTTACAGATGTATAGTTTGGAGTGGTAGATGTCTACATTATGCAGGTTCCTTGTTACAGATGTATAGTTTGGAGTGGTAGATGTCTACATTATGCAGGTTCCTTGTTACAGATGTATAGTTTGGAGTGGTAGATGTGTACATTATGCAGGTTCTTTGTTACAGATGTATAGTTACAGAAAAGGAGTGCGTTCCGTCGGGTGGCTTCAGCAGGATGTTGTGTTTGGCGAGCAGCGCGGCCAGCCGAGACAGGAAGGCCGTGTCCCAGGTGGCGCTGCGCAGGCCCAGGTACTCCTCCTTCTCTTCACCCTCCGGCTCCATCTGACAAATCACCAATATGCAGCGTTATAGCAAGCAGTCCTAGTGAAATAAGTTCCTATAAGCAGTCAGCATCATTATCAGCCTATCATGTTGTCACTGATGGGACACCTCTCCTTACTCTCAGGGCCCTGAGAGTAAGGCCTGTGTCCCTGCCCCGTGGGAACATGATAGGCTGAGTGGTCAGCCCTAATGCTGAGGCGTCCTCCACGTGGTGAGGTGGAGGTGGAGGAGGATGACCGAGTGTTGTGTTTTTGTATGAATGCATAACACCAGTGACACACAGTGTACACCCATCATGAAATTTAGTTGTATACTAGCACACAATCTGAAGGGTGTGACTTCCAATCCCAACAATGTGCTTGCGCTGCTGGTGTAGGAATACATGGTGTGGAAACCATAGTACGATGGTGACACTCCACTGGCTAGCTACCACCCTCAACTTGAAACTATCACCGACTATGAGTAAGTGCACTGCCACCACTTGAGAGACCATGCAAGCAACAAGAGCCACTAGTTCACCAGCTCTGCCTCGAGGCCCTGTACTGCCTCAATTAGGTTCAACCGCTGTGTGATGATATTTGCTAAGTGGCGATTCAGTCTGTCAAACTTCCGCCTGGTAACATAACACTCTGCTGCCTCCCGCTGCCAACGCTGGACTGACCGGATTCTGCACTGGTCCAGGCTTTAGACTGGCTGCTGACTCCTCTAGTCCAGTAGTAGCTAAGAGTTAATGACCCCCTAAATTGGCACGGAAATGTCTTGTGCTTCTGGCTAATTTCGAGTGCTAAATGTACTTACTTACTTACTTTACTGGGGACACCAGATTTTTCGACATTTTGTCATGTGTCTTGAAGATTGCATTTTATGAATAGGCATATCGGTAGGACTTTAGATTAACACCAATCAATTTTCGGGGGTTGAAGGGGAAGAGTGGGTGGGGGGAGGGGGGGAGAATACCCCCCTTGAAGGAAAACTTGCGGAACCCCACCCTCACTTTTCCAAAAATTCAAATTAATCGCCTAAACTGGCGGGACAAAGGGCGGGGACTTAAGGAGCGATGAGAAAAGTTCAGCCAAGGGGGAGGAGGCACCAACTTTGTTTTGTTGGATGGTCACTGTCAACCTAACGAACCTACCGAGGTCTGTGTAGGAGTCGGACCGCTTAAGTTGTCATTTTGTTGGATGGTCACTGTCAACCTAACGAACCTATCGAGGTCTGTGTAGGAGTTCGACTGCTGAAGTTGTCGTTTTGTTGGATGGTCACTGTCAACCTAACGAACCTACCGAGGTCTGTGTAGGATTCAGACTGCTGAAGTTGTCGTTTTGTTGGATGGTCACTGTCAACCTAACGAACCTACCGAGGTCTGTGTAGGATTCAGACTGCTGAAGTTGTCGTTTTGTTGGATGGTCACTGTCAACCTAACGAACCTACCGAGGTCTGTGTAGGATTCAGACTGCTGAAGTTGTCGTTTTGTTGGATGGTCACTGTCAACCTAACGAACCTACCGAGGTCTGTGTAGGATTCAGACTGCTGAAGTTGTCGTTTTGTTGGATGGTCACTGTCAATCTAACGAACCTACCGAGGTCTGTGTAGGATTCAGACTGTTGAAGTTGTAGTTTTGTTGGATGGTCACTGTCAACCTAATGAACCTACCGAGTTCTGTGTAGGAGTCGGACCGCTAAAGTTGTAGTTTTGTTGGATGGTCACTGTCAACCTAACGAACCTACCGAGTTCTGTGTAGGAGTCGAATAGCCCTTCACTACTAAACAGACTTACGAAGTCGCTAGCAACCGTTATATTGAAAGTGAGGGGCCGGCTACTCACCGCAGAGCTCATGATGGGCGGGAGCTTCGCCCGACAAACCACTCACACACCAAGCGCAATCATAACCATAACCTCTCTACACTATGTTCGCTTTTCCACTTCACTATTACAAAACCACAATACTCGTATGAAATTGTCGTATAAAACAATAAACATTTAGCTAAAACCCTCACAAATCACAAATTTTAACCCAAAGATACCCATCTATTTTACCAATAACAAATTTTTGTTTGTGCATCAAACAAAACTAGGCATGTCGATCTTTAATCGATTAATCGGAAAATCGATTTATTTTTTGAGGTCAGAAAATCGATTTTTTAGATCGATCTGACAGAGTGGATCGATTCACTAGATCGATTCTCGAACCCTGAGAATCGGACCGATTCACGATATTGATATTGAAGTGCTAATATATATCGTAGAAATGCAGTGCATTCCACCTAGAATTGATAATATTTCACGGGATTATCTATGGAATCGGTTTTCTAGATCGTTAAAGTATCACTATGCTGTAAAAGTTTAATTATCGAACAATAGTCTAGCAGTCTGTGCGAACTATAGTATGCACAAATTGCGTGGCTTATTACGGTAGTTAAATAAGAAGTAACGGCATTATCATCCCTAAGCGCGCGAACAGGTTGACAACTGTCACCATCAGAATCGCGAATAAAAATCCTTAATAACCTAGTATATTCTACTTTGTTGTTATGAGAGTTTTGGCGCCAACGCGAAGAAAACATGTTGCCTCATGGTATTATTTTCATTTGTGTATTGTGACTGTTAATGTGAAATAATAATGGTGGATTTTATTCGAAGTATTTGTGAATGTGTATATCCATGTTGTTTCCAAAACTCCATAGATGCCCCTAGTAAAGTTTCCATCACTTTATTGGGGCAGAATGACTAAAATACACAATACATAGAAGGGAATCTAACCTAAAAAAAATCCACTTCTGTGCTAAAATAAGTAAGACGAGGCAGTATGGCCTCAAAGGCTTTAGCATACCAAGTTATAAGCCCAAAAACAAAAATTTATCCGGAATGTATAGTAACTTTAATATACTTTATGGGGTTCTATGAACAGTTTACATTACATTTGTTTTGTGATGTATTCGCTCTGTATTTATAAGTAAAAAAATGAGTTAAAGCATGTTTCCAGCAGGTGACCATTTAATTATTAATTTCTTTATCATTAAATCGTAATATAATTTTTAACCGACTTCCAAAAAGAAGAAGGTATATAATATGTATATATTATACCTATATATATATATTGTATTTTAATCGATATTTGTGTTTCACCGAAAACTAGTCGTTGTTCTTGCAATGAATACTTATTCAATTTAAAAATCGTTTTCTATATCGATTCGATCTATTCTGCTGCTAATAAAGATAAAAATATTTTTAAATTGAAAAGTAGGCATACATTTGTCCTCTACAATCTAACCAAATAGAAGATCGAATCGGTTAAAAAAACTTTTTTTTTTTTAGAAAATCGAATCGATTAATCGAAGATCGATCTTCCAGAGGCCGATTTAATCGACAATCGATTCAATGGACTTCGATTCGAATCGATTCGAAAATCGATTTTTTTCAGGAAGAATCGACATGCCTAAACAAAACTAACAAAACGTAAATTGATTTAAGTTGATTTGACAAATTGACATTGACAGTTTTTTTGTCGTTATTTTTTTGTTTTTTGGCATTTTGGGCCATAAAAGCCATTACATTATATTCATTTCTTTGATAATAATCTATACTAATATTATAAAGAGGAAAGATTTGATTGTTTGTTTGTTTGTTTGCATTGAATAGGCTCCGAAACTACTGAACCGATTTAAAAAAATCTTTCACTGTTGGGAAGCTAGTTAAGTTTTGGGAGCACTTTAAATGTTTTTTAAAACTAGAAATAAAAATACGTGTTGCCGATTTGGAGGCTTTAATCCTAATGAATCAAAAATAATGTTTTAACGCTAACTTAGTCCTACACGGTGGCCCGAGAGGCCTTACTCAGCATTACCGAGAAATACATTGATATGCTGAGTAGTCTATCTACATATATGTATAGTACTAGTCTAACACAGACGGGTGTGGAGGATGCATAACTCCTCCCACCCTAAGTGAGAAATTATCGGAATGTTCGATTTGAGGACTTTTCCGACAATTTCGTAAAAACGGAATAACCTTAAAATTAAAAGCATACACGAAAATTAAACATAAACTCAAAATTACGAGGCCTAATGTGGCGTAACCTAAAACACTGATGCTAGTAGAGTCCGTTTCTCTTTTAACCCTTAAATGCATAAAGTAGTAAAACTGCAACATACCATTCAAACGACCATAAAATTATTAGTATGAGTTCAATGCATGCTGTTGCAGGATTATTACTATCATGGTGATATATTTAATCGAGTGGCAACACACTTTTTTTCTTCACGACTGTCAAATTTAAATTGATTTTGACAAATCAAAGCCGATCGTAATTTTGGAGCGGATGAAAATTGTGTATTTGCTTTGCAGTGTAATTATTTGGTTTTCGAAGGTACGTTCAAACAAAATTAGTTATTTTACGTAATAATTCATCTTCTTTTCAGTACAATTTATAAGTTATAAAAAAAACTTTTGGTGTGTTCGGAAATTTTGTTTATTTTGTTGTTGTAAATCTGCAACAATATGCATTTACTAGAAAATGTCCCTGTTTAGTTACTAACTATCACTTTTATTGGTTTTCAGATGCCATACTTGAATCAAAAGCAAATAGAAGAGTATTTAGCTCTAATAAATGATGGAGAGATTTCGGAAGATGATCTTGAGGACTCGGATACAGAAGGTAATGAGAATTTTTATGAAAATAGAGACGATTTGCTTCACGATCTTGAGAGTCCATTAGAAGAGGAAAATGATGACCCCGATAATGATCCATTCATGGCAGGAGACCCGCCATTGATAAATGAAGCTACAGCAAATGATCAAGTGCCACAGGTTCCATTCCCCTCAACAAGTCAAGCTAGTCGCCGAGCAACTATGAGAGGACTCGTATGGAAGGTAAAAAATATTGTTTTGAATTCTGACCAGACAGCTTTTCATGGAGACACTACATACCCACCTGAACTGAAGGATGAGGCTACTACTGGTACTCCCTATAGTATTTTTTCACATTTTATTACATCAGAAATAGTTCAAAGGATTGTGGAAGAGTCTAATTTGTATTCCGTTCAAAAAAATGTGACTAAACCATTAAATTTATCTGAAACTGAGCTAAGAAAGTTTATGGCGATACTGATATACATGTCTGTTATAAAATATCCCAATGTACGGCTATACTGGTCAAATACTGTAGGTTTTCAACCAATCAAGGACATAATGACTGTCAACCGATTTGAGACTATTCGTAGATTTCTACATTTCAACAATAACGAGAAACATTTACCCAAGGAACACCCATAACATGATAGGCTCCATAAGATAAGGCCTATAATTAGCCATCTAAATGAGAAATTTGCTTTAGTTCCTATGGAACAAAAACTCTCAATTGATGAACAGATGTGTGCCACAAAAGTGGCACACTTCATGAAGCAGTATTTACCTAATAAGCCCCATAAGTGGGGGTTTAAATTATATGTGATGTGCAGCGTGAAAGGTTATGCTCATAAATTTGAAATATATACTGGCCAAGAGAATGAACGGCTTCCAGATGAACCAGATTTTGGGCCAGTGGGAAATGTTGTAGTCCGGCTTGCTAGAGGTGTCCCAAGGCATATAAATCATATAATTTATTTTGATAATTTTTACACCTCTGTACCTTTAGTTACCTATCTTGCCAAACAAGGAATCTATAGCCTAGGTACTGTGCAATCTAACAGGCTAGTGAACTGCAAACTGCCGGACAAAAAAACAATGATGAAGAAATCTGTTCCTCGTGGAACTTATGAAGAGCAGATGACTGAATTTGACGGTATTGATTTGACAGCAGTTACTTGGAAGGACAATAAAGTTGTAACTTTTCTATCTTCATATGTTGGAGCTGAACCTGTGGGCCAAGTAGAAAGATTTGACAAGGCAAATAAGACTAGAATTAAAATTTCATGCCCACATATAATAAAGGAATATAATGCCCATATGGGCGGAGTGGACCTAATGGATAGCTTTATTGGGAGGTACCGAATTGCAATGAGAAGCCGAAAGTGGTATCTTCGTATCTTTTACCACTTATTGGACATGACGGTAATAAATTCTTGGCTTGTGTATAAAAATTTAAAAACAACTGAAGCCAATTCATCAGTTCTAAACCTATGTAACTATAGACTGGAACTAGCTGAGGTATTAGCCAAAGTAAATAACTCATTTGAACTCTGCAACAAAAGAGGAAGGCCAAGTACCAGCAACAGTGTTGAAATGGAAATACAAGCAAAAAAAAGGAGAGGACCAGCTCAATATATTCCTCCTAAGGACATAAGGACTGATAATGTTGGTCACTGGCCTGGTAATTGTGTTCGCAGCAGATGCAAAATGCCTGGATGCAAGGGATACACGCAAAACAGGTGTGAGAAGTGTGGAGTAGCTCTTTGTCTTACCACAACCAAAAATTGTTTTAAAAATTTTCATATGTAGTTATTGTCTAGTGAGTGCATAGTGTTGTAGTTCTGCAACAAATGGTTTTTAATAAAAATAGCTATGAAAATAAAAAAAACTATTTTTTTTATTATTTTTCCCTAAATCAGCATATTCATGGCTCCAAAATATATTTTTTCTCGGTCTAAAAATAAAATCATGCATAAAATCATGCATTTAAGGGTTAATAACACTTTCAAACACTTCACTATTCTCTAACGCAAACGACAAATATTTTACTTCATCCAAGCCGATCTCGTGCATGTTAAGTGCTTGTGCACTTGACAAACTCGCGTTCGTACGAAGTTGCGGTATATTGATGATAGGCAGCGGTGTCGCCGTATCTATCTCGGTGTAAGTACGATGGTAACGGATCTTGATTTCGTTAATCTCAACGTCACATGGCTCGTCGAGTGTCATGATGTATGTCCCGTGTACTGGATATTTGGAAATTTCATCACCACATCGTTTGGTAAGCAGTGTTTCCAATCTCGTAAAAAGTATCCAATTGTCCTCGGTAATTTTCTGAAGTTTTACATCTTCTAGGTAGACAGGATATCGTTTGCAGCTGGTGAGATTTTTCTCATATTTCAAAAGTTGCTCTTCACAGGTAGGCCCACTGTACAAGGCTCTGTTGTCATCATTGCATAGGTAATGGTCTCCAGCGCCAAGAGGGTGGCAAGGCTTTACAATCGGTAAGTATTTCATCCCGTTCGCCAATAGGTAAGGGTATTTGGGAAATATGGCATAGGTTTGGTTTTCAGGTTCGTGGAAAACTGAGAGTGCGTACATTTTAAAATAGTTATAGGTTCAATTATCAGTTAGAGGAATTTCCATAATAAACGTGATCTTGTTTTTCTTAATATATGATTTTACCGTAATAGTTTCTTCCATTCTGACTAAATTTGATTCGGTAGGCTCATATACCAAATTTCCAACATTAGATATTAATTGCAAATGGTGCAAAAGTTCAGTAGAGTTTACAATAGACTGGTGTAAGATAGAGCCTATACTTAGTGCTAATGCGGTCTCGATTTCACTTAATTTAATAAATATAGTACGGAAGTTACTTATAAATAAGCTATACAATCCTAAAACATAAGAGGACACGGCTAAATTGTTTTCTTTAGTTAATGTTTCTTTCAAAGAGGTTTCGACCCTTTTGAGGCGTGTATCAAGAGTTAACGTATCCTGATGAATTAACTCAGTAATATTTAAGAGGCTGTCCAACATTTTGGAGGCGTCAGTAATTTTCTTGGAGACAATAATTTGGTCGTGGTTAATTTCGGAAGTTAATTTATTATATTTAAGTGCGTCATCATGATCTAGATTTCCTGTGATAACTTTTATAATAGAGCCTAGTGGATTGAGGATGCCTCTTTTGAAACGATTTGAAATTAGTTGACGATATTTATCTATGGTTATATCGCGTAGATGCTCTGCGTGCATTAGTATCCCGATAAATTCACGGGGAAACGTTTTGTTTAGAGAAATCAATTTCTTAAACTCGGTGAATTTTGCTATGACGATATTCAAATCAGTATAAACGTTATCTAATTTCAGGGTTTTTAAAATTGTCCAATTATCTATTTCCACATATGCTTGGCCTTCTTTTACTGGCAGGACTCCTGGATTACCTTCCAGTGATTGCAGATGAAGGGCAGCAGCCGATGTCGCTAGCACCAGGATACACCACCTGCGGAGGGCGTTTTATGTTTTTAATCGGAGCCTTTGTGTCTCCCCTTGCTGTTTCTACTTTAATAGGGGCAACGTTCCTTTCAGTCACACCTACGACTTTCGCCTTTTTATATCTAGCCTTATCTTTACTTTTCCTTTTATTGATGTCTTTCACGAAAACAGTCTCTTCTTGTAGAAGTTTAATATTAGTCTCACCACCTCGTTTTTTCCTAATAAGTTCCTTATTAGCCACTATATTTTTCGCCAATTGCTTGTACAAGAATTTCGTGCGCTTCTCATGATCTTTTACTAGTTGCTGAGTATATGCTTTTTCAAATTCTACGTTAAATGGATTGTCTGTATCTGTATGACCGAAAACGACTTCGAATGGAGTTAGGCCTGTCGTCGTGTGTATTGTATGATTATATGCCATAACTGAGTACGTCATGATCGACGCAGCGTCGGTGCATTTCTGTTCATACTTGCCTAATCTGTATATTTCAATAATTATTGAATGGAACCGTTCGATTAGTCCCATTGTGTTCAGATTATTGATTGTCCCTATGTGACGTTCTATTTTGTGGAGACTGAGGAATTATTTCATTAACTCGTTATTGAATTCCATGCCGGGATCAGAACTTATCCTTTTGGGAATTCCATAAAATTTTATCTATTTCGAAGAAAATGAACATCGCCGACAGTTTAGTAACATAGTTGTTAGACTATTTAAAAAGGACATGATTAACCTATATCAGTGCACAGAACGAGTTGTATATGTTGAGGAAGAAAGTGAACAGAAAGCGATAGTTCTGAAATATCATGAGGGAAAGACATGCCATCGTGGTATTAAGGAAACATTAGTCAGGATTCGTAGAAATTATTATTGGAGTAAAATGGAAGAGACAGTAGCAGCAATTATAAATGCCTGTGAAGCATGCAGGAAAATTAAGTACGACAAGAAGCCCCTAAAACCCGTCTTGCAATTAACACAAACACAAGATGCGCCGTTCCAGGAGTTATTCATCGATCTGTTTTCCATAGAAGGCAAATACTACTTAACTCTAATCGATGCATTCAGTAAAATTAAGTTAGGTTAGGTTAGGTTAGGTTGGGGTGCGGTGCCGGCTACCTCCTCGAAGCTCATCCACTACTATCCTCCGTGAATTCGCAATCCGGAGGTATAGTACTGGATTGGGCGGGTGCACCCTGGGTACGGTCAATAACTTCTCCCGATATGGATCGGGGATCTTGTTGGCCGTAGCTAAAGTCCGGACTGGGGAGGGGAACTTCTGCGCGCGCCCCTAAGCTTTTATTAGGAGCACGTGCAGAAGCTGGGGAAGGGGCTCGGCCTTATTGAGCGGGGTCAGGCAGGGGGTGCCTGAGCTGGAGGGCCCTCCGCGTGTCCCTCTGATTAGCAGAGGGCACAGTGGATGGGCGAGGCTCATTACTGAGCGGGGAAGGAAAGGTCCGAGATGGATCGGAGTCGCTGCGCGTGGCGACATTTTGCGAGCGGCTGTCTCTCCACGGGGAGACGGACGGGCGTGGGGTGTCGCTGCGCGCAGACTACCAAGTCTCAAGGTTCGGGGGTCGCTGAGGGGAGTGTCTGGTTTGCGAGTCCGGAGCTGTGTTGCCTACGCGATGCAGCTCCGGGCTCGCATGCCCGGGCATGGTCAGCGGGAAGTTCGGCCGTTAGACCCCCATTTGGGGAGCTGTACCCATAAAATTGAGCAAAAAACAAAATGAGTAACAGCGATTTAAGAAGGTCTACCCAGGAGGGTCTCCATTCGGAGGAATCCCTCTGCGCTTCGGCGTGCTGCCCCACGTACTCTGGGGGGGGGGGGGGGGGGGGCAAAAATCGCAAAAATAAAAATAACAACGACGACAAACGCAAGGAAACGGACACCGAGAAAAGCAATAAGCACCACGAGAGTGAAGAAGAAATGAAGAGTGCAGACATTGCAAGGGAGGAAGGTAGGAGGACGAGGCTGAGCATGAGACTTAAGTCTCAATCTCTGTCTTGTCTCCTGTCGCAGGCGACGGATGGTGGGTCTGACACCAACGTCAGTTTGGAGAGTGGGGAACAGTGCGGGTCACTGACCAAAGGCCGAGAGAATGGTGCAAAAAGGAAGCGTCGCAACGAAAACCTGCCTTGCGGCGATGACGAAGAATTGCCTTCCGTGGACTTCAGGACACCCGCCTCATCACCAAGTGCCTTGAATGCTGCGGGAATGACTCAAAGGAGGAAATTCTTGAAAGAAAAGCGGGAAGCAACGGCCGAAAAGCTTGAGAGGCGCCTAGTGGAGAAAGCACTATCCGCCCGTGAAGACAGAGCTACACTTGGCCTGCAGGCTGCAGATGAAGGGGACGAGCGTCTGGTAGAAGCGCTTAGTAAGAGGGCCTTAGACGACCTGGAAGTGATCACCTCGGTGGCAACAAAGTCCAGTCATCTAAAGGGTACCTTCCAGAAGGCATTAAAAGAGTCCGTGGCATCGATCGGATCGGTGGTAGAGGCTCTCTGTAAGAGAACTTCTACGACCGAAACAGAAAAGCTGCGGGCCGTTAACGCCCGCCTGGAACGGGAAGTGGCTGAACTTCGGAGTGACATGGTCGAGCTCCGAAACGAGTTGGCTCGGATTCGTTCCGTCCCTGCGCCTTCGTCCCCCCAGCGTGTTTCACCTGGTGGATTGAGGGGGCCGGGGCCTGCACCCCAGCCAGATAACCCGTTGGAGGAGCTGACGTGCTCCATCATGCTGCAGGTGGGCGGCATGGTGAGCGCACGGTTAGAGGCACTTAAGGGGCGACTTCTGCCTGAGAAGCGCCTTCGGCCGCTGCTTCAAGCCGACCGTGGACCAACTGAGTCTTCAGCTTGGCCGGCTAGGCCGCAGGCAGGGCCAAGCAAAGCCACAAGAGTGCTTGACCCCGGACCCCGAAAGGGAACTAAGGGAAAGGCGACTCCAGCTATCCCTATTAAAGGTGCCAGGAGGGAGATACGACCAGCAGAGGGGATCCCTAATCAGGGAGATTGCTTCCGTCCCAGTCAGGCCCTCATTACAGGCAAAACCTAGCCGATCTATACCGCCACCTCTGAAATCCATGGACGAGGGCTGGTCTACGGTGGTCAAACGTGGCAGAAAAAGTAAGGGGCCCCAGCAGCAGGCGTCAGTGCCTGCAAAGCCCAAGGGTCAGCAGGTCAAGCTGCGCTCTCCTCGATCATCAGCTGTGGTGATCACGCTGCAGCCGGGGGCTGAGGAGAGGGGTATGACTTACCCGAAAGTGCTAGCGGAGCTGAGGTCGAAGATCGACCTGAACAGTTGTGGCATTGTAGGCACTGGCTTGCACTGCCGACGAGCTGCCACCGGAGCTCGCAAGCTGGAGGTAACCGGCGCAACAAGCGGTGAAAAAGCGGACTCCCTAGCGCAGAAGATTCGTAAAGCCATAAGCCCGGAGCTACTGAAGGTCTCCAGGCCTTTGAAGTGTGCAGAAATGCGCATTTCGGGCCTGGATGATTCAATCAGCAGGGATGAACTGGCGGCGGTCATTGCCCAGCGCGGTGGTTGCCCTGTGGAGGCCGTTAGGGTGGGAGAAATCCGTCAAGGCTCCCAGGGCGCCGGTTCCGTTTGGGTTCGCTGCCCAGTTTCAGCGGCGAAAAAACTGCGCGAGGGAGGCCGCCTGCTGGTCGGCTGGGTCGCGGTGAGCGTGCGGATTCTGCAGGCCAGACCAATGCAGTGTTATCGGTGCCTGCA
Organism: Agriopis leucophaearia; assembly: GCA_949125355.1. Classification (NCBI taxonomy): domain Eukaryota; kingdom Metazoa; phylum Arthropoda; class Insecta; order Lepidoptera; family Geometridae; genus Agriopis; species Agriopis leucophaearia. Next base: position 31,945 of record OX421289.1, on the reverse strand, counting down.
GAATGGGCATGTGCGTGCGCAGTGTACATCTGAAGTTGACCGCAGTGAGGACTGCTACCGCTGCGGCTAACCAGGACATAAGGCGGCCCAGTGCACCGCCGAAGCCAAATGCCCGCTGTGTACAGCGGCCAACAGGCCCGCAGGGCACAGAATGGCCAGCAAGGCCTGCTCCCCACCCAAGCCCAAGAAGGTCGTCGGGGTTGTCGCCGCACCTAGTGCCGCGCCAGCCAATGACTGTCCCCCCACTCAGGAGCGGGGTGAGGAGGCGATGACCCTTGATTGTTAATCAATGGGTCATCGTTTCCTCCAGGCGAATGTCAACCACTCTGCTGCTGCGCAGGATCTCCTTGTGCAGAGCATGGCAGAGTGGCTGATAGAGGTTGCGGTGGTTACCGAACCGTACTTTGTCCCTCCCCGGGATAACTGGGTCGGTGACGTGGATGGCGTGGTAACCATCGTTTCCTCGGTTGCCATTTCGCCCCTCCCTGTAGTGGAAAGAGGCAGAGGGTACACGGCTGTCAGGTGGGGAGAGATCGTCCTCATTGGGGTCTACTTCTCTCCCAACAGACACCTTTCGGAGTTTCAGTCGTTTCTGCACGGGGTGGGCGCTCTCATTAGGCGAATCCTACCCCGTCGGGCGCTTGTTGTGGGGGACCTCAACGCCAAGTCTTTGGCGTGGGGGTGCCCGGTGACTGATCCTCGAGGAGAGGTCCTGGAGGAGTGGGCGGCGGACAACGACCTCCTGGTTCTGAACAGGGGGTCGGTCGAGACTTGCGTGCGATGGAACGGGGGGTCTATTGTCGATCTGACACTGGCTTCCTCGTCCGTCGCACGTATGGTCAGAGACTGGAGGGTGGTGGAGGAAGTGGAAACAGCGTCCGATCACCGATATATCCGGTTTGACGTGTCCACTTCTCCCACCAACCTTGGTGCTCGCCGCCCTGGGGAGTATACCCCAAAATATCCCAGATGGGTCCTGGGGACGATGGACAAAGAGGCGCTGGTGGAGGCCTCCATTGTCCAGGCCTGGTTGGCCACACCGGACGTGACGGAGGAGGTCGAGGAGGAAGCGGAATGGTTTCGGAGTGCTCTGTCGCAAATATGCGACGCTAGCATGGCCCGAGCCAAACCGCGGCCTCCAAGACGACAGGTGTACTGGTGGTCTCAGGAGATAGCTGCTCTCCGAAGCAGTTGCGTGGAAGCGAGACGCCGGTACACCAGACAGCGTCGACGGCAGCGCAGGGATGGAGTTCTGGAGGACCAGTTGTACGGTGAATACCGGGAGCGAGTGAGGGACCTGCAACTGGCCATCAGCAACTCCAAGACTCGTGCGTACAACGAGCTGCTGGAGACGCTCAGCCATGACCCATGGGGGCGCCCCTACAAGGAGGTTAGACGGAAAATCCGTCCCTGGGCGCCCCCTTTGACTGAGACACTTGAGCCGCGATTGCTGGAGGATGTTGTGACCGCCCTGTTTCCAAACAGCGCGGCCTTTCAGCCTCCGGCAATGGCGCCTCATCGGGATGAGACCCAGGTCGAGATCGAGGAAGTGGCGCCAGTCTCCGAAGGGGAGCTTTGGGCGGCGGTTCTTAGGCTCAAAGCCAAGAACAAGGCCCCGGGGCCAGACGGCATTCCTGGACGGGCCTGGGTCCTTGCATTGGACGTGCTCGGGGACCGATTCCGACGGCTGCTGGATGCCTGTTTGGAGACGGGTCGGTTCCCGAAGCTGTGGAAGACGGGGAGATTGGTCCTTCTGAGGAAAGACGGGCGCCCAGCGGACTCTTCTTCCGCGTACCGCCCAATCGTGTTGCTGGACGAGGCGGACAAGCTATTCGAGCGCGTGATAGCTGCTCGTCTCGTCCGGCATCTTGATAGGGTAGGTCCAAATTTGTCGGACGAACAATTCGGCTTCCGGGTGGGCCGGTCCACGATTGACGCGGTCAAACGTGTGAAGTCCCTCTCGGACGAGGTGGTGGCTCGTGGTGGTGTGATGGTGGCGGTGTCTCTTGACATCGCCAATGCCTTCAACACGCTGCCGTGGGCCTGTATAGGGGAGGCACTGAAGTACCATGAAGTGCCCCCCTATCTCAGCCGAATCGTCGACGCCTACCTCTCCGAGAGATTCGTCTCGTATGTGGGGAGGGAGGGACGACTACTGCGGAAGGAGATGTCGTGCGGTGTGCCACAGGGTTCGGCTCTTGGGCCGGTCCTGTGGGACATCGGCTACGACTGGGTGCTGAGAGGAGCTCTCAATCCGGGCGCCAGCGTAACTTGCTATGCAGATGACACGCTTGTGACTGCCCGGGGCGAGACCTATGAGGAGGCTGCCCGTCTTGCCACAGCAACAGTGGAAGAGGTGGTGGGGAGAATAGAGATGTTGGGACTTCGGGTGGCACTCAACAAGTCGGAGGCCTTGGTTTTCCACGGCCCCCGACGGGCACCACCGACGGGCTCCCACATCTCTATTAGGGGTGTGAGCATCGAGGTGGAGCCCACGATGAAATATCTTGGACTCCACCTCGATGGAAGGTGGAACTTCCGCGAGCACTTCGCGCGGTTGGTACCCCGGTTGATGGGTGCGGCTGGTGCCCTCAAGCGCCTGCTGCCCAATCTTGGGGGGCCGAAGGCTGGCAGTCGCCGCCTATATCTGGGAGTGGTGCGGTCCATGGCGCTGTACGGAGCGCCCCTATGGGCTGATGCTCTTGATGGCCAATCGGTTGCCTTTTTAAGGTGACCGCAGCGGGCGATGGCCATCGGGGTGGTACGGGGATACCGCACCATCTCCTGTGAGGCGGCGTGCCTTTTGGCCGGGTCGCCTCCCTGGGACTTGGAGGCAGAGCTCCATGCGGGCATGTACGCATGGCGCACTGAGCTCTGCCGCCGTGGACAACGTCCGGCACCGAGGGAGGTCAAAGTGTGGAGGTTCCACGCTCGTCGGTCCATGTTGGTGGAGTGGAGGGAGCGGCTGGCCCAACCTAGGGCCGGTAGCTGGACCGTCGAGGCTGTCCGGCCCGTCCTCGAGGACTGGTTGGACAGGGCGCACGGGTCTCTTACCTTCCGGCTTGTGCAGGTGCTTTCCGGGCATGGATGCTTCGGCAAGTACCTGTGCCGTATAGCTGGAAGGGAACCGACAACCGTGTGCCACCACTGCAGCTGCGACGAGGACACGGCGCAGCACACGTTGGAGGAGTGCCCTGCATGGGCAAGTGAGCGCCGCGATCTAGTCGCAGCTGTGGGGAACGATCTCTCGCTACCAGCATTGATAGCTTCAATGCTCGGTGACGAGAGATCGTGGGAGGCGGCAGTTTCCTTCTGTGAACATGTCATGTTCCAGAAGAAAACGGCGGAGCGTGAGAGGGAGATCCTCACGGAGCTCCCCATGCGCCGCCGGAGAGTTGGGCGTCGGAGGAGGATATTCCACGCCCTCCTCCGACCCCCATAACAGGGGCCTTGGGCGGCGGACTCGGGGGGGTCCGTCGCCTGACAAGCGTAGCCCCTGAGGTGGCGCGCGCGGTGTTTCCGCGCGCCCCTCAAGCAAAGAGAGGTGGAGGGTAGCAGTTCCACCTCTGAAAGGGAAGGGTCCCAGGGGACCAGCGCCGCCGGGGCCGCGGACGAGTGCGAAAGCATACCCGTGGCCCCAGCGTTCGGGCGCCAGGCAGAAACACCCCAGGGTTTTTAGTGGGTAGGCCGCCCTTCTGGCGGAGACTCCCACATAACCACCCTGCTCCCCCCCGGGAGCCGGTGGTATCCAATAAGGATTTTCCCTGGGTAAAAAAAAAAAGGTTAGGTTAGGTTTTTTTTTTGTTGGTTGGGTTTGGGGAAGGGAGTTTGCTGGTGCTAACGGGATACTCCAGCAAACTCCCATTAAGTGAGTGGAAGAGAGGAGTATAGGTGATGGGGGAGTGGGGTGTGTATTGAGAGGATGGGTTGTATGGAGTGGATAAGTGTGGGGAGGGTTGAAGGGAAGGTGGATGGGAGGTTTAACGAGTGCTCGCCTCAGTATCATGTATTGTTGATATTAAGGCGAGCAACCGGGACCCACAATTTTACGTGTCCTCTGAGCCACGATGTAGTGTCGGCAAAAAGGGACCGCCCCTCCGGCACCGTGTGATCACCCATGGTAGATTATGTGAGTGTTTTGTTGATGGTGATGGGTGTCCAGGCGCACACGGTGAGGCGGTCCCCTTAAGTCGCACCAATAAAAAACAAAATACAAAACAAGCCTAAGGTGACAGTTTTTACAAGTGAGTGTTGAGAATTCAACATTTATAGTACAGTGTTAGTAACATAATAATTAGCAAGTGCTGAGAATGCAACATTTTAGTATAAAGTAATAGTACAATGTTATTGATAGGAGTATGACATAATAGTTAACAAGTGTTGAGAATACAAAGTCATGATACAGTGTTAGGGGTAAGACATATGATTTAACAAGGTTATAGAGTAGTTTTTTTTTTTTTTTTTTTTTTTAGTGTTAACAGTAGGAATAAGATATAATAGTAAGACATAATAATTAAAGTGCTAAGACTACAAGGTTATAATAATTAAAATGTTAAGAATATAAGGTTATAATAATTAAATTGTTCAGAGTACAAGGTTATAGTAAAGTGCTATAGTAGTGTATTTTTTTTTTTTTTTTTTTTAATATAATTATGAGGTACGATTATTATTAAACTATTACGGTTTTTATTATTATACTGTTTTATTTACATGAGTAATTAATTATTTTTCCAGCAAGTTGCCCGGCAAGTTGCCCGGCAAGTTGGGGAGAAAGTTGCCAGGGTAAGGCTAGAATAATTTTAACGATATTACGGTATTATTCCACCCAGTACAATGTTAGCCCGGCAAGTTGACCAGCAAGTTGCCCGGCAAGTTGCCTACCAAGTTGACCAGCACGTTGCCCGGCAAGTCATCCCAAAACCTGTCCAGCAATTTGCCCCGTAAGTTGTTAGAGTTAATTTAAATTAAAGGATAGGTTACATTATTATTTTTATCAGTACAAAATTTGCTTGGCAAGTTGGCAAGTTTATTATCCGGCAAGTTGAAGAGCAAGTTGCCCGGAGCAAGGCGTGGACAGTTCAATATCATTGCCCTGATAGCCCAGTCATATTAGGTAAAAAAAGGGGTCAACCTCGGAATGAAAGATAATAAGCTGCAAATTGGTATGAACCTTTGTTTTGTCATTCTAAATGTTGTCTCAAAAGTCACAATCGTTATCGTGTCCGCGTCTCAAGATATTCAAGGTCAAAGGTCACAAAAATCGGTTTTTCGCGAATATCTGGCTTCCTATCGGTTAAATGAGATTTGCATTTATTATAAAAGTTGTAGGCTATAAAATTCCCTACAACTTTTGTTTAAACTTTTTTTTCATACGACTAACCGTTTTGAAGGTAGAGCGCGAAGAGTGCACATCGTACAGTCATATACGGCCTAATGCAAGGTCAAGCGTGAGTTATGGTTATCAGTACGTTATAAAGTCAATTATTTACTTGGAAATTATAATTATTAAACAATGCCTATTATTTATGTACTAACTATTAATTATTTATATTTAATTAAAGTAAGTAACTTGATTATTTATATATAATTATTCATATTTAACTATTTAAGTATAAAATATTATTAATTCTGGATTATATATTTTAGTTTTATTTTAAGTTCGGTGTATGAATCGCAATCACAAGTAATAGGTAGCGCACAAGATACAATCTCAGATTCTCACCTAGCCGACCATTCTTCGTCTTTTGGTAACATAAGTTTGAAGGAATCTGAAATTATCACAGCCCTAAAAAAGTTAGATCCAAATAAAGGGGCCGGCTTAGACGGTATCCCTAACATTCTACTAAAGAACTGCGCGGAGACTCTATCAAGGCCCTTGTGTATACTGTATAATAGATCACTCAGTGTTGGTGTTTTTCCGACTGAGTGGAAAAAAGCACGTCTTACGCCTATACACAAAAGTGGGAATATAAATACTGCATCCAACTACCGACCGGTGTCAATTCTTCCGGCACTTGGCAAAGTTCTAGAGTCGATTGTGCAACAAAAAATGTACTGGTACCTCAAACAAAAACTCAATCCGGAGCAACACGGTTTTTTGCCAAAAAAATCTACCACTACTAATCTGCTGGGATTTGTTAATGATGTTGCCAAAGCCATTGACGATGGGGATGAAGTGCATGCTATTTACACAGACTTTAGTAAGGCGTTTGATTTGATAGATCACGTTTTGCTTTTGAGAAAGATTTCAGAGATGGGTATACATGGATCATTGTACAGGTGGTGTGAGTCTTACCTAAAAAATCGGACACAGCTTGTAAAGATTCGGGGGTATACGTCTCAAGCCAAAGCAGTACCAACAGGTGTTCCTCAAGGAACACACCTGGGTCCTCTTTTTTTTGTTCTGTTCATCGACGATCTCGCACGAATATTAAAATGTAAATTTAAAATGTATGCTGATGATCTAAAGTTATATATGCGAGTGCAAAATGACGTTGATATAAAGACCTTACAAAACGAATTAGACAAGGTGGATAGATGGTGTGGTCTTAACAAAATGGTATTAAATGTAAACAAATGCTATCATATTAAATTTACTAAGAAAAAAAGTCCTTTACGTGCCTCATATTCACTAAAAAATACTCAACTAAACGAAGTTAACAGTATTAGAGACTTGGGAGTTATACTGGATAGCTCCATGAACTTTCGAGATCACATAGACAAAATAGTAAAAAAATCTTCACAACTGTCTGGTTTTGTTTTGAGACAAATTAAATCGTTCAAGGATCCAAAAGTTCTAATACCAGTATACAATAGCATAGTTCGTAGTATTCTAGAATTTAATAGCTGTATATGGTCACCTGGTTACGCTGTCCACTCTGGCAGGTTAGAAAGAATTCAAAAAAGGTTTTTATATCAACTATCCTTTGTAAATAACGACTGCAAAAGATTACCCTCCTACGAGCAGCGATTAACATTTTATAAAATGAAATCCCTATTTGTACGGCGTAAAGCGTCAGATATTATATTCCTATATAAGGTATTACATGGCTTAATTGATTGTCCAGAGATCCTAATGCATGTTAAATTAGAAGTTCCCCGATCAGGAAAGCGGTTGATAAATAGGAAATGTTTCAAGTTACCACACTGCAGAACCAATGTTGGTCAACATTCCCCATTGTACAGAATGTTTTCATATTATAATGGAATCAGGTCTAAATATGACATATTTTATGGTTCTTTGGCCTCAGCAAGAAGTAGAGTTTTTGGTGTTTTGGGTGATTTTTAGTAATTTTCCTCTTAATATTTTGTTTTTGTTATATATATCTTACACGTAATAGAATTTGTATTATGATTAATCTAATTATTTAACATTGTCCGTAACTGCATGCTGTGTTCACTAGTATTAGGAATTACACCGTGTTTTTTTTTGTTGTGTAAGATTTTAGTATAAGATATGTGTATATTCCAAATTGTGAACCAAATAAACTAAAAAAAAAAAAAAAAAAAAAAAAGTTAACACGACATTATATATCTTTTCTTTAAAACGCGTAAATTTCTCAATACTTATATACCTGGAAATACTTGTCCCTACCCTATGCCCTTTTCTATTCATTGCCGGGACAGATGTTCTATAGTATTCAAGGCCACTCTCTCCACTGTGTATGAGTCAAGATTATTCGTTAGTTTGAAATTGTACCGTTGCAACTACGGACGTACGGTTTTAAGAGCTATGGCTGATTTGTGTTTTATATGTGATAAGAAACTTTCAGAAGGTGTTTCTGTGAATGTCGTACGTGGTTTACAAACTTTAAAAACTGCAAGTATTGAAAGAAATGATGGACATATAGACTATTTAAATACTTTAAGTTCTGTAAATGTGCATTCCGAGTGTCGAAAAGTGTACACGAGTAAAAATGTTATTATTGCATCAAAACGACGCACAGATGAGAGTGAACATTCGACGTCAAGTGCACCTCGTAAAAAACGAAATGAAGTCTTTGATTTTGGAAAGTTATGCTTATTTTGTGGCCAAGAAGCTGATGAAATAGCAGAAAAGAAAAAAAAATTAAAGTATAGACGGACAATAAGTAATGTAAGTACTCTTGCATTCAAAGACAACGTAATTAAGAGAGCAGAAGAACGAAACGATTCCTTAGGAGAATTAGTAAAGGAACGTATATATTACGAGTATGATTTGATCGCTGCTGAAGCAAAGTATCATACTATTTGCTATACCAACTTTTTAACCCGAGTACCATCTGCAGATAAAAAGCCTCGCCAAGATGATCAAGTCACTCAAGCAATGAAGGAGATTTTTTATTATATAGAAAATAATGAAGATTCTCAATTTACTTTGAAAGAACTTAAAGATGTCCCTACGGAATACATACCTGACGATAAGACAATTATTACAAAATTACAACAAAAGTATTTAACTGATATAATAATCACAAAAAAAATTGGATCATTTACAATTATATCTTTCCGTGATACACAGCTTAACGTATTATCAAAAGCTTGGTACGAAAATAAAAAAAGTACTCCTGTAGAAGAACGTCTACGGATTGTAGAAGCTGCTGCGGCTATTATTAGGGAAGACATCAGATCATCTGTAGTTGAAACAAAAACGTATCCACCTCCGAATAAAATGCTAGATTGTATTAATGAAGAAATACCAAAAACATTATCACATTTTTTGGAAGAAATGATATTAAAAAATAGAAAAGGACAAGTAGATCATTTAAAAACGAAATGCACATCTATTAGCCACGCAATAATGGCTTCGATACGAGAACGTTCATTTTCATCACAGCTACTGTTGGGCCTTTCCGTATTTCTTCACAGAAGATATGGGTCTAAAAAATTGTTGGATGTTTTATCATCTTTAGGATTTGCTGCATCATATAGTAATACCATACAGTATGAAGTTTCAGCAGTTTACCATCCACAACCTCGTATTTTACCATCAGAGTCTGGTGCGTTGGTACAATATGTTGGAGACAATGCAGATATTAATGTCAGTACTCTTGACGGTAATAATACTCTTCACGTTATGGGAATGATAAAAATAATTACTCCGAAAGATGCTGTAATTTATGATGATCGCATAAAAAAATGTACAACTAAACCGAGTGCAAAAGAGTTAGCAGCAATATCACATGTATCTCTTTTAGCATATGAAAAGCCAGTTGTACCTGGGTACAGCAAGATTCAAGTCCAAAATCTACATGATGATCAAGTACTGATTGAAAAAAAATTTAATGCAGTTGATTTGTTGTGGTTATACGGAAAATGGAAGAATCTTTCACCGTTGCCAGGGTGGAATGGCTATCTTCAACAACTTACGAAAAATAATCAAAATTTTTCAACTTCTCAGGTTATATTTCTACCTTTCATTGATCATCCTGCCAGTAATTTAGACACAATTTATACAACTTTACATAGTGCTATAAATATTGCCAAGTCACATCAACAAAAAACGTGCATAATTACATTTGATCAGCCCCTGTACTCAAAAGCACGTGAAATGGTTGCTGCGTCAGATGCAAACTCAGACTTGTCTAAAACAGTTGTCAAACTTGGAGGATTTCATATGCTCATGTCTTTTCTTGGATGCATAGGACATGTAATGGACGGTAGTGGTCTCAAGGAAGCTTTAAGTAAAATATATGCTACAAATTCGGTCGACAAAATGTTGAATGGTCACGCTTATGCAAGAAGTATCAGAGGCCATATATTATTACGACTTGCATTATCAATAAAGATTTTTGAAGAGATGAAAATTGAAAATTGTGTGTTAGATGAGTTAATTGAACAGATAACTAGTCGCGATGTTTCCTACGAAGATGTTGAAGGATGTACGAGCAGCTCCAACTCGTTAATTGATCAATTTCAGGATAAACTAAAAGAATTAAAAGCTCGAGGTCCCACGGCACAGTTATGGGTGCAATATTTTGAAATGGTATCAATAGCCCTAGATTTCATTCGCGCTGAAAGGCTGGGACTTTTTCAAGAACATTTGGATGCAGTGCGAAAAATGCTGCCCTATTTTCATGCTGGTGGTCATTTCCTATATGCGAAGTCAGCTCATTTGTATCTTCAAGATATGTTAAAACTTGAAGATATTATACTTCAAGATATGAGACAATGGATCAACAGGCTTTTGAGAACTTTAAAAACGGATTCTTTACTGTAAAACGAACAGAAAAATTCAATTCTGGTACATGGACAGACATGGTAATCGAGCAAAGTCTGATGAAATCTATGAAGACAGAAGGAGGAGTATCTCGAGGCCGAAGTACACAAGAAAGTGTTCTATGTAAGTGGGTATATGCTATGTATGCCACGAATACAATTTGTGAAGAAATTGAACGGTTTTGTAACATTTCTTTCGATTCTGTGGACCAACATGTTGATGCTAGAGATTCACGAATAAAAAGGGATGATACTGATGTAAATGAACTGGTTGGTTGGTTTACGCTTCATAATCCCTTTCCAAATGCGAATCAGTTGGTATCCTTAGCTTCAGGAATCGTTGGAAATGACCAAATTAATTGTCACCGAGCCCATGAAATCGGATTGCAATCTATGGTAAAGATAACTGGTTTGAACTTCAACGAAATAAAGTTAAAACGCGTCGATAAGGTTTTACCGCTTTCAGCCATTAACAAATCTGTCAAAATTAATGATTGTAAAGTTTCTATAGATCCAATGTTACTTTTCCAGAGAATAACTGTAAGCAAAAAATTTGAAAGTAATTTACAAGAATATCTTCAGTATGAACTAAGTCCGTATCCGACATCTTTATTTGATAGTAATGGCATGAGAAAAACCACGAAAGCAACATTATATGACAATATGATGCCTGTCGTTATCGATCTTGATGAAAATAATGTAACATACATCATCGATGGTGGATTTCTTCTGCATCGCGTCGTATGGAGCAAAGACGATACTTTCTCTATTATTTTAAATAAGTACATTAAATATTTACAAACACATTATGGCTCAGCAATTGTTGTTGTATTTGACGGATATTCGGACTATAGTAAAAATATTAAAGCACTGGAACAACAAAGAAGAACTGCTGCACTTTCAAAATCATATGAAGTTTGTTTTGACGAAACAATGGTTGTGCCAATCAGTCAAGAATTTTTTTTATCAAATCGGTCTAATAAAAAAAAAAATATCGACATGCTTGTTGAAAAATTTAAAACTGTTAATATCACAACAAAACAAGCCAGAGATGATGCTGATGTTCTCATCATTGACACAGCTATTGCCTTATCAGAACATCAAAAGACTGCTGTCATCATAGGAGAAGATATCGATTTGCTCGTTATTTTAATTGGACGTACTCAGTCACATCATCAGGATTTTTTTTTGAAAAAAGTTGGCAAAGGCAATGTCAAAACACAAATATATTCTACTAAAAGTTTTGACCAATATCCTCGTACTAAAAAGCACATTTTATTTTTACACGCATTCAGTGGCTGTGACACGAATTCTGCGCTATTTAAAAAAGTAAAAAAAAACTGTTACTAGAGCATTGGAAAAAATTCCTGATTTAGATAAACTGGTGGAAGTATTTCAACAAGAAAACTGCCCAAAACAAACATTATTAGAAAATGGAGTGCGCATCTTGTTGGCATTATATAATGCTCCAAAATCTGAGGACAACATTGATCATTTCCGCTACACGCAATTCATCAAATTTACAAAACTAAATAAACCTGTACAACTGTCAACACTTCCACCAACAAGTGTAGCAGCTCATCAACACATAAAACGTGTCTACTACCAGATTCAAACGTGGTTAGGGAAGGATTTAGAACCTCAAGAATGGGGCTGGATGCTTGAAAATGAAATCCTGGAGCCCATACGAACGTTATTACCTCCAGCACCAGCCGAACTACTAAACGTAATATTTTGCAATTGCAAAA